>JANIJH010000006.1:34205732-34240824 GCA_024520975.1 Erythroxylum areolatum
TCCTTTTTGAGTTTTGTTTAGGGGACTGATAGACTTGTCTATTCTGCTGTTGGATGATTTGTATCGAGATTTATATTATGGTTTTAAAGATTTAGTGATTTCGATATTGTGGTTTATTATTTCGATGCCATGTGGATTTTAGTTGGTTTGCTCGATAGTGCACTTTTATCGTGGGTTACGTGTCGGAGCGGCCTGCAGGCGTCCCGATGTGTACCCTACGGTAAGGGGTCGCTACATAAACAAACACCCACCCAAGGGAATGTCAGTGAGTTATTTATGAACTATTATATGTTTTCAAGTTTTACAATTTTGAGACTTGAATTTTTATTTCTTGCATTGTTAATTACGAGGCTAAAGAATGAGTTTAGCTCAATGTTTATATGTAGCATTTAAGTAAATCCCTAGGTGACTATAACTCCTCCACTAGGGACACCTAGAGATCTAAAGAATTATTGCATATGTTAAGTGTCATCGTATACTAACGAAAGTGGATTTATTCTTGCTTAAGTTTAGTATAGGTTAGTAGTTAGCGTTTATCTATTATTAATTGCTTAAGGACAAGAAATACGTTAAATGCGGGGGAATTTAATAGGTATATGTTACACATATTATTTGTCATTAATTTACATCGTATTTGGCACTTTTGTAACATGTTTTATATAGATAATATTATTTTTTCTATGTTTTGTTCGTTATCTTTTAGATAATAAATTTGTCAATATAATATGAGATTGAGTAAAACCGTCTTTGTGATAGTCAAATTTATTATATTTCACAGTTTTTTGGGAGATAAGAAGATGGACAACAACTGTGTAGAAGATATAGGAAACAAATTCTAAAGATATCGAAATGTATAGAAGTGAAACAATGCACAATATGTGTGAAACTCTAAATACAAATAGGTTTCTGCCTTTGGTGAAGGTCTGAGAAGCCAAGAAGGAGAACAAGATTGGTAATAGAATAGAATTTCAAGAATAAGATCAACGTAAATGTTGGTGTTGGTTTGGGAGCAAGATGAAACAGCCGGTGGTCATATTCGTAAGTGTACGAATTTTATAATCAATAGGAGCTGCTAATAACCATCTCTCATTCCCACTTGAAATCCTAGTTCTTGTTATATAGTACTTGAGGATTTTTTTTTTTTCAATTATAACTTTTAATGGAGATACTTGACTATTAAAGACAAAGCTTCTTTCCTTTTTTTTAATAGAACTTTGCACTTATCAAAGAATCCTTTATTTATGAATTTTAAATATATGAATTTAGTTCTTAATCGAGGAGTCAACTTTTTATACATCTACTTAACTTTCTTGGGTATGATTCAAACTTGTTCGTAGATACTCAGTGGTATATTCTTAGACAGGTTTGCATTTAAAGAGATAAAAATAGAGAAATTTAGGTAGGAACTTAATTTGTTGATGTTTGAAAAATAAAAATAAAAATAAAAACATAAATGCTTTATGTGGTAAGAAGATGCTAATTTTTATTTTTCTTACAAGTAAAAATGAGTAACGAAAAGAAATTGAAATCCCAGATAAGAGGGTTAATAAACCTTGCTGTTTTTTTTTTTTAAAACATGTTTGTACACTTCTGGCTATCGTAGATGAAATTATATCAACTCGTTCCAATTCTTAATTTTGTTGACAATTCCATAATTTCAACAAAGTAGCGAGTCTATAGCAAGTTCGTCTAAGTTTGGTGTGCTAGATGGCAGTATCCCATTAAGATAATGGGTCCCTGACCCTTGTTTATTAAATAGGAAAAGGATCACTAAGCTATTTATTTGTATAAAAAGACCCTTACCCTACCCTCTCCTTATTATATTAAAAACCCTTTGTACTATAGATGAGTTGACTCACTTTATTAAGATGGTTGTCTCATCTTGAAGGCACAGTTGCCTCTCATTGTTAGACAAATCGGATCACTCTTGATCATTTATGTTCTAGCTAGGTGGGTTACCTCACTCCAGTGATGTAGTTAGCTCGCTTGAAAGGCACAGCCACATTGATGTAGTTAGCTCGCTTGAAAGGCACAGCCATCTTACTTAACGTCACTCCTAGGCACTTGCATGTCTAACTTTAATGAAGAAATTGCTTGACATGGAAGGCATAGTTGTCTCACCTAAATACACCAGTTACATTACTTTTGGTCATTTATATTTCAATTGAGTTTCCCTACTCACCTTGAAGGAATAGTTGGCTCACCTGCAGACTACCTCAATCTGTCTTATAGACATTTGTCTCACCTGCAAGGCATGGTTACTTCGCCTATACAGACTAGTTGCTTTATCATTTGACCGTGTCAATTGCCTCACCTTGACGGCCTAATTGACTTAACTTGTTTACTAGATCAGATGCATCCTTCTTCATCATATATATCTTAACTGAGTTATTTCACTCTAAAAGGACAGTCATTTCACCTTAAATATACAATATCTCAGTTAACTAGGTCAATCGTATTACTTTTGGTAAATTATATTATAACAAGACAATAATAAAAAAAAATTATCAATTGGTAATAACATAAAGAATAATTTAATCTCTTAATCACTCCATTCAAACATTATTTAAAAGAGAGAGAGAGAGAGAGAGAGAGATCATATTTATTCAATAAATAAATTAATCTACATTTTATTCAATAATTAATGATTAAAAAATTGTCTATTATCTTTTCTTTTTCTTAATATAATAAATTATCAGTGCTTTTCTCTTTTCTTCTCATACTAAAATTGATCTAGAGATTATTTTATATATAATAATTTCATCTAACTCATTCAATATTGATTTAGAATTGACATTCAAATTTCTCATGATTATCCTTAAGAGCGTCCAATCTTCATGGCTGTACACCCTATAACTTGGTCCTGTCCTATTAATGGTTTGTCGCCAATATCATCTCAGGCGATCTGAATTTCAAGATATATCATGTTTTTGTGCTATTATTGAACTTGTAATTGAATCTACTATGTAGAAACTTTTCTTGGCCAGAGACTCAGTAATATAAATTTTAAAATAGTAGAATTAGTCTCTATTTATACCATAGTATCTAAATAACTCTATTACAACTGTTAGTTTCTAACTAATGTACTTCAATGTCTATAGTAATTTCTATAAGGTTCCCTACGTGCTCATGTTTGTAGCTTCATGTAAGGTAGCTACTATGTTCATGTTATAAGAATTCAGGCATATGACTAACCATACCCTGACAAGAAAATCCAAGTGGGATGCAGACATCTAAAATGTAGTTAATGATCTTGTCCCAGTTGATATACTGAATTTGACCATTCAATAAAATTATTTATATAGATATATATATATATACACAAAGGAACTCGGACCTTATCAGTTGAAATGTTTTCATGTACCTTTTAACCGTTATCCTTTAATTTTCACTTTAAATCTTATATTAACTTGCATCGTACATTAATATTGCTGTAAGTTGTCACAACAAAGGGACTTCTTTGGGGATGAAAGGAAGCCTATATATTAAGAAACACAATCAAGGTATATCCGATGAATGTGAGGAAACAAATGTGTAAAATAACACTATCCCCCGACCAAACACTAGACCACTCAACTCTTGAAGGTAAATTACATCTTTCTACACAACTTCTTCATGTATCATCCAACACTAAAAAATTGGGTCATTTAAACAGCTTGATTGAATACAAACATCAATTATCCAAATGGGACCAATAAACCGTAGAAATGACTCCAAATGTCCTAAAATTAGCATCTAAAATACTCTACATCCACCAAAAAGATTTCAGTGCAGTATCGCTGATGGCCCAATCTAACAATCCGACACCTTTGATCGCGCTAGGCTCAGAACTATGGAAAACCTCAGGGAACAGAGCAAAAGAATGTTATTTCTGTTCACATTAATCTGCTGTCATGCAATTGAACACTGTCTGCCCAGATACCCGAGTTTAGAACACACGCAAATTAGCCTATGCAACAAAAACATGAGCCTAAGAATCCAACATCTCATCTTGTATCTCATTAGGAGCAATAAGCCCTGGGATGGAGAGCATCCTTTGTCGCTCTCTCTCTTTCTGAGCGGCAGCCTCCTCTGCATAGAGATCTTTATTATCCTGCACAAAAGGAACAAACCATTATAAAGTTTTAGCTTTCAAAAGAACGTTGTTGAAAACACTAATCACAATGCTCAGTAGCTGCAGCTGCAGCTGCTACAGGTGACAAAATGATATGGAACCTAAATAAAGTGAATGGTCCAAGAAACAATTTCATCTTCCAAATGCAAAATGACCCATAATTTAATATCCCTTACGACACTCCCACTCTACAGCATCTTTCCTTATCAAAAAGCTTTTTTCTTGGGGCTAAGAGGACAAAAGGCAACATGCTAAGGGAGACCATACTTAGCATCTTACCTGAGCGGAGAATTCCTTAGATTGCACAAGAAAGTCCCGTATGTGATTCTTAAATACAGAGAGATCATTTTTTGACTCAAAAAGCCCACTGACAAATTGAGTGACCTGAAAACGTCCTCATATTAGCAAATCCACATAGTAACTATGATGGCAAATAGCCATATGAAGAAAGAAAAAGGAAATAACAGCTGTCCTCACCTCGACTGCAGTCATATTGGGGAATGATGTTCCCAAAAGTTTGATAGTGTATTCACGAACAAAAATTCCATTATTTGGATATGGATAAGAAACTGCCGCAGCATCCCACAAGGGCTCTGTTAAAGAACCACTCTCCACCTGAGAATGTGCAATATTATTGTGGTTGTTCCTGCCCAAAGCTAAATATGAATGAAGGTTTGAAGGCACATACCAGGCAAAATAAATGCTGCAGCACTAAAACATGCAACTTAAAACCAGGTTTGTGAAAAGTATCTGTTAAAACAGCGAATATTTCCTGTTCAATGGTCAAGAAGTACGTCCGATAGAACTGATTACAGAACTCAGAAGCCTGCCAATTGTCATACAGACGCAACATAAGTACCACATATCCCTAACACTGATAAGCAAATTCCAAACAAAGAATTAAACCTGGAAGTTCTTCAGCATCTCCAATAATAAATTTAATCCAGTCTCAGCAATATTCCTTTCTGTATGCCGGAATGCCCATATTATTGAATCCATAACAAGCTTTAGTTGCTGGCAAGCAAAGATAAAGAGAACAACGTTAAGTTCACATGAAGCTCAATACACAGAGAGAGAGAGAGAGAGAGAGAAAAGAGGAAGAGAGAGAGAGAGTCAAAGACGTTATAAAACATACTATATAAGCAGATAGCAAAGCACAATTGTCATTGTTTATGCTCTTCCTTTAGATAGTACTGATTCCAACAAGAAATGAGTTACACCAACCTGACTTGTTAAATGAATCAGTGCAGGAAAACAATGTGTGGCAATGGCGCGAAGCAAGGAAAAGAACTTGAGGCGATGTTCTGGATAGTCTTCAAAATTCTTTGTTATCATCTGCAGTATGCAGAAGCAGAAACATTAATTTATATAACACTTTTCAGGATTCCTCAAAAAGATCCTGAGAACACAGGAATTCAGTAGTATTCAATACTACCAAATTGATATTTTGTTTTTATTTATACCAAATTGAATTCCTTTTGTCAAGAGTTTCATGTTTTTAATTACTCTAGATCATTAATTCAAGGAGTTGCATGTTGTGCTAAGACTATGCACATCAGGGATACTCAGAAGTGTACACCTTTTCCAGCAACATGTATGGAACTTGTACTGCTAAATGATGGAAACACAGCATAAAAGATACTTTAAAGGCATGTTTCAGATAGCACAAAAGAATAATTGCATGAAACCATGTAATTCATTTAATGCGCATCTCATTTTGCAATTGGAAACCAAGTTACACAATAAAACCTCTATAAATTAATAGTTGGGACCATATAAAATCTATTATTTAAAAAAATTAATCAATTGATAATTAGTTTAGGGGGTGTGTATTTCCATTTTTATTTCTGGTTTTCTGTTTTTGTTTTCAAATTTAGTAAAAAAGCACATGTTTGTTTTAATTTTTAGTTTTTATTTTTGGTTTCGGTTTCTAGTTTTCAAAAGTTATGAAAACCATAAAAAATGGTTTTTATTTCCTGTTTCTGTTTTTTTAATAATCTAATTTACTATCATTTAAATATATATTATTTAATTTTTATTTTTTAATAAATATTATGAATAATTTAATTCAACATTATATATTTAATAAATTAAAATTAATTATCAATAAAAATTATTAATAATTTAATTTTTATAATTAAATTATATGTAATTAAATTTAAATAATTATTAATAAATATAATTACATTTAAAATATATAAATATTCAAATAAAATTTGATTTAATAATTATAATATATTTCAAATAAATATTAATTTATAAATAAAATTAAATAATAACATAATTTTATTAATAATTTGTTCATAAATATTATATAAGAGATTAAATAAATTTATTTAATTAAAAATAATTTATCTTTACATTTTATCTAATATGTAATTATTATCAGTGATAAAAATATAACTACATTAACTTGAACAACCAAATAGATTTTTGTTTTTATTTGAAAGAAAAAAAATAAAAAACTGAAAATTGAAAACTGCAACAAAAAAATAGAAGTATAATCAAACGGCCTCCTAGCCTGTTAGCTCAAACCAAGATTATAAAAAGTATTATATAATAGAGGTAATTAGTTCAATTCCTGTATTAGCCGATAACAAGGCTCTAACATTTAATACGGCCATCTTAGAAAACTTTCAAAGTTCATCTTGTTTGAAATGCCCTAGCAATGTTGCATGTCAATAATTGTTATAGGTAACATAAAGTAGCAAAAAGAAATTGAATGAAGTAAATGATATGTATGAGCATCAAAGCAGTAAAGTATATCTTACCTCCAGCGTACACTGGAAAACAGCTTCAAATATACGAGGTACGTCATCTATCATTGTTGCTTTGTACCTTGGCCAATAAACCAGGAAAAGTAACATATCAGAAGATGAAACCAAACAGAAAACATTACTTTAGCAACATACTCCTGATAGGCACCACATTTAAGGACATTTTCCAGATCTGATTTGATAATTTACTTGCATGCAGATTACCACTATTCTAGGAATGCCTGTAAAATGCAAATATCTTATCCAATTAGATAACATATTAACCCACAAAACTTGCATCCATCAATCTTAAACCCAAACCTGTAGCGAGTAACAACTAATTGAACCACACATGCAAGAAACAAAAGTAGCACATACACTCATCTAAATACTTTTTTCACAGATAAAGGGGGTAAGGCATGAGTAAAATGGCACCATACTTGTTTATAATTGTTGCAAAAAGTGATAGAACTTCAGATTCTCTAGCATCAGGCAAATTCCTTGCATAATCGCCAAGAACAGGATCCATCATTGGAGGTACAAATTGCTTTCCAATATGTGGCTGATCTTCAGCCTTGTCCAAAAATGTTTCAATGAGCTTAAGTGTCTCTTTCTTGACGGACCTGCTCCACAACCATCAAAAACTAGAAAAATTTTGTACTGTTCATATCTGATATAAAATAAGTGAAACGCACCGCAAAAGTTTCACATATGAAGTTCTAGATGCATAGGGGCCTCCTTCTGCAATGCTACTTGAGATCAACTCACTGTACATTCTGTAAAAAACAGCAACAGAAGACTAAGGCAAAATCAGAGTCAAGCATGTAATTGAACTGAAGTTCAAAATGAAACTACAACGGCAAATGAGAATGCACCTGTACACATTAAGCATGTCCAAAAATACTAAAGAAATTTGTGATAAGAAGTATGTCCCAAGAGAACTTGAAACACTTGTATTTGTCTGCAAAATAATAGTGATGTGAATAAACGCATGTCCCAAGAGAACTTGCAACACTTGTATTTGTCTGCAAAATAATAGTAATGTGAATAAACACATCAAGAATGCATTTACTGCAACAGAGGGTTCAGCCACTACTCAAGTACAAATTGTAGGTGATACACGAGAAACGCCCAACAGTCGTGAGTCAATGTGAGCATTTGTTCCGTATCAACATGTAAACCGCCAAGCTTGTACACGGCACATTATATTACCTCCATGTCAAAAAGATATCAAACTGAAAACCACTATGCCTCTCAGTTTCCAGTAATACAGTGTCACACATTCAAAAGCTATACCTGCAATATGTTAAGCACAGTCCTGATCACATCTTGATCTTTAAGATAATCAACACTCTGGCGGGCCTGCCCTATAATTTCAGCCCATTTCTGTGACCAGCATAAAATAGAGACCATTAGCAGTAGAGCTGGAAGGCATTAACAGCTGTAAGTACATCAAGAAATCCCAGAGCTTAACATGTGGTACAGATAAAAGAAAAGAAAACATTAAATAGTGGAGCCTGAAACACAGTTTTTTTTCCCATGGTACTATATAGAACATGCACCAAAACACATGAATCCATTCTATATTGAGGTGAAAATTGAAAGGTGAAAAAAAAACCTAGTTCTCTGGTTTTCATACCTGGTTGGGTAGATCCATTAATCTCTGCAGATATTCATCTCTCTTTTGTGGATCAGATTCAGCTTGAATCATATGGCCAACCTGAGGAAATATACAAGGCAAAAGGAGCAACGTCACAAACATCATAAATAGATAGCTCACCAAAGACAGTGTGACCAGAGCATAAAATTGAGTACTGATTCATAAAATATATGAATTTGATGAGGCTCAAGATCAGCAACAGTAGCTGGAAGTCCTGAAAGCAGTTCAGATACAAATGGTTCATTTTCTCCAACCTGAAGCAGTAGATCAACTGCTCTATAAGCATCTACATTATTTTTAAAGATAATTGATAACAACTATGAAGTGAAAATAGATTTCACCTGAACAATAACAAACTTGCGTTTGCATTTCTGAACAATTTTCAAAAATGTATCACATGCCATATCCTGCAAGATGTTGAGAAGATATAGTTAGTCAATGGCATATCATTCAAGAAAAAAATGTTTTTGGTTGTAAAACTAAACTATAAGGGAATACTTTAAACTAAACTAAAAAATAGGATCATGACTATATACAGAACAAGCAGACAAAACAAATATCAAGAGCAACATAACCTGAACTCCAGGATGTGTTTCATGCATAAACTCAAACAATTTGTTTACAACAGTTTTCAAGAATTTCCAGTGGGCTCGAAGAAATCTTGGATACTGTCCAACAACATACCTGCAAAAGAACCAATTTCAAGGTAAGTAGATGCAACTTTAGATCGATACTTGCCCCCTCAACAATTATATTATTTGTGCTTTCTCATCAATCTCCTTGTAGAACACCAAACATAATATGATCAAAAAAACAAAATTTCTCTTTACTATTCAAATTAAGAGTCAGATAAACAGACAAATATGGCAAGGTCACTTTAACAGCTCAAATAGGAAAAGGTTCCATCTAACAAGAGGCATTCCATGAGATTTTTGGCAATCAGGATGTCTTACATGATGTTACTAGCAATGACAGCTTTGTTATCCTTTCCTTTTGTGATTTCACATAGATTCAGCAAATCACGAATGACCATCACCAGAAATCTGTTCTCCTGTCAAAGCCAATGTCCTTGATAAATGAGGAAACGTAGCTTTTTGCAAAGCATGAGTTGTAATCCCAAAAAGTGAAACAATTAGTTGATGCAGTTCATTACAAGTGTTTAACAATCCAAGATTACCAACAATAACCTTTTATAAGCGGCAACACAAGCAGAAACAAAACAAAGCCTTCCCCACTTTAATTGATTTGTATAATCCGTTGCATTATAATCCTCGCCCAGATGATAGGACTCACTTCTCACACCATATCACCAAATGCTCAACAGTAACGAGATTCTGACCTAGTGAACATGTTTTAATGCACACAAGGGAAGCATTTTTTAAAGAAACAGTAACAATGCTCCATGGAAATACAAGTTTGCCAAATGATAATAAATGTTGGCAAATGAAATTCAATACTACTCTGAACTAGTTGGAAAATTGGTAATTAAGAAAAAGGACATCTTTATCAGTGTCACCATTCCCTCCAAAATTTAAAGTGGATACAGAAGAAATGAGTACATAATGACTTGCAAGTAAAAATCATATACTACAATTGCATATACTACAAAATTTCATAAAGATATACACCGGAAGAGTAAAAAGAATAACCTGGAAGCTTCACAAAACATAAATTCACCAACCCCAATATGAAACAGAAAACTGAATGCATTACGTAGTCAGACTATGTAATGACAGAAAATACGACGTCATCATAATGATCGTTAAGCAAGATAGTAAAGAAAAGATTGTTCCAAGATCTAAGATCGAATCGACATATCAGAAATTCATCTAAAAATATAACTATTATAAAGAGAATTAGAACATATTTAGATAAAAGAGTATATATAGATTTAAAAAATGAATATTGAATATAAATAAATAAATCAATATATATATATATATATATATATTCTAACTTTTTATTATTAAAATTTTGGATTTTATTTATAGTTTTTTATTTAACTTAGTTAATTTACATTTATTTGTCTGTTATTTACATTTAGGTTTATTATTTAACTTTTTATTTTTATGTTTGTTATTTAGATTTATTATTTAACTTTTTATTTATTTGTATTTAGATTTAGATTGATATATTAAAGGTCATTCATGCCGTCTTTTCCATATTGCCCAAGAAACATATTAGTGAGAAAATTTTGAAATTTAGTTTACCAAAAAGTACTGCAAAATTACAGTTAATGCAGAAAAGAAACAACAATCTCAAAAAGACAGGCTGCATACATTCATTTCCTGCACCTACACAAAAATACAATACAAAAATACCTTGCATATATCTTACCAATTAAGGTAAAAAAAAGAACAAGTTAAAGTTCTAAAAAAACTAATATTAACAAATAAGAAGATGCAAAAAAAAAACATACTGCAAACTAACCTTGACCATACACAACTTCTACAACATTCATACCCCAAATTAGTTAAGCCAAGATACAGAAAAATTATATCCCAACTATCGCAGAACATACAAGTTCGGGAATTGTGAAAGCCACAAATGATGAAAAGAGATCTCATTAGTAATATTACAAGTACCACACAAATCTTATACCTGTTCTTCCATCATCGAACCAGAAATAGATCCTATTGCCCAGCAGAGAGTATTGAGGTTGTTCCAACTCCAGTCCTCACCACTCAACTGCTTACTCAACTTCTTCAGCATCTGAATGATACCAACAAGAGTAAGCAACAAAAGACATATAAGAATATTTCTAGACCAAAAGAATATACAGAAGTTCCATAATATCTGAAATAAAGAAGGAAAGATCAAATTAAAAAGTGACAAACAGAACATGGTAGGGAATGACAGCATTACCTTTTATTATCTCTACACTATTGAAACAAAAGCGTACACTATTATGTGAAAAGAAGGAATGACTAGCCAACCATAAAATAATTTGGAAGTCATGATGACAAATAGCAAAGAATTGCTCCAAATTGGCAGTTGTTCTTCGATTACACAAAGCAAATAAATCTAAAGCTAACCAATAAAAGATCAGATTGAATGAACAATTTAAACAAATTAGAAATAAATCAATTTAATTGAATGAACTATTAATGCGGTCACCAACATATACAGATACAAATATGCCCTCCTCACAAGATATTATGTAGTCCACATCTGGATTATTTAATAACTACCTGCTTTTCAGTGTCTTCATGATCGAGATGTGACAGGTAAATTAGTGTTTCTCTCATAATCTGTAAAATCACATCTTTGTTAGAATAAATACAAGTAATAACAACATCAACAACAATGGTATCTCTCCCGGAAATTTCAAAAAAAAAAAAGAGTTTGAAAAATAACTGAAAATAATTTCACCTTGACCTTTTCCCAAACATATAGAGAATATCAGCAAGTAATGATGGTACTAAAGTAAACGTTGTTGCCAAAAAAGGCCACAAAAAGCTTTCATCTATAATTTCAGACGTATTATGTATTTGTACCTAACTACTCTTTTTTTATCCAGTAAAAACTTAAACATAACTTTGACACTAATATAATGCTACGGGCACAATATGATTATCCTTAATTTCAGGAACAATTTCACATGGTTCTTTCAACCAAGCACTTGATCCAGGCATCCACCACAATTAATTTAGCCTCAAATGCTGGTTTGGGAAAATTTTAAGAAATTTAAATCAATAATTTTTATGATGATGGAATAGTATCTATCATAGATTAAATCTGATGATTGACAAGATAAATATTTATTACCTTATATTGAACAAGAACATCATTGTCCTTCATGGTTTCACGAACTATGTTGCCATTTTCATCTTCAACTATCAGAACCTCCTCTGGTTTTGCCATACGACAAATCATAAGCATCCTCAGCTTTGACATTGGACCAGAATAGAGTTGTCTACGCTGAAAAACTTGTGAACCTATGCCATCGACCATACCATGAAGCGAAGGTATCTGGAGATTCAATACATAGACAAAGGAAAGAAACCAAAAAATTGATTTGCTTTACCAGAGTAAAGGGTTACAAACTAGGACTAATTATATACCAGCTGAAGGGCAAGAAAAGATAAAAACACATGAATATGTGCATTTACATAAACTGGAAAGAAAAAACAAAAAATAAATGTAGAATGAATAAGAAACCACGCTCATCAAAAGCTAAGAAAGCAAAGGAAAATAATAGAATTTCACTTAATATTTTCTCTGTCTTATACAATTTTGATAAAGAGAACCACTTTATAACCCTCCTAGTTATCCTCTTTTATATTTATATTGACTTACTTCAAACTTTTTTGAATAGAAGTCATCTTACTATTTAGAATATGCCAAAATAAACACTCTCTGTTAAGACCATTCTTAAGTCACTTTTACTTATCATATTTTTAATAGCACAAAGATGTTGATAGGAAAATAAAACCTTAAATGAGATTATAGAATATGAATATACAAAGAAGTAGAAAGATCAAGAGTGTTTTTCCAATGAACCTGTAATAGAGTAAGGAAAAGGAACTGATACTTTTTCTCAATTTTATTAGGGCTCACGGACTTTTTCTCAATTTTATCAGGGCTCACGGAAAATTGACATGGTATTTGGAAAAATAATGCATCGACCACCAAAATAGATTCATGGTCGAAAACACTCATAACAAGGTGACGTTGGCAGATTTCAGAAATTAACAGATTCAGTATGACAAAAAAAGGATTAAAAGTCGTTCAAGGAACACAAAAGGAGCTGGCATCATCACACAGTCAAACTTAGGTTGCATCAATACGAAAGATGTGCACTACAGCTCGACAACTTGTGATTAGTGCAGTAGATCTTCTCACACAAAAACAGGTGAAAAATTAAGCTGTAAGCAATTTATGCATCATACCTGGAGTCCCATCATGGCTGCAGCTACTGCAGGATTGTCAAGATTATGGTGTGCCTCAAATAGTTCCAAAACCAAGGAGTTCCAATAGTCCAGACAAACCTATATATCAAACAAAGTAATTATTTCATGTGAAATCACAACTTTGATGATTAACAGGATATGATTTGGGGGTTTGTAGAAAGTACCTTGAAGACTTCCGTGTCATCAACATACGAGATATTAATTAGATACTCAAGACCCAACAGCAGTGCAGAAATGTTCTCCTGAGTGGATTCCAGCACTCTGATATGAGACTGCAATGTTAAGTAAGGGCATTATCATCAAAAAGATTTTTAACAAGAACATGCCTGACTAAATGCCAATGCTCATAGGAGAAAAGATTCCCTACAGGGTGCAAGATATTGAAACCGTATGCACCAAAATGACAAGTTTTACAGGACATAAAGTATCTGTTTGATGAATAGATAAATTCATAAAACCACCATCACACCTCAAGCAATAAACACTCACGCTATATATATTAAAAAAAAAAAACACACAACCATAATGTGCACCTGAAAGCATGTATCTAGATATCTCTAAACAAGCTGTTTGCCACACAAAAAAGCAGACAGTATTTCCACACTGTTGCATGTAATTGACAAACCCAAGGCTTGGGGCCTATATCATTAATTAGTTCCATAATTTACACCCTGCCTTCTTTCTTTAACATAATTTCATCACATTGCAAGAATACAAACATAAAATAAATGCAAGAGAGCATGTTGGAAACAAATGGAGAAAGCTCAGTAGTTAAGCCCAATATTAGTTTTTCCTGGCCATTGAAAAGATCACTCACTACAAGGCTGAACGTTTTTCAACAACTCTATCTAAGGCGATATAATATGTTCAAAGTGAGAGAAAGCTTGCCTTGTAAAATGAAGTCAAAAACAATGCCAAGTTCTGGATAAAGGCCTGTAGCAAGTAGTGACAAGAAACAAAGATAATCAGTTGCAAGTAAAACCATGTAGAAAGTAGGACCAAAGGAATACTTGGCATGTTACCTGCTCTTCACTAGATCCATGTGCATAAGCCTCCGGTATGTTTGTTGCTGGCGGAAGAATGACCTAAAGGAGGAAACTGGTTGTCAGAGCAGGTTGCATTAAATGGAAGTAATATTATATATACTCTTATGACTGGGTTCCAGTTCTGAGTCAAGATGAACTATACCTGTAATTGGACCATGAAAACAGAATACATCTTAACATACTGCACATTATAGAAGTCTCCAAAATTAAGTGCAGCAACCTGTAAACATCAAAACAACAAATAAGAGCCCCACATTTCTCAAGAAAGTAAAATATACAGATCTTCAAGAAAGTAAAATATACAAATCTTCAATGTCAGTACAATCTACCTCAGTCAAACACTGGAGTGTGAGATTCCTATATGATGGCATGGGAAAAAACTTGAGGAGCGTTTCCAGCTGTAATACAGTATCATCATGAGAAAAAGAAGACATAAATCCGGAAACAGAACAATCCCACTACTATAATACTAACAGCCATGCATGATTATTCTATGCATACCAATGGAGATTCGAAAATGTAGCCCAAGGGAATCCAGGAAAGAAAAGCATGCAATGTGGATAGTGTTGCTCGAATAAGCTCAGTTCTTTGAGAGGCTGACAGTACATACAAACATAACTCATGGATGAGTTGAAATTCACTGTCAAAACAAAAGAAAATTATTAGCAAGGAAAATGATGAGTATCAATTATGTGAGAACGATATTGACTGCCATAATACAAAAATTTCTATACTTAACTCTCAAAAAAAATTTCTATACCTGTTTAGGGATTGTTTGAGTTCTTTGATCTTCTGTTGAGTCATTTCTCCCCGAGAAAAGTCAAAAACTTCCTCACTTAGAAGCTGAAAAACAAAATGTTACTACACACACCCAATACAAGTATATTTAGAAATGAGTACAAAATCAAACTTACTTTCAAAATAGCCATACAATTCTCACAAATTGTTTCACTAGTTTTTGCAGCTGCAACAAGGTCAGGTATAAAGCTTTGCCATCTAGCTGGCCATTCATGCTTCAAAATCTGTAGCACCATAAAAGCTATATTCATCTAACTCGCAATTCTCAACTTGACAGAAAAACTAACAAGAGGTCAAGCCAAAATCAAACAACAAAGAAAAAGTTCTTCAAAAGAATAACCAGAAATAATGTTGTCTAAGTAGTGGCAAAGAGGAAAACATTGAATTAATTACCCCAGCTAGAGTATCATCATTTTCAACAAAACTATAGGAATTACAAATCCATAATCCCAATAGAAATAATTTAAATAAAGATTTTGGACTTGCAAATTAGCAAGAACAAAAAGCTATACCTGAACTAAAATAACATTTAGCTTGTTCACATAAAGCCTTTCCATTCGAAAAGAGGCCTCATTACTTGAAAGCTGTACAAGAAACTAGAATTTTATATAGCAACAACATATCTGAAAGATTCAGTGAATTACATAAATAATATTTGAACTCCTGTCATCCACATGTCCAAGGCATGCGTACCTGAACAATTAATTCAGAGATATAATTTTTCATTCCATCTCGCTGCTCAACAGGCAAGGCATTCCATCTGTACTTTATAACAGTTTCTAGAACCTTCAAAAATGGATGGGAAAAACCACATGAGTGCAGACAGCCTATTAATTGATCATCCAAACCACAAGACCATTAACAAGTTAAATGAGACAGCAAACTACTTCACCTCAGACCACAACCCCTAGAACATTTTTCAAATATATCAATAACATATGACAAAAATTAAAAGATCCATCTCTGCTGAGTTCATGGCATTACTTGCTATCATATTGGTGGAACTCCTTCATTCTTAAGTTAAACTCTGACCCTCTCAAAAGCATGATAAACAGATGCAGAACAGCATAATGTCTATACCAAAATAGAATAGGTAAGATCCCTCAACCACAAGCTTTAATTTGTTGGGACAGCAAGCAGCAAAACATTAAACCACAAAATCCGGATTACACTAGGGTTGCAGGCAATTGTGGCAACTGCAAACAATGCGGGTGCAATTACAGGAAATGTGGCAGCAATTGCAGCAAATCACAGTAACAATCTGGACCAAAATTGCAATATTGCAGCCACAATTGCAATTGCAGACCACCATTTAAAATCTTGGTGACCAGTTACTGGTCAAATGAACGGTGAGAGCAAGGGCAATTTTGTCATTTTACATCATAATAAGTTTTCCTTACTGTAAAGGAATTTCAAATATGGTAAATTGCCCTAATCTATTTAGAACTTAAGCTTATTAAGAATAAAGGATCCAATATTGGACTGGGATTCAATTCTATTTTGAAATCTTAGTTCTAATTCTAAATCCCTTTATTACTGGGGTTTGTTTCCGTTTATATTTTTATTTTTTGTTTTGTTTTTCAAATTCAGTAAAAATAAATCTGTTTATTTGAGTTTATAGTTTTTGTTTTTAGTTTTAGTTTCTTCCAGTTTTCATAAATTATGAAAATCATAAAGAGTAGTTTTTGTTTCCAGTTTCTATTTTTTATAATATGATTTACTATTAACTAAATATATATTATTTAATTAATTAATATTAATTATTAATAAGAATTATAAATAATTTAATCTAATAACTTAATTCAATTTTTATAATTAATTGAAATATTAAAAATAAAATAATTTTAATGTAATAATTATTAATAAATACAATTTAAATTTAAAATATTTTCAAAATGTATAAATTTTAAATAAATTTTGCCTTAATAATTAAAAATAAATTTTTAATTATTTTAATCATTTATTTTAATGAAATATAACAATTTTCACTGATAATTTTCAAAAAATACTATATAAAAATTAAGATAAATTTTATTTAATTTATTTATTTATAAAAAATAATTTATTTTTAAATTTTATATAACATAATTATTAAATATTAACAACCAAATAGACTTTTGTTTTTATCTGGAAAAAAAAGGAAATTGAAAACTACAACAAAAAAAATAGAAGTGAACTCAAACAGCCCCTAAGAGGCTAAGATTAGGATTCCAATAATTCATCTACATACGTGTATTCAACTCTTCAATCAAAGCACAATTGATTTTCTCGGCAAATTTTGAGCTCTCAAACTAGAAGGTGTCACACTTTCTTCTAAGAGAAAATCTTAGACCCTAAGAATAATTCCTAATTTCATGACCCCCAAAAATCATTTGTAGAACCACCCATTTATTTTTCTTCTTTATTAAAATTCCATCCTAAGTTTTCCAAGGCCAATACTATTATTTCTGACTTGAAATTTGAACTCAAGCAAATTCGTTCAAAATTTTCAATTTCCATGAGTTTAATTGGCTAGTTGACATATCTTCGATTGTCCCAGATCATAAAATCTAATAACTAAAACAAAATATCATTTCTCCTTCAAGAAAAAATATCAGGCCCTCCAACGACCAACCCAATGGTAGAGACTGTGAAAACTTCTAGAGGTCTCATTAAGATGGCTTATAATATATTGTGCGATGATATTATCCGAAGAAGGACAAGTGGGTAAGCCTATAAAGTAAATGGCATATCTTGTAAATAAAGAGGCAAACACAAGTGCTACCCAGATACACAGTGATATAAACACATCATCCTCGTGCATTAAAAGAATCCATTAGAATTTACATTTATCATTGTTCCATAGCATCCATTATGGTGTCTCAATTGGACCTGCCAATTATGAAACTCTCCTTTTGTTTAATGCCAGAGTAAAACAAGAATTTCATATTTGAACTTCAACAAATATTACCCGGGTAAAAATATCAAATTCCTATTCTTGGAGTCATGATGGAATCTCATCCACTGGCTTCAGAAATCAGTCTTTAGAGTTCCAAGTGAAATTCCTTCTATTAAAGTGCCAAGGACAGAACTTTAACTAACCTGCAAGGCAAAGAATTTGGTGTTCAGGCTCGTTGTATTTTGCAAAATGTGCACAACTTGCAGCCACATATCTGGATTGCTTTGTAAATCTTGCAAAATACGATCTGCAGCTGCTCTCTATACAGAAATAAGAAAACAGAGCAAAGTCAGAAATAGGTCAAAAGATTAAAAGAAACCAAAGAAAGAAAGAAAAACAGCCCTCATGCAAAAAATTAACTCCTGTAACTTTCAGCCATCATGTATAAAGATCAAGACCCCAACTCTAGTCGGAGATGGATTTGTTTACCAATTGAATTGAACTAGAAGCAGGAAAGCAACTTTGACCCAAATACTCTAGTAAGTCCTCCATACATCAGTACTCAGTTTGACAGAACTAAATAAAATTGAGTGGGGTTGGATATCGGGGAGGACTTCTAGACGTATCTTATGAGGTATTACATAACAAATAGAGAATGCAAGCCAGCAAATAAAGGTATTTTGACAATTCTCCCAACGTAAAACAAGTAGTAGAGGAGAAACTAAAATGCAACAATCTTATACATTCGAAAAACCCTACGGTCCTTTAACTCGAAACGAAACTGGAGGTACAGAGAAAAAGAAAGAATAACGGAACTGAAAACAACGCTCATAACCCTGCAGCTATAAAGCCTGAAATCACGTAACAATAGTATGGAACCAAAACAAACATGAGCCCATGTTTTTTAGAATTTCCAAGGTATTGGAATTCAATCATAGCTTCCACCCAACATCGAGAAGAAGCAAAACAAGTCGAACCAAAGACTTTGAACATAAATACTGCAAGCAAAACAGGGATTTCCTTCACAACTTATCGAGGCAAAGAAGAAAAGGAGGGAGAAAAAGGTTAACCTCATTCTTAGATCCGGTGCCATAGAAGGCAGCGACAGTAGCATCGAGTAAGGGAACGTCAATCGGCTGGCTTAAATCCCTAAGCTTCTCGGCAGCCACAGCCAAGGAAGCCATTTTCAATCAGTTAACAAAGAAACACCTTCTGTACAACCTCTGAGCTACTAACAAAAGAAAATCCCCAACACTGAGACCTAAGAAAGAGAAACTGCAAACAGCGGAAATTTCTAAAGAAATAAAAAGAGAAGGAAGGAAGGGTTTAAGCCTTTTTTTGGGTTATCTATTTAAAAAACACATGAACAGTTTCAAGGCTTAGGGAGAGAGAGAAACGAAGATAACCATTTTATAGAAGCGTAACACATACACGCTAGGAAAGACCCGACGCGACTGCTTGAAATTTAAGCAGGGCGAGGGAGATTTTTGAGAGGGTGAAAGACACTGAAAAACTGCGACACTTCCAAACCGGTGCGTCTAAGGAGTTCCATTTCATAGTTCGCCGTTAACTTACTAGGTTTTTTTTTTTAAAAAAAAATGGAGTATATATATATATATTGAAAATGAGTCAATGAATAATACATCTTGGGGAGTACTCTCTTGCCAAACCTAACCAAGGATTACTAACTTCATGCCTAACAAAATGATTTCATTTTTAGTTTCCTACATTTACAAGACAAGGTTTCTTAATTGTTGAAAGGTCTTGGATTCATTACAAGAAATACACACACTCGGCGACATTTTATTGTTGAAGGGAGTCTGGATTCAATATAAGAAATACACTGGGGAGTACTCCTGTTGTGAACCAGGCCCAACCTCACTCAGTGCCACCCAATGGATCTGGTATAGTTGGACCTCAAGCTCCAAGAAGAAGCAAAAGATCCAAAAGAATTCCTGGAAGATTGCATGACTATGTGTGAGTGCCAGTCAGCAGGAGGCTAACGGAATTCAAGAAAGATCCCCGCCTTTTATAGAAGGCACTATCACCAGAATTAGTTATGAAAATTGTTATCGATTGTCTCCTTGCTTTTCTCATCTTTTCTTCTCCCAGATTCTCATCCCATTCTGGTATTTCTGCAGAATTATCCTTTGTAATTCGTACATTGATTAATACATATTCTCCTATTTGGCCATTTAGCTAGGTTGTTATTGCGTCCATTCCTTTTCTTCTCAGCGCAACACCTAACATTGGTGCTTTCATTGACCTCTCCACAGATGGGAGAGCATCAGACTCGATATCGCGTAATGGATGAATTTGTCAAAGCGTTGTAGGAGTTGCAGGAGACGTTTCGTAGTGAGTTGGTTGAGATCAAGTCAACGTTGGAGGATCAGAAGCGAGCTTGGCAGGAAGTTCTGGGCCACTTATCGTCTTTGCAAGCTCAAAAGCAGGTGGTTTCAGAACCAAACCCCCACATAGGTTCGAGTGGTTCAAGCCATTCCGAGCACTTTTCTATGATCGGCAGTCACAAACCCGCTCCGGTGCAGTTGGCTCGTTTCTCGGGTTCAAATCTTGAGCGTTGGGTTATGCATTCAGATCGCTATTTTGATTTTTACCGAATCAACGTGGATGATCGCATCACCATCTCGTCCTTCTATTTTCGCGGCGGATTGGTACGATTGGATGCGTCGTAACCATCAATTGCAATCTTGGCCGGCGTTCACGGAGGCTCTTGTTCAGCGTTTCCGTCCGGTCGAGTTGGAGCAGCTTGAGGGATTGTTGGCTAAGCTCCAGCAAAAGTCCACTGTTAGCCAGTATCGGTCAGAGTTTGAGGCTATTACTAATCGGATTGTTTTTCTTCCCGCCCAATTCTTCACCCATTGTTTCATTTCGAGCCTACGCCCTGATATCAAATATGTTGTGCTGGTCCACAAGCCCACTTCACTATCTGAGGCCATGTCACTGGCTCTGATGCACGAGCAGCGGCTTCAATTGGAGACAGGGGGTTCAGACCCTCGTTTGGTAATTCAAGACCACCGTTGTTGCCAACGCCGAAATTTCCAGCGCCGACAGGCCAGTCTTCGCCGTCTGCTTCAACTGCCACTCTTCCTGGGGGCGCACGCGTTCTTCTCCGACGTCTCTCACCAGCTGAGGCGGCTCAACGCCGTTCCCAGGGATTATGTTACCACTATGACGAGAAGTACTCTTGGGACCACCGCTGCAAATCGATGCCACATCTCTTACTCCTCGAAGATGATTCGGAGCCTCCAGATCCGTTTGATGTCCCAGATTCTCCACCAAACTCGACGGATCCAGGTCCTCCGGTTCCATCAACGACGGCGGATGGTACCTTGTCATCCATCTCTTATAACGCATTGGCAGGGGGTTGCTCGGCGTCAACCTTGCGTTTTCAGGGCTCAGTACATGGGAAGCCGGTTCAGGTCTTATTGGATGGGGGTTCGACTCACAACTTTGTTCAGACTCGGGTTGCTCAATTTCTGAAATTGCCGATTACTGCTACACCAGGTTTCTCTGTTCTAGTGGGTAATGGTGAATGTTTGCAATGCTCGGGATTGGTTCAACAGGTTCCACTGCTCATTCAAGGTCAGAAAGTTTCGGTGGATTTCTATGTTTTGCCGATTCAGGGTTGGGATATGGTCTTGGGGGTTGCGTGGGTTGCGACGTTAGGACCAGTGTTGACGGATTATCGCTTGTCTATGTTTGAGTTTACATATCAGGGCAAATCAGTCACATGGAAGGGTTCCTCTTTTCCTTCTGCGCAGCAGGTTCAATTTAATGCCTTAACTCGTTTGCATCAGACACATGCCATTGCTGAGTATTTTCGGTTAGATTTGGTTCCGTGTTCAACTCAGCTCGATCAGTCGTGTCACCCCGATGTAGAGGCGTTGTTAACGCAATTTGCAACCGTCTTCCAAAAGCCCCACGGCTTGCCTCCACAACGTGAATGTGACCACGCTATTCATTTATTACCCAACTCGGCTTCGGTGAATGTTAAACCATATAGGTATCCCCACTTTCAGAAACACGAAATTGAACGTTTGGTTTCATAGATGCTGCAGGAGGGTGTGATCCGCCCCAGTAACAGTCCGTTTTCTTCCCCTGTTTTGCTGGTCCGAAAGAAGGATGGAACTTGGTGGTTTTGCGTCGATTATCGAGCTCTTAACATGGTGACCATCAAGGATCGTTTCCCGATTCTGTCCATTGACGAGCTTTTCGATGAGCTTCATGGTGCTCGGTATTTTTCCAAGCTGGACTTGCTCGCAGGGTATCACCAAGTCCGAATCCGAGAGGGAGACGAAAGCAAGACAGCTTTTCGCACCCACGATGGCCACTTCGAGTTCCTCGTCATGCCGTTCGGCTTGACCAACGCACCTTCCACATTTCAAGGTCTCATGATCAAGGTGTTCCGACCATTTTTGCGCCGCTTTTTTCTCGTGTTCTTCGACGACATTCTCGTCTATAGTGCCACATGGGAGAATCATTTGCAGCATTTACAGGCCGTGTTGACCGTGTTGCTTGAACAGAAGTTGGTGGCTAAGCGATCAAAGTGTCTATTTGGTCAAACCACCATTGGCTATCTTGTGCATGTCATTGCCTATGAGGGAGTTTCTGTGGATCCTGAAAAGATTGTTGCGATCCAACAGTGGCCTACTCCTACAAATGTTAAGACGGTTCGAGGATTCTTGGGTCTTGCCGGGTATTATCGTCGCTTCATACGAGGATTTGCAGCAATTGCAGGGCCACTCACCGACTTGCTGCGAAAGGATAATTTTCATTGAGATAAATCCACGGCTCGCGCCTTTGATCAATTGAAGCAGGTTCTGAGTTCAGCCCCAGTCTTAAGGCTGCCGGATTTTTCTAAGACATTTGTGATTGAAACGGATGCTTCGGGATATGGGGTCGGTGCTATATTATCTCAAGAGAATCATCCGATTGCTTTTTACAGTCAACAACTTAGTGGTCGAATGCAGGAGGCATCTACTTACCAGCGCGAGATGTTTACTATAACACAAGCGATTGCGAAATGGCGGCAGTATCTTCTCGGCCGGAAGTTTCTGATTATTACTGATCAACAGCCTTTGAAGAGTTTGTCGACTCAAGTCATACAAACTCCGGAACAACAGAAATGGCTCGGTAAATTGATTGGTTTCGATTTTGAGATAGTTTATCGACCGAAAAAATTCAACGCTGCTACAGATGCTCTTTCTCGTGTTCCAGCTTCTCAATTTCTAGGCCTATCTCAGGTGGAGTTTGATGTGGTGCAAGATATCAAGGCTGCAAATCTGGTACATCCTGAGTTATTGGACTTTCAACACAAGTTTCGTGAGGATCCGATGTGTTTACCAGGTTTTGCTTTTCGAGAAGGGTTACTTTTTTACAAAGATCGTTTGGTATTGCCTTCTGATTCCCCATTGAAACAACAGCTACTTCATGAGTTTCATTCTTCAGTTATAGGAGGTCATTCAGGAATCACTCGATCTATTGCAGCCAATTTCTTTTGGCAAGGCATGAGAAAAGATGTGAAAGCCTTTGTGCTCGCTTGCCAAATATGCCAACAAATGAAGGCTATGACAGTCAGTCCAGGGGGTTTGCTGCAGCCATTACCCTTGCCGGACCAAGTGTTTGAGGGAATTTCAATGGACTTTATTACGGGGTTACCAACTTCGGGGGGCAAAACAGTGATCATGGTGGTGGTTGACCGCTTATCCAAGTTCGGTCACTTCATAGGACTACCATCAAATTTCAATAGTCTGACTGTTGCTGCAACATTTGTGTAGGAAATCATTCGTTTGCACGGCATTCCAGTAGATATCGTGACTGATCGAGATGCTCGGTTCATGAGCGAATTTTGGCGAGAGGTGCACCGCCTGCAGGGCACAACATTGAGTATGAGTACTGCCTACCACCCCCAATCGGATGGTCAAACAGAAGCCCTTAATAAGTGTGTTGAAATGTATCTGCGTTGTTATGTAGCAGATAACCTTTCGCAATGGCTGAAAATGCTTCCATGGACAGAGTTTTGGTATAACTCAGCTTTTCAGACAGCAGCCCAATTAACTCCTTTTGAAGTGTTGTACGGTCGACCCCCACCTACAATTTCCTGTTATATTCGTGGTTCCACATCCAATGCCATTGTTGAAGCTCAGCTAGTAGATCGCGATCTTACACTTGCCTTAATCATGTCTAATCTGCGCAAGGCACAAGGGCGCATGAAATTATTGGTTGATCGTCATCGAAGGGAGGAGGAATTCGCTATTGGAGATTGGGTGTACGTCAAGTTACAACCCTTTCGGCAGAACAGCGTCATCATAAGCTAGGTCGACGTTATTTTGGTCCGTATAAGATCATACAGCGGATTGGTACAGTGACTTACAAATTGGAGCTTCCGGAATCGGCCAGTATTCACCCCGTTTTTCATGTCTCGTTACTCAGAAAATGCATTGGCAGCCCTGAACAACAAGTGACCCCCTTGAACATGGTTGATTCTACTTCTTCCTTGTTGCTTCACCCTACTGTGATTTTGGACAAACGAGTGCTGCAAAAAGGTAACCTGCAAGTTGAGCAATGGTTGGTGCAATGGGAGGGTTTCCCAGCCACGGCTGCTACATGGGAAGACAGGCAGAAATTGGAGCAATTGTACCCTAGTTTGAACCTTGAGGACAAGGTTGTTCTTGCAGGGGGAGTAATGTTGTGAACCAGGCCCAACCTCACTCAGTGTCACCCAATGGATCTAGTATAGTTGGACCTCAAACTCCAAGAAGAAGCAAAAGATCCAAAAGAATTCCTGGAAGATTGCATGACTATGTGTGAGTGCCAGGTCAGCAGGAGGCTAACGGAATTCAAGAAAGATCGCCACCTTTTAAAGAAGGCACTATCACCAGAATTAGTTATGAAAATTGTTATCGATTGTCTCCTTGCTTTTGTCATCTTTTCTTCTCCCAGATTCTCATCCCATTCTGGTATTTCTGCAGAATTATCCTTTGTAATTCGTGCATTGATTAATACATATTCTCCTATTTGGCCATTTAGCTGGGTTGTTATTGCGTCCATTCCTTTTCTTCTCAACGCAACACCTAACAACTCCCTTGCCAAACCTAACCACTAACTTCATGCTTAACAAGATGATTTCGTTTTTAAGTTCCTACATTTACAACACTTTTGATTGCTGAAGGGTCTGGAATAAAGAAGAAAATTCTCATCTCCTTTACTTACCGCTACCCATCGTCTTCTCCAATTAGGGCTGATTTCTTCAGCGGTGATGAATGTCTCCTTCCTCAACTAACACTCGTAAGTGAGACAGTTCTGTCTGATTCATCCTTCCTTGCTAGTGAGATTCTCTGTTGTTAGATATCGCCTTCCACGGGGGCCGCTAAATATCAAAAAACAAGGATAGAGAGTAAAAATGCTATTTTATAATGGTTATAACAATAATTTGCTTATCAGTACCAAAATCTGATAAGACCTAACTTGTTCAAAACTTACTCTTTTTTATTCTTCAGCTTTATTACACCTCCCACCTACAATATGCTCATGTTATTTCCTTTATCTTTAAAACTTGATAACCTTTACTGCTTATACTTTTTGTTAGGACTTGAGATGATTATTCCATCCCCTTGTCATCCAGATACCTCATTTTTCACTTTTGAGGTATAATCATTATTTGAGTGCCTATAAAGAATTATAAATGATTTGGATTTTGGCCTATTGTTGGAGAATGATGTCTTCGTTAATTCTTACAGTTATCTTCTCTCTTACAATGTCAGATGTCTATTAAACTATCTTCTCCTTAAGAATTGGCAAAGATAGATTGTGTAGGTTCCTTCACCTTTGTGCATACCTGTTCAGATGCCACTTTGTCTTTTTCACAGAATTAAGGTCTACCACCAAAGACTGTCTCCTATGCAATCACTCTGACACTAATGCTACTATCATAGTTTATTGAATTACAAGGTCATATGTAGCTTCTTCATAAGCCCACGACTGTGTGTGACTTGAGTATGGTAGTTCATACGTTTACTAAAGTTTATTATTTGGTTTTTTTTCGCACACCTATATGTAAAAATTTACTCCATATTTATGTAGGGATGGAGAGGGAATTTTGTCATAATTTTTCTAAAAGTAAAGATTGATCTTACTTAGCAAAAGTATGGAGTAGAAACATAATTCAAATAATAGTACATCATGTGCATTTTATGCAACATATTTTTATATAGTCATTCTGTGCTTTTCAACAATTTGGTATATAATGTTGAAGAACCAGCCTAAGATTTCTTCAATTTAGTCAATTAATGTTCTAGGGTTCGAGATCACTTCATAAGGATGTTCAATGCTTTAAAATTCCCCTAAATATAGCGTAAGACTCATTAAAGTTCCATAAATAAGCTCACTAACCAATGTGCAAAGTATTTATACCTATAGCACACTCAAATAGTCAATACAATTTCAAAATATCATTAAAACAACTAGCTTTTAGATAATTTAGTTAAGTAAAGCTTCTATTCAATTAACTAATTGATGTGAAAGCATTGGGCCTAATTGTAAATAATCAGCCATAGTTTATCCTTGCTAGCAATAGGCCGGACAAACCTTATTTTGGGCTTTAAAAAGCTAATATATTTATGATTTTATTAGTTTATTTTCTTAATTCCAATGATAAACAAAGTTTTCCTCATTAGAGTATGATTAAGCTTTCTTAATTCCAATAAGAGTGTAATTGTTTTCCTAATTAGAGTAGGATTAAGTTTTCTTAATTCCAATAGGAGCAAGGTTGTTGTCCTAATTAGAGTAGGATTCAACTTTCTTTAAGTCTAATATGTAATATCCTAGTTCAATAATTGTAATATGTAATGTGTTGTACATTCATTTGATAGAGTATGCTATATTTATAGTGTACTAGAGTAATTTAAGTATTTAAACGTATTATTGAGGTTATAACAGAGGTCACGGATAGACCAGAAATGGTTTGGAACTCAACCAGAAGTTTCTTTAAAAATTTCCAAAAATCTACGGAATTGGTCTAAAAGAACTTTAAAAGCCCTAAAATGTGCTTTAAGGATTTAAGTGACACTTTTGAATAGAATCTGGATGATTTCAGCAAATAACATTTTTTGATGAATAGTAAATTTGAGTTAATAGTTTTTTCACTTTAATAGTGATTCTGGGGACCCAAATCCTGAAAATTCGAAAAATACCCGAAATAGGTATTAGAGTTTAATGATATTGAAATGGATCGAAAATAAGCCCGATCATATGAATTTTTGGAGTTCCAAAGTTTAGGGTTAAAATGCTCTTTTTGAAAAATAATGAGTATTAATGGTTTTAAACTTATTCGAATAATTTTAAAAGCATCCAATCAATTAATATTGACCCTAATTAGAGTATTTCACAGTCAATTTGATGGTAAAACAGTTGCGGAATATTTTCGAGATTTAATTCAGTTAGTTGTTCAATTAAGTTCAATAAAAGGCAGTTTGGTCTTTTTACATGTCATTAAGGATAATTTGGTCTTTTTACAAGAGGTGATGGATTAATGAGTCAGTAAAAGAGGATTAATTGGAGAGTGACATGTGTAATGCACTAGGCGAAAGTAAGACATTTGCTTCGTTCTTTCAACATAAACGTGAAAGACCAAACAAAAGGGAGAAAAGAAGAGGAAGAGGGGACATTTGGCCAAGGAGGGAGAAGAAGAGTGCAGCTACCATTTCTAATGATTTTGGAGCATAAATTGGAGAGATCTTGATCAAGTGGAGGTACTCATCAAATACCTAAGAGATTTCCTAACCTAAATTTCTAGTTTTGGGGCTTTTGAGTGGGATAGATTCATGTCAAATAGATGATGATTTTGACTTGCTATAGAGTAGATAATAAGTTTGTAAGCATTTAAGAATTGAATATGACAAGAGAAAGAGTTATGTTTAGTGATATTTGTCTTTTGTTCTCGGTTCACTTGAACTAGCCCTATTGTTTTGACCATAACTTAGCCTATAGACCTCCAAACAATTGGAGCTAAAACCTAAGATATAATACTAAAAATCTCTAGAAGATTCCTAAACCCAATTCTAGCTGAATGATATTGAAAATTGAGATTAATTACGGTAACTTGATACTATCCTTGTATTGAAGTAACTTGTGATATTTGGTACATGTTTTATTATTTAGAAGTTGAAATGACATGATTTTTGATGTTATGGAAATTAGAGACATTGGGAAACAAATGTCTAGAAGACTTTAATACATAATTTAAATGTTTGATATGTGAAAATTATGGAACAAATTAAGGTATGGATTCTAGACATGGGATTATGGAACAAATTAAGGTATGGATTCTAGACATGGGTCATAACCGTGACTCATTATGCATGATTGTGATATGGTGAACTAAATTGGGTGAGATTGTGTTTTGAAGAAATTAGTAAGTTAGAATGGGTAATATATGGTATTTAAGTGACTTTTGAAGTTATATTTAGAAATGAAGACCAATAGGTTAGAATACGGAAGTAAGCATAATTACGATTAATGTACGAGTTATATGATTAAATACTAATCTCGAATTTGGTTAAACCAAACTATAGCTTTAATGTTTTATTTCCAAATTTGGAAATAAATGCCTAAGCGAAATGTGTTTTGTGTAAGTAAAGGAGAGGCACAGAACCCATGAGTGTGCTTTGGCGATAAGTTTGCAAAATAGTGAGTGTACTTAGGTTGTGGAATGCACCTACTACATTTTAGAAGTGCATGATGACAATCTTAAATAACCTAATTAAGGATATCATGGAAGTATTTATGGAAAATTTTCTATTTATGGGGATTCTTTGAGGTATTTATGAAAAAAAATCTATTTATGGTGATTCTTTCAATTCATGGCTCTAGAATTTAGAAAAGATACTTGTGCAATGTGAAGAAACGAATTTGGTCTTGAACTGGGCAAAATGTCATTTTATAGTATAAGAGGGAATAGTTTTTAAGGCTAGAGGTTGATAGAGTGAAAGTGGAAACTATTATAAGATGACCACCCCCTCCTTTGATTAAGGTTATTAGGAGTTTCTTATGATATGCAAGTTTTTAAAGAAGTTTTATTAAGGAATTCTCCAAAAGTGCTAAGCATTTAACCAAGTTGCTTGAGAGATGTGCCTTTTTTGTTTACTCAGAAGCGTTTGGATATGATGACTCGTTTTAATTAAAAATCAATTAATGCCCTAATTATGGTTACTATAGATTGGAATCTTCGCTTTGAGCTAATGTGTAATGCAAGTGATTTTGCAGTAAGTGCATTTCTTAGATAAAGGAAGGGCAAACACTTTTAGCTAAGGTTCTAAAAACCGAACCAAATCGAATGGTCCGACAGAAAAAAGTTTGAACTGGTCAATGGTCTAGTTTAGTTTTAACTAAAAACTTGTCAGTAGGTTTCCATTGAACTGGTTAGACCGGTTCGGTGAGACAAAGAAGATGTAAAAATACCCTAATTTGTTGTCTTGTCAGTCACCCCTCTTCTCTCCCTCCCCGCTTCTCTCTCATTCTCGCACAAAAGCAGCAATTGTTGCTCTTCTCTCAATCTGCAGAAGAAAGAGAAAAGCCCAACAAATCTCCATTTCTCTCTCTATTTAACTTTCTCTCTATAAATCCATGACGGACTCCATCGAGCCTCCATCGACGTCAGTCAACGACCCCATTCCTAGCTCTCTAATCCACCCACGACGCGATCCTTTTTAGTACGGCCTCCTCCCAATTCCAAAACTCTTCTTCCCGACCCGACCCAAACTCACATCCAACTTAAGAAAAAATACCTCCTCTGGGTCCAAGTCATACCTCCTTTAGGTCGTTCTTCTTTCTCATGTAGAGCCCTGTAAAGTTTTGTTGTTTGATCATTTCTGTAGCATAACCAAAGATTCAAGATCATTATTTTTTGAGTTCTTACTTTCCTCTTTGAAATGTTTTCGGTAAGATGTGTCACAAGTTTAAAAATAGAATGTGTGGAATTTCTGATGTTTGATGTGTTCTTTGCAATCTTTTGTGTTGTTTTGCCATGTCTGATTGGGATTGCACTATGTTGATGCTTATCGTGCATTATAGTGATACTTTATGCTGTTACGGGGCAGGTCTGAAGGGCATTTTCTTCAAATTGATGATCAAGTCCTAGTAAATGGATCTCTTTAACTACCTCTTGACATTATAATTTCTCAAGTTCATAACTGAAAATCCTGTGCTTGCTTTGTGAATTTGTAGGAAGGTGCATCAGAGGCAGATCTGAGTGTACTTCCAAAGTACAGATTTTAAGAAGTGAAAAGGAGGGTGTTGGAGCTCGGAAAATATATTGAAACAAGTAATGGATACTTGGCAAGTGATCACGTACTTCTGCATAAGGATGCTGTAAATTGACAGGAAATAAGAATTAGAATTGAGTTTTATAATTAACTCATAACATTGTTCGATTAACTAATCAACAGTGTGAATCATGGGAAATTATTAAACAAATTATAGTTACAAAGATGAGATTTAATAGGAGGTGATCAACCATGAACAAATTAGAGTACAGTAGTTGGAAGAAGAAATAATGACGATATTACGACACTTAACAATGGATTGGCAAGAAAAGAAATAGAGGTAGAGATTAGGAAAAGGAAATATAGACCTAAAGCTTTATATAGAACTTTGAGAAAGATAAATATAATTGAGGTACAGATAAAAGAAGTATATATGAGATAAGGTTGTTAATTGAAGTTGTTAATTGATTATGTCCAAATTAGAAGAAGAAAAAATAGAGGTCGAAGTAAAGGAAAAAAGACGGACCCAAAGATGATGAAAAATAGAACTTTGAGATAAGGAAGAGAGTGAAGTTAGAGGAAGCAAAGAAAGATATTTTGAAATTAGAGAAAAAGCAAAAGAACAGAGGTAGAGATAAAAAAAAAAGACATGGAATAAGGGTGTTTTAGTTATGTTAAAAATAAAATTGTTGATTATATGATTAGAATGATAGACTTCAATTCAATTTAAATTGCTTAACTGGATGAAAGAATCAAATCCACTTACTTGTTCTTTTATTGATTTATAATCGAATTCTACATATTTCAAGTAAGAAGTTGTTAGATAATAACTAATAAAGAACCACGTTAAGTTAGGTTTAAGTTGGTAGGAGTTTTGTTGTAGGTTAAGCAATTCACACACTTCCTTGCAACCATCATTTTCATTCCATATGCACTGTTAAATGGCTTAAGATGAATGCTACATGTCCTCTCTGCAAATACAACATTCTCAAAGGGAATGAAGAGTGAAGAATCCAACTTTATAGTGTTCTTGTTGTCTATCTGTATATAAGAAATCAAGGTTCTATAGGTTCCAGTGAAGAACTTTGTTTGTTTCTATTGTCAAAACTAGCATCAACTTACGTTTGTATACATAATGTAATTTTGGTCCTATTATGCGATTTTAGCTAGTTATGTAATAGTTTAGCCGCCTATAAATATGCAATGCGTTCAATTCAAAGATGGTTTAAAACCTTCAATGCTTCAATTGATGCCTGTTTATGTATTCTTTCCTCGAGTTTTCCACTTTTGTTGAATATTACGCAACAATGAGGCATAAGTTGTGGAGTGATGTGATAGCATCAATATATTTCTATATTATTAATTAATAAAAATGTCACAGTTAGGTGGTTGAAGTAGCTCAGTTGGTTAGAACTCTATTTCATATCAATTTTGGTAACATTTAGAACTCTATTTTATATCAATTTCTGTAACATTTAGAACTATATTTCATATTAATTTCTATAATAATTAGAACTCTATTTCATATTAATTTATGGTTTTGATAGTTGGGTTATATATACCCTTTCATTTATTCAATTTGTTGATCTAAAGCACCAAATTTGAAAACTAACAATATTTCAATTCGACTATTTGAAGTGAAGCAATTGTTAGAGCAAAGTTTAATAAGCAAGTAACATTTATTGGTCTTTTGTGTATCCATTCTGTTGCTGTTGGTCTTCTTTATTATAATTGATAATGAGAATTCTTTAAGATGCATACTTTTTCCCTGACAATTGTATACCCAATTATTTTTTTTATACCTTTTAGGTTAAATCATCCTCTACTTGTGGTAAGTCCGATCTAGCATGGAATTATTTTTCTTCTTCCCAAGTACCTGATAGGAATATCCAATATAACTGTTTGTTTTGCAGTAGAATATTTAAAGGGGAGGAATTTTTAGAATAAAAGAACATCTTACTGGTGTTAAGGGTAATATTACTTCTTGCAAAAAAATACCACTTAATGTACGCGATATGATTGGAAAATATTTGCAGCAACAAGTAGAAAAGTAAAAGGAAAATAAAGAGGCTTATAATATATCTTTTGGAGATGATGAAATATCACAAATATTAGATAAAGGAAAAAGAAAAGCTAATATTGACATATATTCTTATTTTTCCCTAAGAACTACTCCTAGTTCTCAACCTATTCTAAAAAGTTTCATGGTTCATAAGGATGTTGTTTTACGATGTAAAAGAGCATGGGCTAGATGGTTATATCATTCATATATTCCTTTAAATGCTTTAAATTCACCATATTTTCAAGAAGGAATTGATGCTACAACAGCAATAGCTCCAAGATTTAAGGTACCATCTTATTATGAGTTACGTGTGCCTTTGCTTCAAGATTTAAAAAAGGAAGGTTAGTTAATTAGGGATACATATAAATCTAATTGGGAATCAATAGGATGCACTATTATGGAAGATGGGTGGACTGATCAAAGACAAAGAACCTTGATTAATTCCTTGGTTTATTTTAATATTGAAACAACTTTTATCAAGTCTGTTGATGCTTCTGGCATGGTAAAAAGTGCTAATGCTTTATCTAAATTATTATATGAAATTGTCAAGTACTAAAAAATTTTGTGCATTTTATTATAGATAATGCAGATAATTATGTATCAACTAGGTACTTATTACAATAAAGGTATGGGCATATTTATTGGTCTTAACACGCTGCTTATTGTGTAAATCTTATTTTAAAAGATATTGGTGGTATGAGTCATATTTCTAGTCTTGCTTCACGCAAATCTAATATTACAAATTTTGTCTATAATCATGTCACATTTTTATCTTGGTTAAGAAAGAAAGAAGATTGGGTTGAGATCGTGCATCCCGTTGCTACCAAGTTTGCAACTACATTTATTACTTTGAAAAGTGTTTATGAACATAAGCAACCACTTCAAACTTTAGTGACAAGTAAACACTTTTCAAGTTATAAATTATCAAAGAGTGAAAAGGGAAAAGAAGTTTGTGCTATTATTCTAAATAATAAATTTTGGGATGTTTGCTTGATCATCGTGAAGATTATTGCTCCGCTTATAAGGCTGTTGAGGATTGTTGACTCAGATAAGAAGCCATCTTTGGGGTATATATATGATGGTATGTATAGAACTCACAAAACAATTATAAATCTTTTTAAAGGGAAGGAGAAATTGTACAAGCCTTTTATAGATATTATTGATCGATGATGGGATAAGCATCTTACTCAAAGGATCCATTTAGCAGCTTATTTTCTCAATCCTTATTGTTTACATAGTGGAGAAGCACGTACAATTAATATTATAGCGATTTGTTTGATGTGATTGAATGCAAAGGTATTTTCTCTATTAAAGAGCAATTACAACCGATAAATGAAATTAAATTGTGTCGTGTAGGATTAGAGAGTTTTGCTAGATTATCAACAACGAGAGAACTTATGATGAAAAAAATGCAGCTAGGTAAGTTTTATACTTTTAATTCATTATTTACTTATTAATAATATATATTTTATCATAACTATTAATTTAAAATACAGATGAGTTGTAGAGATTATTTGGTGACAATGCTTTAACATTGAGAAAACTCGCTGTTAGGTCACTCAACAAATAACTTCTGCATCAAGTTGTGAACATAATTGAAGTGTTTTTGAACGTATTCATACAAAGAAATGAAATTGTTTAGAACATTAAAGACTTAATGACCTTATTTACGTTACTTATAATATGAGAATGAAGAATATGTATTTTATAATTTTGTTTTTATCTCAATAATTTTATTTTTATTATTGACTTTATAATTTCTCTATTATGTATTTAGAGCGCTTAGTAAAAAGAGAACATATGATCCAATTGATATTGTTTGTATTGAATATACTGATTTTTGGATTGAAGAAGAAGAACCATCACTTGATCTTGATTATAATGAAATGGAAAAGATGATTTATGAAGAAAATGCATTTTCACAACGAATGAATTAAGAACATCTACTGATGGTCAGTTCATATCTTATTTTGATCATATTTAAGTTAAAATTATATTGTATTACAAGTTTACAATTGAGAATAATTTCATATATTATTAATTTATAATTTATTTTAATGCAGTAAAAAGAAGTCGATGCAAATATTTTAGATGAAAGCATAATTAGATGAACTTTTTTTATTGTAGAAATTTGATTTGAAGATCAAGGAAGGAAGCTAAAAACATAGCAGTAGATCATCTATCATGTTTGGAGAATCCAAATATAGAGCTGTTTGGAGAACATGACATAAATGATGCATTCTGTAAAGAGCCCCTGTGTAATCTTGGAGAAGGTAACGAGCCTGAACTTACTTGGTTTACTGATATTGTGATGTGTTCCGTTGGTTGTACGTGCTTGGACATTCAGGGGAGTTGATGAAGGTGATTAAACGACAGCTGCACTGACACTCTTTCTCTTTCCTGGGTGAAAAGCAGAGGATTACGTGGTGTTCGAGGTTGTTAGATTCCCTTAGGATTTGGTCAAATAAAGAGTTAGTTGTTAACTAGAGTTGGTTACTTATTTTTCGCGTTGTTATTCAGTTTCCTATTTGTAAGGCTTAAGGGCCACGATCTGTTAAGATTTACATTTGATTCTGAGTTGTAA
>JANIJH010000006.1:34245372-34274538 GCA_024520975.1 Erythroxylum areolatum
GTTATTCAGTTTCCTATTTGTAAGGCTTAAGGGCCACGATCTGTTAAGATTTACATTTGATTCTGAGTTGTAATCTGTTATAAATATATAGCAAGTTGGGTTGAGCAGAGGACACGCAATTCTATTAAGACCTTTGTACTTTTTGCATCTTTCTCTTCCCTCCCTGTTCAATTTCTTCTAAAAAATATATTGTCTTATTACGATACATATCATATTGCTAACAATTTGCTAGTTAGGATTTTTCCTAAAGGGATCTATAATCATCACAAGAAGAAATTCCTTTAAGAATTATATTTACGAAGACTTTGTGGATGTGTTTCTTAAATAGATGGATGGAAAATTTTAGGACACTGCCATGCCCGATCTACTTTTGGAGGGCATTACTACACAAATAGAATAAGGTAAATAATGTTGCATCATTTGATAGTTATTAAATATAAAAGCGCTCTTGATAAAAATTGTCAATATTTTTAGGTTGAAAAAGAAACAATTAAATTGAGGCATATACAATTTATATTTGTCATAAAAATAAAAATAGGCCAACTTAATCTCTGATTAAATAAACGGTAACAAAGTTTAATTCATCTGTAATTTTAAAAATTTAAAGAAAAACAAAAATAAAAAAAAGAAAAGTAACCGGTTCGAACACGGAAAATACAATTGGGTGAAAGATACAGGTGGCAATAGATTATTGGGAAAGTGACGCGCAAAATTAAATGCGGATGGAAGAGGGAGAAGGGGGTGGGCTTTGGCGGATGAAAGAGGGAGAAGGAAATACCAAAGAGACGCTCCCCACCTACTGCTTACGGTGATCTCAGTAGGGCTGAATTTTGCTGGATTTGGAATTCAGTACTGGCAAATCTTTTATCAGCTTGAGGGAAAATGATGCAGCTGCGGACTTACGCTAGCCTCAGTTTGGTTGCAACACTAGCAGTTGTCTATCATGCTTTTAACAGTAGAGGCCAGTTTTACCCAGCTATGGTCTATCTATCAACATCCAAGATTAGTTTGGTGCTGCTTCTCAATATGGGTCTCATCATTATGTGCATTCTATGGCAATTGACAAAGAGGGTTTTTCTTGGTTCCCTGCGGGAAGCTGAAGTTGAGAGGTTGAATGAGCAATCCTGGAGGGAGGTTATGGAAATCCTCTTTGCAATCACCATTTTTAGGCAAGACTTCTCTGTGACGTTTCTTGCTATGGTGACGGCTTTGTTGTTAATCAAGGCTCTGCATTGGTTGGCTCAAAAGAGAGTTGAATACATTGAGACAACGCCAACAGTGCCCATGTTGTCTCATATTCGTATAGTTTCGTTTTTGGGATTCCTTCTTCTTCTAGATAGTCTATTTTTATATAGTTCCATCAAGTTTTTGCTGGAAACGCGACAGGCTTCAGTCTCAATGTTCTTTTCATTTGAGTAAGTTTTTTACTTCTTTGACTCTCAGCATTATTTTTAATTTATTGTTTCTATTAGGCAAACAGTACTGTCATCGTTATGTCAATATGTATCCATTTGCTCAACAAGCATCAGTTGGTACTTTTCCCAAACATAGTTTTATTGATTCTTTCCCTTATAGTGATAGTTGGCATGCAGTATTGGTATTCAACTTATATAAGGTAATATTCAAGTAGTTATTTGATTATGTTAAGTTTGGAAGTTGTATTTAGATTATAGTCCTTTTGCAGAAGTTTCTGAGGGAGAAATTTGTAGTTAAATGGCATTTCAGAGTGTAGAAAAGTCTAGGTAATTAGAAAAAATATATATTTGTGATAGCATAAGAATTCAGGTTTCTTTTAGGCTAGGGAAAAAGTGAAGAAAGGGGTTCCACATAAAGAAAGGGATGTGGCTTTCTTTACGTTTAAGAGAAGACTTCTTAATGGGTGTTTACGTCACCAAGCTTAAAGTGTCCAAAATTTCCAAAGACCTATTCTAGATAATACTGTAAATTTGGAATTACCTTACTTTCATGTTTACGTGATTAGCAACAATTGAAATTCAGATAAGATCATTCACCTATAACCCAGCTTGCTACTTAACCCCTAAGCCTATCTTTGGGGAGTTTGTTAAGCTAAACAACTGATATTCACGATCATTTTGATTATGCTTAGTTTTAACTTGCAGTTGTATTTGCTTTGATCAGCCTGTATAAGGCATACTTTTTGGATATAATATTTTATTCCTTTGACATGCTGTTATTTTGACACTTAAATGTTCGATTGGTTTGATGGCTACTTTCAAAACAGGTATATGATACTGGCAACAACAACGGTGTCAACATTTGTAAAATACATCTTCTATGTGAGTGACATGCTCATGGAAGGACAATGGGAAAGAAAGGCGGTGTACACCTTCTACTTGGAACTTATTAGGGACTTGCTTCACTTGTCTATGTATTTATGCTTCTTCCTAGTTATTTTCATGTAAGTAGCTGAAGGCTTTTCTTGAATTATATATGATAGTGGTAACATGATTTTTCCCTCAATATTAATGGTATTTGTGCGATTTTCATAGATGTGCAATCTATTAAATCTGTTCAAGATTCTTGTAAGGATAGATTTAGCTCTTATTTCTTGGAATTCACCAATGTCCCATGAAAATAATTATTTGAAAACTGATGGACAAACTTGCTGCAGCAAGTGTAGATAACCTCACAATGTGGTGTGATCAAGGCGCCAAACCATCACAAAATGTTCTTGATATAGGTTAATTTTTTAATTGCATGGCTGCGTATTTGCAGCATGACAAATTAAACTATCAGTTTTCAAAGTAGTTATCCACGGTTCTGTTGGAATTGGTTTATGAATCACAAGTTTTTACTGGCTACTTAAATAGCATGGGTTTACTCGTTTACTGTGAGATATAGTATTATTTTTTGCTGAAGTAGCTCATCTTTTCTTCTGCAGGAATTATGGTGTTCCTCTGCACCTGATACGGGAGCTTTATGAGACCTTTAGGAATTTCAAAATTCGTGTTGCTGATTATATTCGTTACCGGAAGATCACTTCAAATATGAATGATCGCTTTCCGGATGCAACACCAGAAGAGCTTAGCGCGTTAGTTTTATTTATGGTTTGGAATTTGTGCATTTGAGTTTTTACTATATTTTAATGTGTTCCCATATTTGATTCTTTCTGCAGAAGTGATGCAACATGCATTATCTGCCGTGAGGAGATGACTACAGCCAAAAAATTAATATGTGGACATCTGTTTCATGTCCATTGCCTGCGATCATGGCTGGAGAGACAGCATACCTGTCCTACATGTAGAGCCCTAGTTGTACCAGCAGAAACTGGTGCAAGTGTGACAAGTGCCCAACAGGGATTACAACCAGATGCGCGACAAGGTAAATACTATTCTATTCCCATGTCTAGTCTCTGCTGTCTCTTTTAGTCTATTTATGCTGCGGATACTGCAAAATTGACATCTAGCGTTAACAAGAGGTCTGTATGACAAAATTTCAAAAAAAAAAAAAAAGAGGTCTGTATGACATGCATTTCTATATGTTTTGTATATACTTTATTTGCATCAATTCTATTTGTATGTTCCGCTCTTTCGAGATCATATAAAATATGCTAGTGGAGTTTAACAAAATTGTTTAGGGAAATTCTTTCAATAGTGGCCTTTTTTCTTATGACCCTTAATTATGTTTCTGGGATTCTTCACTGTTCATATTGGCAAACTAGGGCATTACTTGCTACCATATAGTTGTCATTTTGATGTCTAATGAGTTTGAGCTTTTTCAAATGGAAACATATACTAGTTCATTTGAGGTTTTACATGTGAAACATATCCACGTATGTATTACGTTGGAATTTGTAAGGCCTTAAATGCATGTATAGTTTGTGTAGCAGTGCTTGGGTGTAAATATTGACAACAATGCATGAACTTTCTCTTCTCATGAAGTTGCTTTAAATTATTGAATTTCAAGGTTGTGGACTTTGAATTATGAATGATAAATGTTATTAATTTCAAATTATTGGATAAAATATGTCTTGATGGATTGATCTGGAAATTGCTTTACAATCTTTTAACTCCATATGCTTGGACCTCTTTCAATGAAGTTTCTATAGTTCTTTATGGACCACATGTAAATTCTAGCACATCGGTTCTTGAGTACCATTTTGCTGGAAATTGTTAGTTGCAGGCTTTTATCTAGAGTTCTTTTGTCACTATAATGACTGGTACGACATGGGGTATATACTCATTTGCCTTGTCTACTTACAATCTTTTAACTCCATATGCTTGGACCTCTTTCGATGAAGTTTCTATAGTTCTTTATGGACCACATGTAAATTCTAGCACATCGGTTCTTGAGTACCATTTTGCTGGAAATTGTTAATTGCAGGCTTTTATCTAGAGTTCTTTTGTCACTATAATGACTGGTACAACATGGGGTATATACTCATTTGCCTTGTCTACTTAAGTGTAGAGGTGTTTATTAGTTTCTTTGCTACTAATGCCATTTATATCAACAAGAAATAGAGGGAGAGATAGAAATAAGTGGGTGGTATGGGTTAGTTTACTCAACTGCTCTTCTTTAATGGGATAAGAGAGGATGATGAAGTGCCTTCTAGTGTCTCAATAATATGTGTTAGAGCATCTTTCCGGTGAGATCTGGTACATATTGCAGATTGAACCTCCTATTCAAATTTGTTTCTGGTACCTTTTGAACTAATTCTAATATCTGTTTCTTTAAGTTGGGCCTTCAGTATTCCATGATTTGTCCATGATTATGAACAAAATAGTAAAATAATTGTTTTTTTGGATGATTTATGAGTTGGGCTTTAGTTTGGCCATAACCTCACGATAGGAATAACCATTCTTGCACTGCTGGATTAACAATTGATGCATCTGAGGCTGCATTAATCAGGGATCGCGACATAGGGAATTGTTCTCATTTTCAAACTTCTCCTTCATCAAGTGTAAAGTTATTTTAAGTTCTAAGACTTGAAATTTTTAAAAAAATTACATTCTTATTTTTGCATTATGATAGTCTTCTCTTTTTTTCCCTGTATTTTTAGAACTTGAAATAAAAAAACAAATTACACTCTTATTTTTGCATTATGATAGTCTTCTTTTTTCCTGTATTTTTTATTCATTTATGCATAATGGTTCTATTCCTAACCTTTCTATTTTTGTATCTCCTTTTGCACTATGGTTGCCTTTTCTACCTTCTGTTAAGAGGCCAATGCTCATATTATTAACCAGAGAATTCACTGGTTTCTTTCTTCCAAAATTTAGGTGTTTTTATGTTTTCTTATTGAAAACCTCCTCAACTTGATGTTTTCTCACCAAATAATTTGTCTAACTGATTTGGAATTTTTTTCCATATTTAACAAACATATATTGTTGTTGGATTAGCTCAAATGCATGTCTGGCTAAATCGTTCATTTGGTGAAGCTCTGTAGCATCGAAATTATATAATTTCATACTATAATATGAAAGCTTGTTACTAGCTTGTTGATCATTGTAAATTGATAATCAGATATGAACACAAGAAGTACTGCAGCTCAAAGTTCATTTGGTGCTTTGGTCAATAATGGTTCTAATGGGCATCAGGCTAGACTTCAAGCTGCTGCTGCTGCTGCTGCAATATATGAGAGATCTTTTGTTTATCCGTCTGCAAGCACTCTAGTATGGTATATTCTTCTAGCTTTGAAATATTAGTGCAGCTTGTTTTCTCTTTGTTTGCTTTAGTCATCGAATTTACTTCTTTGCAGCATATTGGTAGTTTGAAAGTGCCATTCTTTTGATATAAACTAAAAACTTAACAAGCCTTGATGTTAAATTATTACAATGATGTAGTAAATAAACACAATGTAGTTATGGACCCTTATTAATAAATTGAGTTGATTTTGCTGAATTAGGTTTTTCCATGATTTCTAGGCTATTTGATAATGAATGGGGTAATTTGTGAATTACTGATCACATTATTTTCAGATTTGTAGGGGCATTGTAATCATGAAAAAAATAACTTCAACTTCTGAACTGTTGTCACATTTTACGTATTGTAGCCTGTGAAGGATTTAGAGGTGGACACTTGTTATGTTGGTAACATTGTGTTTGATTGTTTTGTTTATGTGGCCTAGAGAGCCCAATATTTGTGGATCTTAATGGTCAATATTCCTACAATTGTGAAATTCTCGATGAGTGAATACACCCATTAGGGAATTTCCTTGTTTTGATCACAGCTGATAACAATGGATGTTTAGGTTTCATAAAACTAGGTACACCAGCACTTATCTAGCTTGGTTTTCTTTGATTATGATTGATTTTCCCAAAGGATAGACTTCCACTGTTATTATCACTGTTCCTATCATTGGAAACAACATTTATTGTTACTTGTCCTCATAGAATCTTTGCGTTCTACTACTGAGTGCTTGGTTTTGTATGATTCGTGTATGGTGATGTTAGTATTGAAAACAAATGTGACCGACAGTTACTATCAAGGCAATTCATTTTAGCATTATTATAACAGTGAATACTAATTGCTGCCTGATTGTTCTGCTAAATTTGTGAGTCTATAATTTTTTAATTCTTAAATATATATTTCAAAGGTATCACCTGTTGACAAGGTACTTACGGTTTTTAGATACCTTGTTTGAATGTTATTAAAGATCATAGCGTTTTGGTATTTAACTTATATTTATGAAAATAATCATTATAACATATGTGTTTGCACAGTGACTCATATATATGTAGTGATACACAAACTTAATAATGTAGCTCTAGTAGACTTTTGTCCGTAGGATTTGATGTTAAACATGAAGTGTACATTGTCCTCTATTCTGTTCTACTATTTACACTTGGTATCATAGTCCTGAAATCAGCCCTCACTTGACTGACCTTTACTGTGAGCTTTTGTTCTTTCTCCCTAGTGGCTCCCCTGACCTTTCCCTCAAGCCTCTATTCTATCTCTTAGTTATTTTCAGGGTAAACCAAATTCCATTGCACCTTTTGTTTACCTGGTGAAACCATGAAAACCTGGTGAAACAATGAACATCTCTTCCTATATTAATGAGCTTGTATTCCCTCATTTGGTGGCTCATCTTTGTTATCTTCCTCTCTGGTGCCTTTCCCTCCCTTCTTCTCCTATTCTGTTTCTTCACTGATTTGTTTTGCTTTTTGTTGTTGGAATTCACGGCAAGTCCCAAATCCTCTAATTATCATCTCTTGTTTCTTCTCACCAAACAAGTTTCTCACCATAGTCTGATATCATAGCTCGTAGGAAACCCAATTTCTATAGCTATTGTGTCTAGTCTACTGGCAAGCATTGTTGAGCTCTGACCACAGGGGGAGATTACAGGACAAACCAATACTACCTTTGTGTCAAAACCCAGAATGTTTTCCTCAACCTAGTTGATCAGTTTCTCGAAGGAAATCACAAGAACCCAGTGTATTTCCTAATTCTATATGTACTGAACTCATAGCATGACATATTTTGATAGTTTGTTCTTTCATTATTTATCATCAATGCAACAAAAAAATGCAGTATCATGGAATTTATGTTCTTTAAGTATGATAGATACTGTGGTTTACTTTTGCTATAATCCAAAGCTGTCACTTCTACTATTCCTGATATAAATAGTTATGGAAATAAAAGTATTCTGTGGTTGTATAAGTGACTCTTCGGTGTTAGTGTTTTGGTCTGCTTGGGAAGAAATATTGTGTACCATTTTGCAGGTCTCCTGGATATGCATTGCTTCCTAAAGCTCAGAATACTGGGGAATTGGAATCTGTTGGAGAAAAGGCTGTTGGACAACTGCATCCTCAGGTAGCAACACATGCTGGGCCTTCAAACTTGCCCTACTCCCAAGTTCAACACTGTTTCTTTCTTCCCTTTCAGGTATCGAGTTCAAATACTTCCATTGAGAGATTGGGATGCATGTCGGTTTCTGACCTGGAAGCTCAGAAGAACCATCTCCAAAGCCAGATTGAGGTACCTGTTCTCATGAATTTCTTTTAGAACTAATTTTTGTGTTTTTTCAATGTTTTGAGTTAGTTTTTCTATCTTGTTTCTATTCATATTGACACATGTAGCTATTGACATTTACCTTGAACGTGCTTGTGCTTCTAGATGGCAGTTCACTTGTATAAATCAGATTGCTATTTGCTTTCTTGTCTGAACAAATTTGTGTTTGCACATGTTAAACTTTCTTTATTTTGAATGTCATTGTTTCCTATTTACATGATTTCATTGTTATCATGATTTTGTAGTTGTATGGTTCTAACAACAGTCCATTTCCAATCTATGTGACTAGTCCTCATCTATTGTTTGTCAGGATGATTAAAAAACTTGAGACTTCAGAAAAGACATTATTCAAACCATATGTGCTTGACTGCTACTAGGTGGTGATGTGAGTGTGCTTAAGTGGTCCATGAGTGTAAACTTCTTTAATGCATAGACCATTAAATGAACATTGTCAAAATCTGCGCCTGGATGCATTGCTTCTTGTTCAAATCAAATTGCGATGAGAGGCCAAATTTTGTTTGTTTGCTTCTATCCATATAAAAATGTCCTTTGTCAATTACAATGGTTGTCCTCAATTTTGCATTACTAATTAAGCTGTTCTATCATTATTTTTAGTTTGTTGATATTATCGATTTGTTCCCTGTATACAGGTCCTGCAAAAGCAGCTTCAGCTCCTGGAGAATCCAAAAGCTGAGGAAAGAACTAATGGCTGTCCAGCGACATCTGCAGATTTCAATGGTAAGGCTGCCCACTCATCATCTTCTACGTCGGATTGTGGTAATTATGGAGAGATAGAAGACACTCGTTTGTGATCTTTGAGCAAGTGTGGTTGTATTACAGATGACAAAGGGAAGTCAATATCAGAGAGAGGGAAGTTGCTAAATAATTAAAAGAGAAGGGAAAAGGTCGTCACACTGCTTGCTTTAAACTAAAAAGGCTTTAAATCCTTGCAGCCTACTTAGCGGGTATACTTTCTCAAGATCCTGTTTTTTGGTTGTAAGTTCCGAATACAACTAATGATCAATGTTAAAATGTCATTAACGCTTCCTGGTATGTAACTACAAAATGTGACCAATTCAAAGACTTGGATCGGGTTGTGTTGTACTTTGAACAATTTAGGGCTGTTCAATATTCGGTTTGATTTGGCTTGTCAATGTGACTACAATGTAAGTTCGATATGAAATTTGACCCTATACAACCAGCATGTATCACCCGACCTGGTCTAACCTGACTTGAGCTTGTCTAAATTGGTCAAATGCTATTTGACCAGTTTTTGATTTATTTGAGATTATTTTTCAAATTCTTATTTTTCAAATTCCTTTTAAAGTGATTAAATTTCATGAGGCATTGTTGAAGGGGGCCATTGGGGGTTCTCGCGAAAACAAACGGACTCGTTTTCCCTGCGCTGCTCTGTTGAGAGATACATAGCCAATCGATCTAAGAGGTCAGTACAGATACCAATGGGACTGTTCCTGAACAAAATCATGTAACAGAAGGAACAAGCCACTTGAGTGAAAAAAAAAAAAAGAGAGTAAAAGCGAACTTTTCCAACCGGAAATTTATTGTAAACTGAAGTACGGTTTATTTTCGCCACAGAATGGGGATGCTTAAATTGAAGTTACTTCACAGTGTTACAAATTTATGAACGGTTCAAAAAATGCATGAGGAGAGACCGAGAAACAAATTGCCCTTTAACCATGCTGATTTATATTAACATAATTTACCACATATAAGGATTATCTTTAGTCCTTAAATTTGCATCTTAACCATGATTTCATAAAATTGAAATTCTAACAAATTTATTAAACTTTTAAGAAATTCATTTATACTTTTTTTTTTCTTTTAGAGTTTCTAGTAAAGATATGAATGAAGAATCATGACTGTGCACGATCGTGCTTGTGCACCTTCTCTGTCAAATATTCTTTGTCATGATTGTACTTGTGCACGATTGTGCAACTCCCTGATATTTCTTCTCCATCAAAATTGTGTAATCGTGCTTGTACACGATCGTGCAACTCCCTAATATTTCCACTCTGTCAGATCGTGCTTGTCACAATCGTGCACTACCTGATGATCCCTTATTCATTTCTCAAAACAAAATTTCAGGTCAATTTTGTATGACTATTTTGATAAAGAAAATGAGGTATTTTGGCAATATATTCTTATGAACAAATGTTCCATTATGTCTTAAGTTTCTATTGAAACCAATTTCATAAAGTTTGGTTCAATATTTTGCAAGTTATACTCAAAATACTACAAGATGTTCTCAAACCGTGATAATACACTGTCCTCAACTTCAAGCCAATTTTTGAAACTCGTAAAGATAGAATTCAAATTCAATTTCTTCATGAAAAGTATAACCGTATGTCTCTAGTTTATTCTAAACTTAAAATCATCTATTTTAATGTCTATAGATCAAGATATGACTAAAATACAGATGCATATCTAGTGGAAACGTTACAGTTAACATACTCTAGAAATTCTTCTTTCACTTTTCCAAATTTTCAACTCCTATATGTTACATTCAAACCATCTTATGCATAGTTCATCAACTCTACATCATTTTGTCTTCATTCTCACCTCAATTTCTGATCAATATCATTTATAAACAACTCATAAACTATAGTTGATCATAAACACAGAAACAGAACATCAACGTATATATACATTCATCAAATTTCTGCACACATTCTACTCCAATATCATGATCATTTCACCTTCAAACTATCATTATATATGTTTGTAAGTCACCATCGTGCATGACTAGAATTTAAGTTAAATGCTAGTCATGCACGGTGGTGACTTGACTAGCATTTAACTTAAATGCTATTCACGGGGGTGACTACTAGTAACTTAATTACTCACTCCGTGCAAATTCGTGGACACTAAAATGAAATAGAGGATTTGAAGTATGCTTGAAGTAAATGAAGTTTTGTTAATTACATGTTTCTTTTTACAATTTAACATAAACATAATTGTCCTTGTTTTAGTTGCTAATAACACCATTTATTCAATATTCAATTTGCAGTTTACTATAGTTAAGTTATAATATGCTATTCTAAAGAAGTTAAGTCATGCAACATTGGTTTACATCACAACAGTTACTTATGTGTTCATCTAATATCCCTTTACATATAACTGCTATGTACTACTACATATACTACTAAATATATTCCTTTACTTATGCTTGAGACAATAAACTGCTCTATATGCCTTACATTTGTTTCTTTTCAACATTAATCCTTATTCTCTATTTTCATATCTAAAAACTAACAATAATTTATTAATGCTCCAATAAGTTTGTTGAGGATGAAATTCCATTAAGACCGGTAATAATCTTCTCTCTGAAGATGATTAACAAATTTTCCTATCTTCCACAATATGAAGATAATGCAAGGAACCAATTTCTCCAACTAGATTCATACCATATATATAGCCTATTGAAAGAAATAAAAATTTTGTCAATGGCTAAATTCATTCACAACATTGAAGAGTGAGAGTTTAAAACAACAGAAATGAGAACAAATAGCAGCCAAGAATCGAGGGCATAATGGTCATTGCCAAACAACTAATTCAGTTGTTTGGTCCAAAACGCTCCATACCTAGAGCTTTTCACAAAATAGCTGGTTGGGTTGAATCAACTAACCCAACCATCTCATAACTAAACAACAAAATAACTTTTTAATATAATCAAACCTCTAATTTGGGACAACCAGTTAAACTTATCAGCTGTTTACCAAACGACCCCAATGGGCTACTGAAAACACGATTCTCGATACTACTCCTTGATCCCTAATTGTTTTCCTGCTTAATTTAGAATAACCAAAATCTTGACAGCTTTAGTATCATGATACAAAGTTTCATCAAATATTGGAAACTTTCATTTGGCTAGTTAGATAAGCCTCTACTTGCCTCTCCTATCATGTTAGTATAAATTTTTAGTTTATTTTAAGATGTAGTTGAATTTACGTGTGTGAAACGTTAAGAGATGATGATGCATTTAAGGTTTTCATAAATGGAAAAAGTGAGCATATTTTATCTTCATCATATCCTAGATATTTAGTTATTATTTGATTTTTTTTACTTAAGAATGATATATTTTCTTATATAAGTTGGATTGGTAGTACGACAAGATAATGTATCATTTGAAATGGAATCAACTAAAAAAAATGTGTATATATACCACATGGGTTATGTGAAAGATATGTATAACGAGTAAGGAAATACTAAAGGTCAAAAAGGGCCCGGGTCATAAACAGAGGTCGGGTCAAGCATGGTCGGCCCCATCGTTACTTCAAAAAAGACGTTATTTTGTAAGTTTTTCTTAAAAAAAAGGCAGGTTGGGTTAGTCCAACCCTTGGCCCGTTGAGCCATAGGACAACCCACCCTGGCCCATCGAGCCACGGGCCACAATGGTGCCCCTGGCTAGGCCTGATTCTAGCCATTGACATCTCTACGAAATACGATTTATTTTGGTAACTTCGAATTTTGAATTATAAAGAGTTGAACCCATCGATAACAATTAATTTTGGAATGAGAAATGATGTTATACATATTTTAAAAAATGTGCCTATAATATTTGACATGTAAATATCGTTTCAAGCATCAAATTACGAGTGATAATAAATGCTTACAATTAATGAGTGTAATTTTCTAATAATTCAATCTTTGTAAGTAGTTAGTGTTGAAATAAAAGATTAGAATGTCCTGAGTTCACGTTGATGATGTAGTGAGAAATTGCCCAAAGTGTCAGCATAAATGTCAGAGTAGGAAAAAAGGTAAGTATAAGGATAAGACAAGGAAGATTACTAAATGTCTCAATGCAGACAAGGGTAAGTATTAGCTTGAACATTCCTCATTTAGAGCAACCATAAATAACTCATTGAGTCTCTTTTTAATAAAAAGGAGATTCCTAAATAATTTAAAACATTTTGGCCTCTACGAAAGAGCTTTAACAAAAGGAATATTAATATGCATTTTTTAAAGAAGTTTTGAAAACTTACCAAATTGATCTTTCTTTGAACTCCGTTAAGTCCACTTGAGTATGGAATTCTTCGTTAGTACTCTTTGACAACTTTCTTCTTTAGCTCCTTCTTCATCTCTTTCTCCTTCTGCTCATCCTTTTATTCTTGTAAAACAACCTTTTCCTTCTTTTCTTTCTTTTTTTCTACAACTTTCATCTTCACTTGCTCCCTCATATTTGGTCTAATGTTGCCAGGAGAAGTACCTGACTACATTTTAGAGACAATTTTAACAAGATGTCAAATATAAATTTCCATGTTACGAATGGAGAATTCTTGATTTCAAAGAGATGTTTTAGTATTCCAAAGGGGAGCCTCAAATCCAATGATGAATTTCGTCATAAGCTCCTTAATACTTGGCATCCTTTCTTACCTCTTTTGTTGCTGAAATCCAAGCAAAACTTTACTGTTCTATGAAAAGTTAGGATGATTTCTCCACCCAGGTTATAGGTGATAGGTATTTTGTTTTCTTAAGTGTTTTAATGTGTTTTTAAGTGTTCCTTAGATGATTATAGTATGTATACACTTAGAATTGTGTTATTGTGAGTGTTTGATTATATTTTAAGTGTTTGTGTGGTTTAGAACATAACTTGAATCTTAATTTTATGTTTGAAGAGGTATTTGATATATTTGTGAGTGTTGGAGACTAGAAAATGGAGGTTGCCTGAAGGTTATTGCATGGGGCGTTGTATGGCTCTGTCATAATCATGACCAAAGAGCACGATCGTGATAGAGAGGCTAAAGCATGGAGCACGATCATGATTGTAAGGTCATGGTCATGACATAAGGTTTCCAGGCACAAGTTTTTTCATATTTTTAGGGCTCAACGCTATTTTTGGAATCACACAAAGCGGGCATATCCTAGACATAACCTTAGAACTTTAAAATACTATATAAGAACGTGAAATACCAAAAAAAAGCAGCCATGAATCAAAAGTAAATCAAGGTGGAGAGATTAAGAAAAGCATCAGGAGATTCCAGTGTTACAGATCGGGGAGTCAAACGAAGTTTTTATTCTTTTCCTTTATTTTCTTCATTATCTTTGATGTGTACTGGGAATTCTATTATGTTTAACATGTCTATGGATTTCTAAATCCATATTAGGAATTATTCAGGAATTATTTTGTTACTTTTAATTAGTGTTGAATTCAATACATATTTGGATGTTTGTGATAATTATTTGTGCATAAATTTGACAACAAATAGAGAGAGCAAGTTGAAGTAATTAGTGATAGGTTGTACATCGAGAGTTGGCAATTTAATAGGCCTATAATTATCAAATTAACGATCAATCGAAGAGAGTTCTTGGTTTTTAAATTAATTATCTAATAGATTGCTTCAGATCTGATTGAATAAGTTAGGAATAGTTTTGTGAATCGAAAGATTACAAATTTGTGATTATAGATTTATATTTAGCAGCTATATATATAGCTGCTAAATATAAATTAATCAAAATTTAGGTTAAGGGGGTTTTGTTTTTTAAAAAATAAGAAAATAAAATAAAGCTAAATTAACTAACAAAAGCAATTTAAAGAAAACATGTAAAAAATGTTAAAAGTGGAGAATTTGGTAGGAACCCAATTTTTTGGTTCAATCTCCGCATACAACCTAATTAAACCTAATTTCATTGGTGGTGGGGTAGGGGTTACTTATATCTAAATTCTCTATTTCATTATTTACTTTGTTTTGTTCTTTTTTGATTATTCACTTGTTTAGGTACTATATTGTTTTGTTATTTAAATTCATTAAAAATCAATATATTTATATTCTTTGACTAGCTAGTAGTGAGAGAGTAACCATTATAACTCCCTTATAATATCAAATGTTTATTCATTACTATAGTAATAATAAATGATGTCCACTTTCCTTGAATTTTGAATAATTATTTTTTTATAAAAAAAACTTTAAAAGTAGAAATCATATATAAGATATAATGATAATTGTATAATCTATAAGTCATGGTAGAGATGCAAGGATATGCTCATTAGGTTCCCATACCATTGTCTACCAATATGGGTGAAAATCTATACATTTTCCAATGGTCTACACTATGTAAAAGGCACATGGATGATGTAGCAGTCGAATGCACCTTGAATAATAACACACTAGAAGCTAACTTAGAACTGATTGAAGATATGGCAATAAACAATTACCAGAGGCAATCAAGTAGGGAAAGGGCACATAAATCAATAATATACACAATATAGATATGTTTACATCATTGGTAGCTTAGGGGGAGGCTCTAACTAGGAAAATTAATAGCCTAATTTGATTAGTGAGACAAGTCCATGCATAGTGTTATAAATTATGAGGGATGATATATCAATATTGAAAATCAAGTTAGAAATCACTTTATAAGCCAATAGAACATATTGACTACTTGAAGAACTACCAACAACAACAAGAAACCTCCTATAGTAATACGTACAATATGGGATATAGAAATCATCCAAACTTTGCTTGGAATAATCAAGTAAGTGATTTAAATTTAAGACTAAGTAACCATCATAGATTTTAACGAAGATAAATACCATAGAAAAAAGCAAACTAGCTTGGGCATTAGTCATTGAGAAACTAGTGAATTTTGTGAGGTTTGATGGCGTTAGATAAAGGTTAATCAATTGGTAACTTAAAAAAAAATTAGAGTTCAAAATTTGAATCAACTTAAAAGGGCACGAATCCTTGACAAGAAAAAAAAGAGCTGAACTCAAATGAGCAGGGTGATGGTAATCATTATAAAGAGAGGCAATTAATTAACAGGGGATAAGGAGACGATGAAGGTTGAAGGAGAAGATGGCATATTTAGTTTTATAGATGAGGAAATATCATTCTCTCTATTTTGATGATTAATGTTGTCGTACTAATATGTAAAAGACTAAAGTATATGATTATTTGGAGGAAACATCAGGAAACATGCACTAAGATATTACATATAGACAAAAAATGATGAGAAAGGAGAAGATGACCAGGTGTCATATTGCAATGAGAAGGCATGGACAAGAAAATAGTAATATCATAAGACCTTTATATGGCATCTACAAGTCTTTAAAGGAAGAGGGCTATAAGTCTGTTGCCTAACCTGAAAACTCATGCTAAGGAAACAATCGAACTAAATGATTGTATACAATCACTTGTCTAAAGTTAACCCATAAAAATTTTAATTTTTAAGAACATTAATATTTCACTTAGTTTCTATAAGAATAAATAATTGAAATTTTCTTTTTTTTCCCTTATATTTTCTTTAATAGGATCCTCAGTCTTTCAATATCTTTAACTTCTGTCAACTTGAATAGTTTTTAGTGTTTTAATAATTGCTTTGTGTATTCTTTTTATATATTTTTTAGGTAAAAGGTAGGGAAGGATGAAGAATCGTTATAGACAAAATTGAAGAAGAGCATTGTAGAAAATAGGGTTTAAAATTTTATCCCAAAGGAGGATATGACTTAAAAAACTCTCATGTTCCAGACCATGTCCTAATTTGGACTAGCCCAGCATAAAACTAAGTCAGTTTAGATTTCGAAGTGTTCAAAATGGCTTAGAATGCATTGTTTTTAAAGCCTTAAGGGTTTTATAAAGAGGGCAAAAATTAAGGTCTAGAGTGAGAATGATGAAAATAGTTCTTCTCTCTTTTCTTTTTATGATAGATAATACTTTATATATAGGAAAATAAGAGGTTAATATTTAATCATGGAAAATTCAATAGTTGATATAATTTGACAATTTTTCAGTTTATTTAATAATTGAAACATATTGTTTTAATTTATCCATCAAGATCTATAGCCTTATTCAATTGGTTGTATGGTAATTATTTGCAACTTTATGGAATTCAATTATTTCAGATGGATGTTTTGGATATTGCTACATTCTCCTATTGATGACATATAATAGAGATGAATGATCCTATTGAATCTTGTCATATGGGAAGGAAAGAGAGACACAAAAATGTCTCTTAGAGGAAACGCATTTCTTGGACCACCAAATATTTAAAATCAAATTCTCAGTTAGTCCAACAGTTAGTAATAATTAGACAATGATGAATTAAAAACAATGAAAATAAAATTGATTGGTTAATGGATAGCTCATGCTAAAGATAAAAGTTAAACATTGAGGGATTTTCAAAAACAATAGGACAATGAAAATTTTCCATAAATGATAATAAAATTTGATGGATATGATAAAAAGATATTAAAAAAACAATGAACGATATCCAACAACATTTCGACAAGGAAGAATTATTAGAAATGAAAATAAAATTGGTTAGATCATAGATGTGCCATGAAATAAATGAAACTATTGAACAATGATAGATTGTTAGTGTTTACCTTTTTCCATATTTGTAAACTTGTGCACGAATTTTCTATTCTAATGAATGATTATAGAAAATTCATTAAACTAATTACATAAGAAATACAATAACAATAACAATAACAAAAGAGTAGGAAAAGAGAGAAAAAATAATATATAATAGTAAAAATAATTTATAATAGTTCAGTAAAACAATTCTTAGCCTACATCCACTCTTCAAGCTCCATTTGGGAATTCACTATCTTTTTATTTCAATGGGTAGAGAGAAACCCTTTGTCATGGGTAAAGAGGAACCCTTAGAATCATTTTGTTTTGCCATAAATTAAGAGTAACCTTTTACAAATCTTGTTTAAGGTCAAGATGAAGCCTTATAATGTGTATTCCAAGCAATTTCTCCATTTACTACACTAGCATAATCATATATAACTTAAAAACTCCATTTCTTACTCACATTGATGAACTAAGGCTCAATATATGTTATGTAATGGATATTTTCACTAAAATTCTCTCTTTAACCTCCCTAGCCTCTTTAGCTTCTTAAAAATTCTAAAGTTTGCCAAAGGATCTTCTTACAATTTAATTATGGTGGTGCGTTAAGGAGTAATGGTATGATAGGAAAGATAAAAGAGGTAGACAAGAGCAAGGAGAAATCACCACCATTTTTAAAGCAACAAGAGAGTGATGATAAAGTCATAGGATGTTAAAATAATGTCTCAAAAGTTAATATGGGATATAATAAAGAGAACGATTAATCTTCACCTTCACAAAGCAAGATGAGGCAGTGATCATAACAATGTTTCTTTTCTTTTGTTTTATGTATTTGATTTTTATTTTTCTCTATTTCTAGGTTTTCTAAATTATTATTTATTTCATTTTCTTCTTTTAGTACTATTTTTATCGCCTTTTCCTTTATAATGTTTTTTTTCTTTTCTATATAAGTTATCTAATTTCATGTTTCTTGTTGACTTATATGCAATATCTATAAATGGGATTGAAGTAGTTTTTCTATTTCTTTATTTCTTCACTCTTTCTTCACATTCGCATACTAGTTATTTTTTGTATATGATTTGTATTTTTCTGTTGACGAAAATGCATAATTTAAGAGCGGGGAAGGAATTTACATTACGCCATAATTGAATAGGGAACATCATCCAAATGAACTTATCCAACTGCATTTAGTTGAGTAAGTTACAATTCAAAAGAATCAATAATAAATTAAGTTTATCAAAATGATTCATTTTTTTAATTTTTTATGATTAAACTTCACTTGGTTAATTAGGTATGATCACTTATAAGAATTTAATTTCAACTTGACTAAACAATATTGAGAATGATGTCTAAATTGAGTGATATACCATATATATAGTTTTAGTTTAGATTTTGGCTTAATAAGTGGCTAAGTATTCATATTAAATGTGAATTGATGTGAAAAATGAGAATAAAGTTTGAGAATTAATAAATTCTATTCCATTAATTTTAGTGTAAGTTATAATTCAAACTTATAAGAAGTGTTAGTAGTCATTTAAAACTATTACCCAATTGAGTAACTAGAGGTATTCATGACAAGATATTTACCATCATATTAAAAGGTTGGGATGAAATTTCAAACAAACTCATAGTGCTCCATAAAAATTTTCAACAACATATGAATTAGTTTATTTTCAATATAGTTTGTTAATTACTAATTGGTTTATAATTTTTACTGATTTTATGTTTATTTTATGTAGATGAATCAATTGTCTAAATTGATTTAAAATTTGAAAGATTGTTAGGTTAAGTTTAAATTAAATTACAATTTAGCATAAGTATATAGAAATCTAGGTAGATAATGAATAGTGAAATTAGGTGAATAATGATCACACTTGGCTATTTTTATGGGTATATTTATTCTTCCAAGAATTAAACCTCACTTAGGTTGATAGCTTTTTGAGATTGATTTGCTTGAAAACAAGGAAAAAAAATGTAAGTGTGGGAGACTTTTATATATATGTATTATGCATATAATTTAATTTGTATTTTTATATATTTTCATCTGTTATTACCTTGATTTGATTGGTTTTATTTTATGTTTTATTTATCACTTGAGAATGGGTTTGATCAATGAATGAAGAGTTTTACAAAGCAAAATGAGAAGAAAGTTAATCTTTGGTTGGGCACTAATTTTAATATTATATGTGTGTATTTCATCAAAATTCATATTATTCTTATTGATATCTTAGTTGAATATGAGTGTCAATTCTATAAGGACTACAAGTAATAATACTAACCATCTTTTTATATATAATGTAGAAAAACGAATGATTGAATTAAAAAGAAATAATTAAATGAACTAATATAAAGTACCAAACCTAAGCAATGAAATAAAATTGAAGCCACCAAAAGATAAACAAGGCTTAGATTTAGAATCTCCTTATAATCTTTCTATACTCATATTTATCTTGATTCAATGATCAACCTTAGTTCTTTAAGTTACTAGAAATTTCAAAGTTACAATCATATTCCCTCTTAAGAAATACAACCTCTATCCTTAAGTTGATTAATTGAAAATTCTTTATAATCGAAGCCCTTAAAAATGCATTAACTCATTCTATGAATTCCTTTAATAGTTATGACTTTAATCCGTAAGATTTATATGGTTCTATCTATAGGATTTCATCTAAATCTTATCATTCATCTCACGATCTATTCATACATATGATTTCTCAATCCTAATATATAAAATCTAAAATTGAATCAACATTCTATCATATTTTAATTCAATCATAATAAGTTATCATGAATATTTCACAATAAAACTTAAGCCTTTTTTTAAATCAAGAAGTTAATATGAAACAATAGTTATAGAGTTTATCCCATTAAGATTTATATCTTAATTTAGTTCATGGTAAGATAAAAGAAGCCAATAACAATAAAAAAGAAAACATTCTCATAAATTCTTGAAATCTTAAATTTCTTTTCTTAAATCTTAATGTAATCCTTCTTTGTCTTCAAAGTTGCTTTGTTCTAAGTATCAGGACTTTATAATTCAACTCCTTATGACTACTTTGTAGTCTCCGTTAGTTTAATTTCCAATAACTCTTTTTTTAATCCTCATGAAACCATAAAAACTCACTCTTATCCAATATGGACCAATGATAGGCTTATGTTTTTCACAACTATAAAAATCATAATATATGAAAACATCACTATCAATACAAGTGTATAACAAGGGACCACATTGTAACCACGTTAGCTTAGTAACTCCTCTATCACTAATAAATGGTCATTTATCATACTCTATGTAAACATCACTACTAATACAACTGTATAACAAGGGACCACATTGTAACCATGTTAGCTTAGTAACTCCTCTATCACTAATAAATGGTTAGTTGACTATATTTATATACCCATAATGATATGATTTGCTTGTTATTTAAGAATTTGATAGTATTTTTCATACTTAATTCACTTAGAGTGTATTTACAGGTGATAATTACCTTCATAGACAAAAAGAGAAGAATTTGGATGAAATCGTGACATAAAATGAAGATTTGAAACCAAGTTGGAGATACGGGACTGTGTACAGTGACTGTATAAGTCTCTGTAAACTTAAGGAGATTTGAAAATATTTCTTTTTGGTCGTGTACATTGCACATGTAAATATCTGTGCCTATGTAAAATCATAAATTCAGGTGTTTTCAGAGATTCATGATCATCTACATGACTGTATAAGTGACTATGTATATTCTAGAAATTTTAGCTTTTACTATAAAAGGATATTATCAGAAGCAGATGAGAAATGAGGCAAGTTTAGAAGCATTTTTGAGTCATAAGAAACACAAAGAAAAGGTAGTTCTGAACAAAGGATGAGAAAAACATGAAGATTACATCACAAGATTCGATAGAGAGCATCATTCAATCCGAATTGATAAAAGATTCATTAAATAAAAAAGGGAGATTTCAAATATGATTTCTTTGTTTTTAATTTTTAATTTTGCATATTTTTATGAGTTTTGTTTCTATTTTTGAACTAATATATCCAGAATATTAGTCCATTATTTGATTTCATATGATTGAGATTAAGAAAATTTTTTGGTGTAAATAGATCAACCATAAGTGGAAGGAGTTACATGCAACCTTAGAGATAGGTCGACAAAAATCCTCTGGATTAAAGTCAAACATAATAGTGCAATTCACGAATCAATAATGCAATCTTATGAGTTTTAACTAGAAAAAGATTTCATTTAATCAACCGAGGGTTAGTTATTAATAGTCATGAGAAAGATATCAACATAAGATAGAAATTTCTAATATAAATTTCTAAGGTCCAATAATCAATACTTTAATTACTTGAAGAAGGGTTAGTATTTAAGAATTTTTAGGAGGATTCATCAACTAGGTACTATTTACTTGATATTGAATTTTTGTTAGTATTTTCCTTTTTCTTGGTTCATTATTGTATCAATCTTATTTTAGTTGTTTAGTTTAAATTTTAAATTAAATTCGCAACCTAATTTGACAGTTAGATAATAGAAAAATGGTCAATACTAGTACTTACAATCCTTATGAGATCGACCTTTACTCACCAGTGCCAGCTACAACTACAACATTTATGTATTTACGATTAAAATTGAAAAATCTTTATAAGTAAAATATATTTTTGTCAACCAGTCAAGCTTTCACATGTTCATCTTAAGAACACAAGGTTGAAGTTGATGAATACAATATTATGTTTGGATCGTATTCCTTCATATGGAAAGTTCTCCATGAACCATAATAAACTAGACCCCAAGTTAAGTTAACCATAATAAACTAGGGACTAAGCTAAGCTAAAACATGGGGTTGTGCTAATATATTTTTTAGACATGGTCCATATTCAACCTGTATTCATCTAAATTATTACCAAAACTTCTCCAATTTAAGTTCAACTTACCTAATTTTTTTTCCTTATCATGGTAACTGAAAACAAGGCCTAAAAATAAATATAAACCATAATATGATCAAATTATACAAAAATGATTCAAAATCAAGCAAAAAACCATACTAAAAACATAATATAATTAATACTTATCAAACATATTCTCAAACACGAGTATTTTATAACTTGTGTCCCTATCTAGATAAAAGAAAATAGTAAAAAGAACATATACAACTTAGCATATGACCGTGTGCCAGGATGTGTTCTTGTCTAAGAACATAAAGTGAAGAATGACTTAGTGTATGGACAAGTCAAAGATTATGTCATATGATAAAAGAGATACAATGGATAACACATCTTAAAACTTGAATGTGTTATTTCTCATATTCCTCTCTGAAAAGATTGTCCAGATGCAACTCTAAATGCGCTTAAGACACAAATGCTTTATCAAACTTTTACGTAAAGCTATTAGCACTTGTACAAATAAAAGGTAAAGCATAGGCTTTAGGTATTGGACAATTCACTTGAAACCTAAATTTCATATAACGAGCTCTTTATAATATAAGCACATATGCTCCAAAAATTGGTCACTAATGTCAAAAATACCTTTGATAATAGGCTTTTATGTTTTTATAGACTTACAATTTATAAAAGATAGTTAGAAGAGGTTGAAGCTAATTAACATCTAACAATTGTCTAAAAATAAGACTTGACATTCTTGCAATTTCAGTTAGGGATTTCGAATCAAAACTAATAGTCATTATTATATCGATTGCATTTAAAGAAATAATTGTAATATGAGAAACAACTTTATTGCAATCACATATGTCAACTTAAAAGGACGATTTAGAAGACTCTCCTTCATAAAAAGTAGAAAAGGAAATAATTATAGTTGTAATTTGATTCCATTATACAAAATGATACATGAAATTTCCATCTCTATAACTCTTTGTAAATTCTTTCGAAATTTATAGATCCTTTTCCTCGTTTAAGAAACCTCTCCCTTCCTTCACTCTGTTAAAAAAGTAACTAGAACAAGTTTAGTCATATTTTCATATTCCAATTAACTTTTGTTTTTTGTATCATTCTCAAAGGTGAATTTTCTTCTTTTTTACCAAATATATATGGATTGAATCACGATCTTATAACTTATATCAAAAATAAGAAATATTTCTTAGTCAATCCTTTTACCAAGAACTTTTCTTTTAAGTTTGAATTTGTTCATTTAAAATCTAAGCGTTGCTACTTCATTTTTATTTATATAATTTTTAATTTTATTATAATAATTTTATTATACTATTTTCCTATTCTCTTCTATTATACTTTGAGTCCCATATCATTTTTATTTATATAATTTTTAATTTTATTATACTATTTTCCTATTCTCTTCTATTATACTTTGAGTCCTATAGGTTTGATTTGATCATATAGAATTGAACTCATTTTCTCATTAAGTGAAGGGTGTGCAAAATTAGATTAATCTTTTGATTAAAAAGAAGTATTATGTAGTCCTCATTTTTTTTTCTTTATCAATATCTTATAGATATGACATTTGAATTAGTGAAACCCATAAATATGTGTAAATGTGTGTGTGTGTGTGTTTTTTTTTTGAGAAACTAAATGAAGACGTATTGATTGAATGAAGAAAATAGTCACAATTATATAAGGGAAAGTGCATTAAATGGGACAACATAATTATACACATAAAAACAACCATGAAAAGTACACCGAACGGATTACTCTAGAATTGCATCCATAGTTGAGGAGTTGGGTTCTCATTCAACTTAGAACTTCTATATTTGTACTAACATATATTTCAAAAGGTAATTGTACAAGAGGATAATCAAATATCATAATTAAGATACGCTTTTACAGTTTACCTTGGTTAAACTTTGTTAAATTATGACTATCTAATTATATGAACTAAAGTGATACTAAAAATAAATGTTTTAGGAAATTATGAACAAATGTTTATCCTATTACGTAAAAGTAAGGTTGTGTACTATTGAACTTCTCTAGATTTTGCACATTAGCGGGACTTCAACTAGATGTTGACGATAATAATGATGAACAAATGTCTTTTCTATTGTATATCCAACGTGATCACGTATACACAAGTAAATAACAAATAATTGACTAACTGCAAACCTTGCAAACGAAGAAATGGGATTGGGCTTTATATGGGAAATGCATAAGAAAGAATCATAGGTATGAAGCTTAGAAGCAAAATTGGATTTCTAATTCGTAGATTGGATTTTAATCGCATTAAACGATTTGGCTGTTCAACTAGAGATTCCACTAAAAGCACCAAAAACTCATTAATCTTTATGATTTTGATTGTTTACACTGTCACTTTAGGAGTTTTATCGTTTCCGACAAAGTAAATCTACCAAGAAACTTATATGCAGAAATAGAGAAAGAGTGAAAGACCTCATGCAAACATGGCTGAAGAATACTACAGCTTGATCGAGGAAGTTTAAACAGATTGGTTATCACCATTTAAAAAGCCAAATTGATTCAATATTTTCGGTAATTATATGGCTAGTCACCTGAATTTCTAATGCACTTTGTTCCAGTTCAGTTCAACAATTTTCCTAGCACATACATTTTCTCGACTCGCTAACTCCATTTGTTATGATGGGCATCTCCAACCCATTCCTTCAAAATGGAGTTGAGTTTCTTCCATTTTGAAGATACTTACGTTACTTTTCACTCTGATCGGGTCGGTCGTGCTAGGCCCAGGTCCAACCCTAGGATGGCGTGTGGGCCGATCGACCTATTCCCAAGATGATGAGTTAAACACGGCAGGTATTTACTATATAAGTTCATTATCTCCTCATGATGCAAGTACGACTCTAAGAACCCTAATACCCTCTGTTCATAGACAAAAAACTTACAACAAAGAACTGACTTAAGCATCGGAGGGGCAAGCCGGCGAACAACCCCCGGTGTGCCTTTATTGTCTTTGTAGGAATCTCCTAGTTGAAGTTAATCGAGCTCATGGATCCAAACAACGGCACCCAGCCTCAACAAAATCAGACTGAACTAGTTGGCACCCACCGCGGGCCGGGCGTCAGGGCACCACGTCCAGAAGCACACAGATAAGTCAGGCGGCAGCAACAAATCCGGATGTAGCTGCTGTTGCGGCATTTGCGTTACAACGGATGGGCTTACAATTACCTGCCGCCGCCCTTCCACCGACTCATCATGATCCCCAGATCCATCCTCCACCCATCACCCAAAACCCTAGCACAAACGAGCTACCCCCATTAAATCCAAATAATCAAACACAATCTTCGCATCCGAATGACCAATCACCACCCTAAAACCGAGATCAAGAAGAGCAGAGCGTAGCCCTGGAGGATAACGCCGGAAACAACTCACACCCTCACATCCAACACCCCCTAAACACAAACCCTGCTCCACAACAAATCTCCCTTACCTAAAGACAAATAGAGGAAGCGGCCAATCTATTGATTCGCAAAATCTTACAATCTCAGACGGAACAAAATCGAACCCCCGCTCGGCAGATAGGTATGATAGCCGATCGCCATTCTGCTGAAGCTCTCGAAAAAATCGTGGACGATCGAATCAATATGGCCATGAATTCCCGTCCGGATTAGCCATCAACACAATACAGCTCTCCTTTCATTCAGGAGATCCTGGATAGCCTTCCAGTGGTCGGTACTAAGATATCAATGCCTGAAAAATATACTGGGAAGACCGATTCTCTCGACTATCTTCAATACTTTCAGTCGATGATGAACCTGCATTGCATCCCCGATGCCATTCAATATAAGGCTTTCTGTACAGCCTTTCAAGAAGGAGCTCGGCGATAGTTCAATAGTTTAACCCCCACGTTGCATCACTTGCTTTGAGGATTTTAAGTCGCTATTCCTCAACTAGTTTGCCACAAGTAAATGGTCGCAGAAGACTGCCTTGGAAGTGATGCAGTTGACCCAAGGACGGAATGAAAGTTTACGGGAGTTCATCACTCGGTTTAACAATGAAGCTGTTGAAGTTCCTGACCTCACCTACTCGTCCATGCTGGCTGCCCTTATGAGCAACACGAGGGATGAAGAGTTCAAGAAATCATTGGCCCTCGATCAGCCTAAGTCTATTTAAGAGATAAGAAATCGGGCGGATAAGTATATCTAGCTCGAGGAAGTGTTGAAAAACACAAAACGTAGGGCAGATGACCACTGGCCAAGTAGCAGAACAGATGATTCACACAAGCGATAGAAGGATCAGTCTAGCTGGAGGAAGCCGACCGACCGAAAGGACTAACGATGAGAATCCTTCACCCCGCTCAACAGGCGGTATGCGGAAGTACTGGCAGCCATGAGAGCAAAGGGGGAATCCCTCCGAGAACCTATAAGTTGAAAACTCCCCTAAAAAAAGGGATCCTGCTTTATATTGTCGTTTCCATAGAGATGTAGGTCATGACACGGAGGACTGTTGGGACTTAAAGCGAGAAATCGAATTCCTTATTCAAAGGGGAGGGCTGGGTAGATTTTTGAAGCATGGTACAAATGTCGAATGGGATAATGAGGGTAGAAGTGGTCGGTTTGATAACTGGAGAAAGCCTTGGAAGCAAAACGATACGAATGATGGAGCTGGGCAGAACAGGAATTCAGACGACCGATGCGACATGAGAAGACAGTCCAGGGTAAGAGGCGACAGAAATGCCGGTCAGCAAGATGACCGACCGTTTAGGGTTATAAACATGATTTTCGGTGGCAGTGCAGCAGGAGGGTCCACCTTCAGAGGAAGAAAGAGGTATGCCAGGCAGGTCGCTGAAGACTTATCAGTAAAGAAAAAGAGGCAAAACGATGGAGTGATCTCGTTTGACGAATCTGATCTGGAAGGTGTTAGCTGTCCTCATGATGATGCATTAGTGGTCACCTTGAATATGAAGGGTAGCGAGGTGAAACAGGTGATGATTGACACAGGTAGCTCGGTCGACCTACTGTATTATGATGCATTTAAGTAGATGGAGATATCGGAGGAGCGACTATTGCCAATAGAGGGACCCATCAAAGGGGTAACAGGAGCATTGGCCTACCCCTTCGCTCAAGTTTTCTTGAACGTAAAATTCGAACAAAAGCCACGTCAAATAGAGAGGAATGTTGAATTCTTAGTTGTAAAGTTTGTCGGAGCGTATAACGCAATAATTGGAAGAGCCACCCAAAATGCCCTCAGAGCAATTGTCTCAACCTATTATCAAGCAATGAAATTCCCAACACCTCATGGAGTCAGTATTGTTAGGGGTCAGCAAAGAATCGCTAGGGAATACTACATGGCAGAAACGAGGACCCTTGATGGGGCGGTAGTTTTGACAAGTTCTCTTGATGTGAGAGCCGACGAAGAAACTGAGAGGATGAACCCTGCCGAAGAAACACAACAGATCATATTGGATGAAGAAGACCGATCCAAATTCACAAATCTAGGCACTGAACTTGAAAAAGGGCTGGCCAAAGAGATCACAGATTGCTTGATAGAGAACAGATTGGTCTTTGCCTGGGTACCGAGCAATATGCCTGGAATTTCTCGAGTAGTAACATCTCATTCTCTCAGTATTCGGAAAGACTGCAAGCTAGTCAGACAGAAGAAGCGGTGGCAAAGCAAAGAGAGGCAGGGGGTGATCGAGAAAGAGATAGGAAAATTGCTCGATGCTGGGTTCATTCGGGAAGTCAAGTACCCTGAATGGTTGGCAAACGTGGCACTAGTGAAGAAGAAAAACGAAAAATGGAGAATATGCATCGATTTCACTGACTTGAACAAAGCATGCCTAAAGGATAGCTTCCCCCTACCCAAAATCGATCAGCTGGTAGACTCTACATCAGGGCATGAGCTTCTCAGCTTCTTGGATGCTTTCTCCGGTTATCATCAGATACAAATGAGTCTTCAAGACGAAGAAAAGACGACTTTTATAACTGACCAGGGCACGTATTGCTACCAGGTAATGCCGTTCGGTTTGAAAAATGCAAGGGCTACTTATCAGCGGCTCGTTATGGAAGTTTTTAAGAAACAGATCGGTCGAATAGTTGAGGCTTATATGGATGATATGGTATTCAAAAGCAAGACGGCCGTCGAACATGTGGAAGATCTTAAAGAAGTCTTCTTGACCCTCAATAAATTCCAAATGAGGCTGAACCCTGAAAAATGCGTCTTTGGTATGGCATTTGGAAAATTCCTGGGATTTATGATTACTCAACGGGGGATTGAAGTAAACCCATAAAAGATTGAAGCTATCGTTCAAATGCCCTCACCACGATGCTTAAAAGATGTTCAAATATTGACAGGGTGGATAGTTTCTCTGAGCAGATTCGTCTCTAGGATGGGGGACAAGTGCCTCCCACTTTTCAAAATCTTAAGGAAGGCGGATGTGACTCATTTCAAATGGACGGATGAGTGCGAGAGAGCATTTCAGCATTTGAAGCAATATCTGACCAGTCTGCCCATTTTGCAGAGCCCCGCCGAGGGGGAGAAGTTGATCATTTATCTGGCAGTTATAGAGGGGGCGATTAGCGCAGTTCTAGTTCGATCGGATGGAAATGAACAATTCCCAATCTATTATGTCAGTAAGGTTTTGAACGGACCAGAAGCGCGGTATGCACCTATTGAGAAGCTGGCCCTATCATTGATAACCATAGCACGGAAACTTAGGCCCTACTTCCAGAGTCACACAATTGAGGTATGGACTGATCAACCCCTCAGGCAATGCATTCAAAAGCCTGAAACCTTTGGGTGGTTAGTAAAATGGGCGGTAGAGCTGGGAGTGTTTGATATACACTACAAACCACGGACAACGATCAAAGCCTAAGTATTGGCGGATTTTGTTGCGGAAATGAGTCAACCTACCTCACAGAATGAGCAACGCCCTGCTTGAAGTTTATTTGTTGATGGGTCGTCCAACGCTAAGGGATGCGGAGCAGGAGTGGTCTTGATCAGCCCACACCAGGAACA
>JANIJH010000006.1:34285125-34295866 GCA_024520975.1 Erythroxylum areolatum
GTAAACCATCGATGATGGTTTCTCATTGAGTTCGCAAACTCACCCAAAATTGTAACCTATTTTTCAGGACTGATAGAGTAGACTCCTAGCTCCGGAGATAGTCTTTTCCTGCCTTACGAGCGTGCTGGCAAGAGAAGCGATAGCACACAGGTCGGTCAGCTGGGTTGGACTTTTGCGGATGATTTAGGATAGACGCTTGTATCAGTTTCCTTTTTGGGTTTTGTTTAGGGGACTGATAGACTTGTCTATTCTGCTATTGGATGACTGTATCAACATTAATATTTTGGATTTTAAAATTTAGTGATTTCTGATATTGTGATTTATTGATTGCGATGCCATGTGGATTTTAGTGAAATTTTCTGGTAGTGCACCTTTATCGTGGATTACGTGTCGGAGCGACCTACGGGCGTCCCGATATGTACCCTACGGTGAGGGGGCGCTACAAATTCACCTCAAATTTCTCATTTGATGTCAATTTATACTTCAAAATTTGAAGAAAAGTTCGAGGTCCAACACTGAGGGCCATGATCGTGCACAGTATTTCTTCCTTAATTCTCCACGAATTTCACATAATTAGAGACATAAAAACTACTTGAATTTTTTCGGAATTCATGTCCTATAAAGCTACTTCATTTCATGCTAGTCTAGCTTCCATATTAGTTACATTAAATCCCATAAAAATCTACTCATTTGCTTCATTACCATTCACTTTATACCATCATATATGCAGTCCTAACTTTTCCAGATTTGAAAACACTTCATTAATACCTATCTTTACTATGAATTCATCATCAATTATACCTCAAATACCAACTTAAATCATCCATATAACAACCCATAAACCACTGTTGTCATGCATCTAAAAACATAACAGAAGATGGCCCTTTTATTCATCACTTTCCAGTGTAATGCACTACCAATACCACATTCAATCTATCCCTAATCATTCATCATAATTTCTGCTAACACATGCCACAAAAATCAATATTTCACTTACTTGTTCAACTCAGATGTCACCTTAATGTATCAAGCCTACTTTGCCTCATATGCATGCAAGATCATCTCAAGAACAAGATGGGAGTAGGATGATTTCAGCAAAAACAAGAAGATAACAACAAATACAACACTATTATGCTTTTATAACTATCTTTATGAAAGATTTTTGCATGGATTTTGATGTGAAAATTAAACAAAATTTAGGTAGAAACACATAGATGTGTGGTAGAAGTAAGTTTCGGCAGTGAGAGAAGAAGAAAGAGAGAGTTTCAGCAGAAAACAACAAATGAAGAGGCTTTGCCATGCGTGTGTCAAGTGGTGTGAGTGGAGGATGAGTTTAAGGGCACTTGTCAAATGTCTAGGCCAACTACAAGTCCTTTCGTTAGGCTGCCAAATGTCACTTAGGTCCTAAGCCATTTATCACTTAATTCTACTGCTATAAGTCACTCAATTTATAGGCTTAGTGATCCTAAATTTTCACATGTCAACTTGTCTTATTACTTGAAATTTTTCCTAATCTAACTGTACATTTTAATCCATCAATTCTTTTTATTGGTAAATCAAAATACAAGAGATTAAAAATGCATAATCATGTCACAATTATTTGGAAACTTTCATACCGCAGAACATGTCAATTGAGTGTAATTTTTCTAAATCAACATTCTCGTATGTGTATTCTCATATTATGCATGTGAATGAAATCATAAAATCAGATCCTAAATGCACCTAATTCATTCTAATATGATGTAATTAATGTGGCTAAGTAATCTAAAATTCTAATTCTCAATAGTTTTGTAAACCGACTATTACATCTTCTCTTAGGTCTCAAAATCATGTCTTCTCTCTCCGGCTTCTTTGTTCCTTTCTTCTCTCCAGCTTCTTTGTTCTTTTCTTCTCCCTTACGTCCCTAACTCATCTTTTAAATCCCTTTTCTATTCGTGCAAAAAGCGCAAGCTTGGGCTTTTAACTAAGTTCCCGAAACTGATTTGATATTTTTCTAATTATAGTGTTTTTTTTTGTAAATATTTTTTTGATTTTCTTGGTTTCTTTTTTTATCGATGTCTGATTTTTCTACTTTTTTGGTTTTCCAAGTTTTTATCTGCATTACTAGTTTTCTTATTTATCATTTATCTAATTTTTTTGTATTTCCTTATTATTCTACAGTTTTGGTTTATCTTAACTCTGCTTTTCATGTTTATGGTCTTTGCATTTCTAATTTTTTTATTTCTACATTTCCATATTACTGGTTTCTTGTTTATCATGTTTATGGTCTTTGCATTTCTAATTTTTTTATTTCTACATTTCCATATTACTGGTTTCTTGTTTATCGTTATCTGTGTTTTTTTATTTCTACATTTCATTAGGTTACAAATCTCAACTAAATAAGTTTTTATTTTTTAATAAAAAACAGAAAACTAAAATAAAAAAAAACTAAAACTAAAATCCACAACCTAAAAATCAGAAATGGAATCATACAATCCTTTATTAGATTTCATAAATCAAAAACATTTTGACATTAAAAAAAAAAAACACAACACGTTCATTACACCAAAAATATTAAAAGATAATTTCGCTACTAAAAATAGACAACATAATCCACTAATTCTTTGAATTATTATATTGTTTCCGTAAAATTACTATAAAGTTTAATTACTCAAATAAACATATAATAAAAATGTTAGAATATTGTTTAAATAACAAAACATGCAAGAAAGAAAGAAAGAAAAAGAAAAAAGGAGGAAAGAAAATGATTTGGAACAATGAAAGAGACAAAAAGAAAAAAAAATGGCTGAAAACTTGAAAGAAAAAAAGACCGGGATGATCATTGAAGGAGAGGAAAAAGTGCTTGACTGGTGCCAAATTTTCTTCCACTTTGGAGGACGATTTGAGTTGGTCTAACCAGGTGTATGCCCTGCAGCTTTCGCGCTCTCTTTCCTTGAGTAGTATTGGCCAGCTCCAACAAATGAAATGCAACTTTCCACGAATTCAAATCTTCTAAATACATAGTAAGTTTCTGAAAACTCGGGGGAAAATAGGAGGGAGTTGACAAACTTATAGTATAAATTACCAGAACCAAGTGTTGACTTCAAAAAGAACTGAACTTATGGAAAACAAACTACACAGAACTAGCTACTTTTGAATCTCTTGCCACCTAGCTATATTTGAAGACATCGATTCCTCCACATCATCACCTATCTTACCAACATTTCCCACGTGGGTTAACATAATATAAAATTACATAAAATCCAGTTGATTCAAATGATGGAAGACAAAGGGATACGGAAGTGACTAATCAGATTTCCTCAGGCAAGCTAGACTACAAATGTCGCCCCAGCCAAAATGAATATATTGCATATTCCAACAGGTACGTCTTACTTCACTCCTCCATGGCATCTGCTGAAGCTCCAGCTGTTGGCTTGGACTTTCCCTTCCTCTTACCTATATATTGATAATCATAAATCTTAAGACTTCTTACTAGGCAGAAACGAAAATGGTCATGGCTCAAGAGACAAGGTAAAGCTCAAGTAAGGAAGCATAGAATACTGACAGAATGTGCCATAATACAGAATGATAAAAATAAAATTACCTTTGTATTTCAACCGCTTGAGGTTCAAACCCTTCTTAATGTGAAATCTTGCAGGTGTCGTGTTACCGTCTTTGAAAGAATCTTCCCCTAAATAATTAACTTCCATCAACATTCAACTTTCAATTTATATTCTAAGCAGACAGAAAAGTCAAGAAGCCTTGGAACTATTGCCACAGGAAACAGTTTGCCTTTGTGAATGTAAGTTCTTAGTGAGAATAACCAAATTTCCAGGATCAGTAGTCTTTCGGGACTTTAACAAAGTAAAAGACAACTAGCCACTTGAAGACAATTCTGATATTTCAGAAACACTCTATGAGATAAGTTCTCCATACCATAATGGAACCCCTATCTTTCTCCTAGTTCTCTAGTTAGTAAGGAGGGACTAAGCTTATCGTTTTCACAAAAATATGAGACCTTTGAAGTAATCAAAGCACATTTCCTTGGAGAAGATAGAAAGTTTATAGGTGCAAACAAATAACACATAAGTAGAATCCACTATTCATCAAACTAAGTTTGTTAGACATAATAATACTAAATGGCCATTTAAATAGCCAATGATCAAGACTTGTGGGAAATATTTTGTCACGAATAAAGAAGATAACAAGTTACGTGAAGGATAGTCAAAATTTAGGAGGATAGCTTTGATATTTCAGAAAGAACAGTTACGTATCTACCAAACCGTGATTCATAACCATCTAAAAAAGACTCGTGACCAACAAAAAAGATGATACAACAAAATGATGTGAGCCTTAGCATGGGATCTAGTCACAGGCCTAGACACGGAAGAATCTTTCTTGGGACCTATAGAGAATTTGGAGAGGCAACTCGTCATGACAGAGCCACCTCTAAGTCTAACTTGCAGAGAGAATAATTGTTTCCCTTTATTGAATACTGATATCCTTTTTTAAAGGCTGGTAATAACAAGAGAAAGAAATCCAAAATTATAGGAACTTAACTAAAATAGGAAAGAGATCCCACATTGTAAGATCTTAACCAATTAAAGGATTCTACTGAATAGAAAGTCCAACAAGTAAAAGAAACAAAATAAACTCCAATTGAGTAAGCTAGGATACATCTACTGCTACTACCTTCCTTCTCTGATATTGCCATCCAACAAAAGCATCAACATCATCACTTCCTCTCTCAGCTTTGAGCTTGTCCTCAAGCTCAAACTCTGAATAAGCTTCTTAAAAGTGCTCAACTGGTTCCCATGTTGCGTCTTTGTGAGGACACACTACCCACTGCACTAACATCTCCCATCGGCCTCATTGAACCTACTGCATAAAATAACCTGAGGATTTGGTAAGGCTTTGACATCACACATTGACAGCAAATTTCACACAACAGCTGGTTGGGTTCCTTCATATTCTTTGAAGAGAGACACATGGAACACATCATATATTTTACTTCCTACACACAGCTCATGCCGGCAAACAACAAGTCCTACACTGACCACAACCTTTCCAAAAAACATTTGGCAGAAGTTTTTGATTTTCTATCTGGCTATTGTTAACCAACAGTATGGTTGAAGTCAGCCATACCCAATCCCCAACTGCAAAACTCAACTATCTATTCCTCAAATCATAAGAGTTCCTCATCCTTTGTTAAGGCTTGCAAGAGCCTATCACGAGCAACTTGGAATATTGCATCCCTCTTTCAGAGAGCTTTATCAACTATTTCAATCCATGTGGAACCCACTAAATAAGAGAGAAATGCCAAGGAGGCTCCTTTTCCACATCTAGCATAAATTCTTCCTTAAAATTGCTACCATACTTGCTACCAGAAGCATCACATCCTACCATAAATTCTTCCTCAAAATTGGGCAACTTCAAGATCGAGATCGTTGAAAGAGAGGCCTTTAATTTATTGAAAGCAACGTCAACTACTGCACTCAATTGGAAAGCATTTTTCTTTGAGAGACTCATTAAGGGTGCGGCCACTTGCCCATAATCTTTGATAAATTTCCTACAATACATTGCTAAATCGAGGAAGCTCCAAGATCCTTGGTGGATTGAAGAATTGGTCAACCAATGATGGCCTTAATTTTGGTTAAAACAATTCCACTCCAACAACATGGATGACATGTCCAAGATAGACCACCTATGAGCCAAAGAAACAACTGGACTTCTTTGAGAACAACATGTTAGCCCGCAAGAGTTCGAAAATTATTCTCATATGATGCATATATTCAACCAATGTCTTGCTATAAACTAATATGTCATCAAAGAAGGCCAAGACAAACTTACACAAATAACGTTGAAAAGCTTCATTCGTCAAACTCTAGAAAGTTGAAGGGGCATTGGTAAGCTCAAAGGGCATGATTAGAAATTAAAAGTGCCCACGGTGAGTTCTAGAGGTTGTCTTTTCCACATCTAATAGTGCCATCCTCATTTGGTGGTAGCCCAATCGTAAATCGAACTTTGTAAAATGTTTCCCTCTATGAAGTTCATCCAATAGCTCATCAACCACTAGAATAAAAAATTTATCCTTAACAGTGCGAGTGCTGAATTCACGATAATCCACCCAAAACACCATGAACCATCATGCTTTTTGAGCAGAGGACTGGGGAAGAGAATGGGGATCTAACTGGTTGAATGATCCCTTGTTGTAGCATCTGGGTACATTGCTTCTCAATCTCATCCTTTTGAAAATGTAAGGACCCATAAGGTCTTACTACGATTGGTCCCAACCGTTTGAGAGATATGTGATGGTCACATTCACAACTTGGAGGCAAACTGAAAGGCTACATAAAAGGTTTGCAAACTCAACCAATAATTTATTCAAGATTACTGTAGTTGAATTCTATCCTTGCATCAAACTTAGTCGTGGTTCTACATCTAGAGGTTGTCCTTGCCACAACACCTCCTTTCCATTGATGGCATGTAGAGAGACCTTAGGATTTCCACCACGTCTTCCTTTGATTCACTTTCGCATCTGAAACTGCAATCCAAAATAACCTTTTACGTTTGTGTCCTACTAAATAGGATTCACATAGTTATAACACAATCCTTTGGCCCTCCTTTCTATCATCTCCACTCGTGTCAATCTCTTGGAAAGAAGTGCAAAAGAGCTTACCCTATTGTTCCTCCCTATCGGTTTTGTCGTTAGTTGTTGTCCCTTTGCATTTGAGCTCTAGTTGGTTCACAAGGTTAGAATTCCTTGAGAAACCCTTTACTTACAATCCAATGCTTGAGCCACATTCACGGCAATTCTAAGGTCCCCTAATTGCTGCATCTCAATGTCAATCCTAAGTTCTACAAAACAAGAGGTACAAAAGTCCACTTGGTAGCAAGGTTTATGATTAGAAGTCCTAGGCACTAACAACTAGAATTGCATTGATATTCCTTGATAAACCAGATTTGTTTTAAGGTGGGCAGGTTCTCCTAAAGGATTATTACTCATAGGTGGCACAAATCTCACATGATAACACTCCTTAATATGTTCTAATCTAGTTCCTTTTCATCCTAATCCACTTGATCAAACCATAATTATGCCTCACCCAATAGATTAAATGCAGCTAAGCCCACCTTGTCCCTTCAACAATCTTTTAATTGGCGAAGAATTTCTCACATCATTACAACCACCCTCAAATTTCATCAATGCCATCATAAGTAGGAAATTCCACCTTGGAGTATCACGACACCATGATCACCCCAACTGCGATTTAGATTTGTCTTTCGACCTTTCGCTACAACCTAGGCTATCATTGCCTTGTCCCTCTACATTATCTCTAACAGGGTCCCCCAACTGAGGGGGAAAGTTTTGTCATCCACTCTTCTCATGCACGTTGTGGTGTAGCCATTTGTCCCATAAAAGCATCCAGCTTCGCTGCCAAATTCTTTGTCACCCATGATACCATGCTTTGATACCAAAAATGATGTGAGCCTTAGCATGGGATCTAGTCATGGGCTTAGACATTGAAGAATCTTTGTTAGGACCTAGGTGAATTTGGAAAGGTAGACTCATCCTTGCTAGAGCCCCTCTAAGGCTAACTTGCTGGGAGAATAATTGCTTCCCTTTATTGAATACCGAGAGCCTCTTTTAAAGGTTGCTAATAACAAGTGAAAGAGATCCTAAATTATAGGATCTTAATTAACAAAGGAAAGAGATCCTAGATTATAAGATCTTAACCAATTAAAGGATTCTACTAAATAGAAAGTCTTAACACATAAAAGAAACGGAATAAAACACTACTTGGGTAAGCTAAGTTGCATGTACTACTGCTGCCTTCCTTCTCTAATATTGTCATCCAACAAAAGCAGCCACATCAAAAGATTTAAATAGATAAATGCAAGAGAAAAAATTTGAAGAGGAACGGATATAAGATAGAAGAAACTTTCGATTTGTTTCATTTATAGCATAGAAAAAGCATTGAAAGGCTTTGCGCCTTCATTAACAGCCCATATAAATGCAATCAAATGAACATTACACCTCCACTCTATAAGGGCAAAGCCTCTAAACACCTAATGAAACATAAATTATCAGAACCTTTCAATTTGTTTCATTTATTGCATAGAAGGTGCATCAAAACACTTTGCCCCTTCATTAACAGCCTACATAAATGCAATCAATTGAACTCCACACCTCCACTCTATAATGGCAAAGCCTCTATAAACCACATGAAGCATAAATTATCAAATAATATTCGGCAAGGTTCTAGTTTGGTAGCGTATGTAGCACCCAAAACTAGAATCAAACGCCTTCTATCATTTCACATGCAAATGATAGAAGCAGTAAAACCATGATGAAAGGAAAGATGCCAATAGTTGGCAAAAAAAATGTTTAGCAAGAAGATATGGAAAAGAGGACGAAGAAGAAGAAGAAGAAGAAGGAGGAGAACCTTGAGCAACAGCCATCTCAACATCTTTCATGGTAACCAGACCCTTCTCTAAAGCCTCCTTCTGCTCCTGTAGCATATAAATAACGAATTGAATGCATATGCACATGAAGGTTTTTTTTTAAAAAAAAGCAATAAAAACTGATGAAATTAACGTACCCTCCGCCATTTCTTGAGGAGCTTGCGCTTGCGCTTCCCGGAGACAGAAAGAGGCTGAGGCTTGTTCCTGAGTTTCCCAGTCAAAGGGTCCCCATGTAAAGCTCTCTTCTTCTGTGCTATAAGCGCTCTTCTCCTCTTCTGCACCACATTGAACTTCGCCATTGTGTCTATGTTCTTTTTTCTTTACACTCATAAACCCTAACTTCCCACGCCCCACGACGCCACCCAAAACCCAAAAAGACACCCCCTTACATGCTACGTTCCGTCTCCCACACCCCACTGGGTTGGGCTTCTCTTGGATTTACCCACGCCCCCAATTACCATACAGCCTATAATAACAAAATAAAAATGGACTAATCAAAGTATAGCTTTAAAAAAAAAATGAATGTTATCCCAAGCTTGGGGGATTTTTATTTTAGGTCCTTAGATTTAGCATGATTATTGTTGGTACGTGAAACGCGCCTTAAATAAGGAGGAAACTATAAAATTTTAAATCAGGAATAAAATTTGAACGTTAATTATAGTGTTATAAACCTTAATCTACCCACCAAAAATTACCCAGACATATAATAGGTTGCACAATCTTGGATTACAAAAAATAAGACAAGATAAAATAGATAAATTGAATATAATTTTGATTAAATTTTAGGAATAATTATCATAGAACTTTCACCATAAGATCTTTTCTTTTTTCAATTTTATATTTTGAAAATTATCATTTATCTCTTTACAATATTATTTAACTATTACACAACTCTTTATATCATATTTCATTAACTTTTTACTTATAAAATTTTAAGTAAGAAAGAATAAAAAACTAATTGAATATGATAGAATCATCATATGATAGCTAACAAAATATGAGGGTAAACAATAGTTTCTAAAATATGAGGATTGAAATTATTAAAAAAAAAAGATCAAGCTTATTTAACCTTAGCTTTTGATTGAGATAGATAATTTGTTAAAAAATATCATCTTGATAATTTGTTAAAAAAAATATCATCTTGGTTTAATCAGGATAAGATGAAATGAAATTATAAAATATATTCTAAATGACTTATTTGAGATATGATCAAGGAGTCAGATTGTAAATTTTCTTTTTTACATAAATACATTGATAAAAGAAACTAAAAGTAAAGGTTCTAAAATGAATTTAAAAATGAAAAAAGGGTGATGATAATTATGAGATTAAAAAAAAAGAAAAAGAGGACAAAGGAGAATAAAATGATAATTACATTTACATTACACATTAATTGGCATTTAAACCCAAAATTGACCTTCTTTTTAATTTGAACTTGGCTAATCTTTTAAATACTTAATTAAATTGTGCCTAATTTGCCCCATTTGTGATTTAAAAAAAGATAAGATAAATTTTATGGGCATAATTCCACGTTTAGAATTAAAAAAAACATTTGGCTTGCAAAGTCTACTTATCCTTTTTAAAACCCTACAAACTAACACTAATTTGAGGGTAGTATAGGGTGACAATCCTAAGCCCCATTACAAGCTTATAAAGACCTTTTGATTTTTGTTTCTAGTTTACATATAAGAGATGGAAATATGATGTTTGATATTTTTCAACCTAAATACTTGAGTAACTTGAATTTCAATAAGATTATTGACGTGATTAGTATTAATATTGACTTATGAAGTTAGCTTTAGGATAACTTGATTTTACTTGTATGTTGATTAATATGACATTATGATTTAGAGTATAAATGGACAGGATGAGATTGATAAAAGATGGATGTTTATAAAGTCGATAATTTAGATTATGATTTACTTGAGGACAAGCAAAAGCTTAAGTATGAGGATGTTTGATAAATGCATATTTGACTATAATTATAAATCCATATTTGATGTATTTTGCTTGTAATTTCATAGTTTTGTTGTATGTTTGGTACTTAATTCTTTTACGTGCATTTATAGTTTATATTTGCCTTCATGGAATAAAAGAAGAATAATTTCTATGAAAACAGGATATAGGACGAAGATTTGAAGCAACTAAGGACCTACATGACTGTTACAATAATGATGTAAGTCTCTATAAATGTGCAAAAATTGAAGAATTGGAGTTCCGGTCGAGTGGAGTTACATGCCCCTATATCTTGCTATACATAACCATTTATGTTGCTTGTGTAGTCTCTGTGCCCATATGAAAT
>JANIJH010000006.1:34527931-34538488 GCA_024520975.1 Erythroxylum areolatum
TAGGCTATGTGTCGGAATGACCTGCGGGTGTCCCGGTGCGTATCCTAAGGTAAGGGGAAGCTACAAAAAATCCCTCAAAATGTGAAGTCTGTAAGCATCTACGCGTCTACCCGACGCAGGCCATGATCATGACTCACATCTGAGCCTTCTGTCATTATCGTGGCATGTAGGCTACGATCGTGGGCCAAACTTGTTGATTGCAAAACCAATTACTTATTTTACGTTTAAAAACACAAGTATACGGATCGTTACTTGTAGTAAAAAGCATACAACGTCTCACAAAAATTATGCTTAAGCACCACTTAATTCAAGTTGTGCTTTGAATAAGAATCAAATTTGAATAATCACTTAAATGTAAACTAAATCAAAACAAGCTAGCAACAATTGAATAATGCAATAGTGGAAATTCGAAGAGAGAATTAATCAAGTTATGGGAAAAGGGATTTTACCTATCATTAAAGTTAATCTAGCCTTTTATACGTTTATAAGATGTCGATTCTAGACAATCGTAGGGTTGATTACTCTCTTTCGAGTTATAATCATTCCCTAAATTGTAAATCCTAATCAAATTATGTACTTACGATCTCTCACTTCACAAATTATCCATAATTCTAATTAGTTCTAAATCTCTTTAATAAAAATCGGGGCTCACACGAGATCTCTCCTCATGAAATTACCGACTAGATTGATTAAGTGGTCAATTAGATTGCCTAACTCTCATTAATCCAATATTCATTTTTATACAGTTCACTATCTTGGTTTATTACTGAAATATGCAAATACATCAATCAATCTCAACACCCAACTTAAGGAAACAAAAATCAACTAGATTAACATTAAAGATAAGCAAAATCCTAAAAGAAAAGTTAGAACATCATGAACAACTCAAAATCCATATTCATACAACTCATCTCAATCTTACACATTAAATGAATAAAAAGATAAATGGGAAGGAAACGAAATGAAAGTTGGATGATTCGAGAGAGCAGTGGTGCGAGAGATCACCTATTTCAGGAAGCTTCAGCGTCAGAACCCTCCTCTTCTTTTTCTCTCTCTCTTCTTTCTCCCCTCTTTTCTGGGTTTCCAAATGTAGGCTCCTTCTTGGTTTCGTCATTATCCTTTTATAGTATTTTCCAGTTAAGGCAGCCTTAGTGTCTTTTTGAGGTCCAAAATGTCCCTTGAAAACTTGAATTTGAAAGTGACTTCGCGTCTGTCTGCGCGCAGGCTATAATTCTGCTCTCTATCAGGATCGTGGCAGATTCCCCACAATTGTGGTCCTATGCTTAAGTTTCTATCACGATCGTGGTGTATTTGCCATAATCGTGGCCCTATGTTAGTGTTTCTGTCACAATCATGGTAAATTCTCCATGATCATGGCCATATGTTTTGGCCTGGTTCTCCTCTTCCGAATGTCCTAAATTGAAGCTCAAAACATGTTCTCACCCAAATAACACGTAAAACACAAATATTTATGAACTAATACTTCTTAACCTAAACACACACTAAACAATCAAATTAAACACCAAACACATATCAAATTACCTATAGAATATAATGCAATCTACACCTATCAAACCTAGAGCTTTTGTCACGATTATGGCCTGCATGCTACGATTGTGGGCCTGTATGGCCCGAGTTCCCTCTGAAACGCCACTATTCTTCGATATTGACCTTGAAACACTAGCAAACACATTAAGGTACCTTAAAAACATAATATTTGAGCTCAAAAACTTATACTAGCCCATAAACACTTCAAACTCAAATAATTAACAAACTAATACAATTCTAACCAAAACACATACTAAATGATTGAATTAATGGCTAAACACATATCAAACTATACCCTAAAATATGATAAAACTTATACTTATCAACAAGCATCGACTTCCATTACAAATTCCTTCAAAAAATTTGGAAGAGTCAACACGGGAGCTATTGTTAAAGATTCCTTCAAAGTTTTGAATGCAACTATTGCTTCCTCTGTCTAACTAAACACATAATTTTTCAGGAAATTGGTAAAAGGTTTACTCGTCTACCCATAACCTCTAATAAATCACCTGTAATATCCAAATAAACCTAGGAATCCGCTGAGTTGTTTAATGTCTTTTGGTTACGACCAATCAGCTACTGCTTGAATTATATGTAGATACGTTGACAACACCATTGCTGCTGAAGATATGCCCCAGGTATTCAACTTGACCAACTCCAAAAGAGCATTTAGAAAGTTTCACATACAACTGTTGTTCTTGTAAAATGTCCGTACTAACTTTAGATGCATTAAATGTAATTTATAAGAATCAATATATATCAAGATGCCATTAAAAAAAACACAAGAATGAACCTTCGACAATAATTTTTGAAGATTTGATTCATTAAGTTCTGGAAAGTAACTGGGGCATTTGTTAACTCAAAAGGCATTATGGGAAATTCATAATGTCCTTCTTGGATACGAAAGACTGTTTTATAAGCTTCTTCTTCATGTACCCAAATTTGATGGTAAACAGCTCTAAAATCTAACATGGAAAAAACTTGAGAGCCATTCAACACATCAGAGAGCTCTTCCAATGGAATGGGAAAATTATCTTTTATAGTGCATTGGTTTAGTGACTTGTAATCAACACAAATCGCCACGAGCCATTTTTCTTTTTGATCAAAATTACAATCCTGAAAAAGAACTTACACTTTGCCTGATAATTCCTTGTTGCAATATATCATTCACCAACTCTCCTACAACGTGTTTTTGCACTCCAGAGTATCTATAAGGCCTTAAATTTATTGCTCCTGCACCTTTCTTTAGTGGAATTCATTGATGGAGTCGAGATGGGGGTAATCCTCTTGATTCCTCGAAAACCACACTAAATTGTTTCAATAGCTCCTATAACTTCTTTGGAATCCATCCGTGATCTCCTGACTTTGCGGCTGATAGTGAATACTGCTCTTCCTTCAGTTGATCATTTTTGCCCCTAACATAATCATCTCTATTCACAACCATAAAACAAAAGATCACATCCTTGTCACCCTTGCCAACTTCTTAGGAAACTTAGTCAAGCTTTTGAGTCCTTGTCTCACTAATTCCACCAGTTCACCCTTTCATAGAATTTCATTATTCCATTTTGATAATAGAACACAATGTCGTTCAATGTTGACAACCACTGAATCCCCAACAATACAGGTTCTTCAAAAGCTACTTCTCCAAACTTTTGTTTCAACGCCAAAAGGTATTCACCCATACTAGGAGGATCTCTAGTTAGCCTGTTCCTCACATACGACTCATGCCAAGCTAGTGCCTCGCCATTTCAAATAAATCGTAGCCATACTCATCTTCAATTCTGTAGGAGTTCGATTCAATGTAAAATAACTGCTGACATTTAAACACCCATGCTCGCAAATTTTCTCCCGTGAATACTGGAAACTCGATCTTGCTACAACGTGTAGGAATAGCACAATGTCCTCTATAGCAATCGTCACCATTTCCATTTTCTGGAACTCTCTGATCAGTACTTCCGCGTACGCCATGGTCGACTTGCTCCTTTTGATACAACCGAGTATTCTACGCCTTCAAATCTTGCATGCTTCATTCATGCCTTACTTCTAATTCTTGCATCTGACTTCTTAAGCCTTCTTTCCATTCTTATCCTGGAGTACCTTCCGCCATTTCGCGACGTCAACAACAGTCCAAAATCAAGCTCAAGCTCTGATTTTTAACCGATAATTGTTGAATATCTAATCAGGAAGTTTGGGGATTGCAAATAACCAAAGAAGAGAAGAGAGAAAGAGAAGTTGAAGAGAAGAAGAACCAAAGAGAGAGATAGAAAACCAGTATCTAATTAGATAGAAAACCAGTATCTAATTGACCACTTAGATACTGGTTTTCTATCTCCCAAATTTCCCAGCATCCAATCACAATGAGAAGATCCGTTTTACAGGACAGCAAGAAGCACAAATTTTGGTTTTCTTCTTTTATTTTTTAGCGGTAAACAAAGAGAAAATGGGTGTTGGTTCCCTAGTTTTCTTCGGAGAATATCAAGGAAAGCCAGAGAGTAAGATGGTGATATATGAGTGTTAGAAGAATATACGTTGAAAGGGTCGGGTGGGAGAGTTATAAGAGAGAGTGGAGGAAGATCAAGAAAAGATGCAGAAACCCAGTGACGGGTTGAGCTAAATCGAATGAAATATTGATGGAAGTATAGATGGAGAAGAGAGATGGCCATTGACGAAGAATAAGTCAAGTTGAGGCCCATCAAACGATATCAAGTGCTCCTCTTCTTGCTGATTTAGCCTCTTGGTTTCACTTTCATCCATTATAATTTGTTTTCATGTACTTGTTTTGTTTCCACCGATACTCACTCCCTACAAAGGATCGATAATGTGACAATCTGATTGGTGAGGGGTTATATTATGACAATAATTAGGACTTTACATCTGAAAATGAAGCTGATAATCAAATAAGTCATCATCACAGATGAATGTGAACAAAAGGATTACTCGTCAAGAAGTGAAAATTCAACTCGTTTCATTTTTTTTTCCCCAATCCCATCGTACTCAATAGCCCTGGTGGAGAGAACAATGCCTAACAAGCTCAAGCTTACTCCTGCGTTGAAACAGTTGGTCCTGAAAACATCCAAAGCTTCACCTCCAGAAGAACATACAACTCTTGTGCTTCTCCAATGCTGTTGATCAAAGAGAAAAAAAGAAATCAGAGAAGACAAATAGCAGTTTCATGCAAGCGTAAAGCATACTTGCAGTTTACTCCCAATGTGGTAAAACCTAAGATACCTTCTTTTAGGTGTAAACTGTGTAGGTCTGTGCACCGGGGATAAAAAGAAAAAGGAGCACCAAAGGAAGTGCAATTTAAGATAAATGAAGTTCGTAATTGACCACAGGACTATTTTGAGAAGGCATATAACACCATGGTCTTATTCTTGTAGATGACTATTCAGGTTTAAGAATTATGGAATGACAATTGAAAAATGACTACCCGGGCGATCAACTAAATTCATTAAGCTGGCCAATCCCTAGTAGATCCTTTATTAACCAAGCAACAAACCACCACTATTGTGATTGAATTCTTACTCGACAATCAGTTTGCGTAGCTGTAACTTTCCAGCCATGGATATACTCCGAACCTGTCACAGATCAAGGTAGGTAAATGTAACCAAGGGGCTTGAATAGGCAAAAAAAAGCATGGTTATAGTAATAGGAAAACTTGCATTACCTATGAGCTTGCTGTTCCTATCATATTCCTTCCGTCATCTTACAAACTCCTCACAACTGTCAGACTTCTCAATTAGTAAAGGAAAGATAAAATCTACAACACAAGAGAATAACATCCGACAACTGATTCTCAAAGAAGCTGATTAAATGAATTTATTGTGTGACCATCCAATAGACACACACCCCACTGTAGCAATGGAAGAGAAAAAACTAATGAATACAGCAAATGATAGGGTAATATAATTAATCTACACGGAAATTAATAGGGACTGCTACCAATGCACAAGATAAAAATTGGAACTGTAACAAAAAGGATTTGATCCTTATTATGCTACTGTAAGGTAAAGCGTACAGTACAATACAAGCACAATGTTGACTATTGCAATCTGCAGAGAACAAAAGCTAAAACCAAGATAGCTTCCAATCAAATAGGCATTGAGCATTTTTTTTGAGAATGCCCTAACAAATGGCAACGACCACATTGAACAACTCTCTTTGGGCGCTTGAGATTCTCAACACGAAGAAGTTTCTTTTTTGGTCTCCCAGGTGGCCGTCGTGTTTTGGGAGGTCTTATGATAATATCAACTTTTGCACCCGCACCTTCAGTTCCCTCCCCTAATTCTTTCCATAGGCTCTTATCTGGAATGAGATTAATCATTTGCAAGTAAGTCTCCCTGTAACTTGCAACAGTAAAACAAGGCTCAGCAAACAGATGGGCATTTTGCCCACAAGAAATCAAAGCAGCAGCAGCATGTGCACAAGGTAAACCATAAATCTGCCAGCGACGACATGAACACACACGACTTCTAATGTCCACTATATTTGTCCGCTCAGTGGATACAATCTCAAACTCAACTTCATTTGCGCGAAGTACTTGATAGCAACGAGCATCAGCAATCGCCTCTGAAATTCGCTTCTCGGCTGATGGCACAAGGATTGAGTTCCACCTCATGCCTAAGTCACGGCGACTCTCAATCCAAGTAGTCAACTGATGTCGAATATGCTCCATCATTTGCACAATTGGAAGCTCATGGCATTCAAGAGCCCAACTATACAACAACTCCGTGACCCCCAGGGTAAAATGGCCATATCTTACACCCTCAAAATAAGCTACAGCCCACAGTTGGGGAGGGAACTGTTGAAACCACGACATAACATCCTGTGAAATCTCTACCATCTCAGAAATCTTGCTTTCAAATTCAGCGGCAGTAAGGGCATAAACTGCATTCCAGAAAATATTGACCAATTTTGTGTTTTTAAAAGTATCACGGAAGTTTTCACTAACATAACGTAAACAAAATCCATGGAAAGCACTGGGAAAGTGTGTTTCCACAGCCTCTACAATACCCCTTTGTCTTTCAGACAGTATAGTAAGTCTAGGCATGTTTTCAGTATTTACTCCAAGAAGCTTCCGCAGCTCCGACATGAACCACATCCAATTTTCATCACTTTCCACATCAACAATGGCAATAGCCAGGGGGAATAATGCATCATCAGCATCAACAGCTGCAGCACAAAGCAAAGAGCCCAAGTATTTTCCTTTAAGATGAGCTTTGTCAAGTTCCAAAAGTGGCCTACATGCATTTATGAAACCATATATACACGCACGATAAGAAACAAAGAGGCGCTGGAAACAATTTTCTTGTCCAGTTGCAAAAACTGAAGCAATGCTTCCTGGATTTGTCTTCCTTATCTGCTCACAGTATGCAGGGAGGAGGCGAAATCCTTCTTCAAAAGTCCCATGAAGTGCAGCCATGCTGCGCTCCTTCCCACGCCAAGCCTGCATATATGAGACAGCAACCCCATGCTGGTCACGGATATCTTGCAGTATTTCTTTAGGCTTGTATTGTGGATTATCTCGTATGCGTGCTTCTACAGATCTAGCAACCCAACCAACAGATGCTTGTTGATGGTGGAGGTTGCGGACTCCTTCACATGTATGCTCTCCATGCAACGTTCTAACAGAAAACGTTGGAACTCCAGGACATTTTGCAACATGGATGCGCCAAGGACATCCTTCTTTGGAACATTTGGCTATAAATCGGCTTCGATCGGATTTTACTATCCGAAGATCAAAATGTAATGCTATAGCAATATCTTTTAATGTTCTCCTGCAAGTCTCAACATCAGGAAATTCTTGCCCAATAGTCAACGTATGATCCGTCAAGGCAAAAGAAGATGCATCAAGCACAGCTAAGGTATGATCAGCCATAAATATAGTGAATGGAGGAGTTGCAGCTTTATGTGATTTACAGGCTTCCCTGTGTGCTGCATAAGATATTTTTACATACTGCCAACATATAAACCATGTTGTCAGACATTAATAGTGCAAGAAAGGAAAGAAAATAAAATCAGAAACGAGAATAATATGTACCAGGAATACAAGTGTCACTTAATTGGAAAACAATTTTGGATGAACATGAGCATTGCAACCAGAGCAGTGAAATGCAAAAGAATTCATCCAAATAAAATAAGCCTCTAATTTCTAAAGTTAAACAATTAACTTCTCACTTTATGCACTTTCAAATATGAGCATGCTTACATATATGACCATCTACATATGTTTACACATATGCACATATGACTTATGATCAAATAATCCAATCTTGCAGCACCACGATAAAGACTATCAGCTCTAACTATATGACAACAAGGACTTCGGGCTTTCAAGGCATTGTCAAGATATGTTTTTCAATCCCGTGTAATACATCCAGTAGAACATGCAGAAGCAATCTAGTCGTGTTGCATACCCCATTGATGTACAGTTCTTTGATACAAGCAACACGAAAGACTAGACCTAAGATGACGCTTCATTCTCATAATTGTATCCTCTCTGTAAAGGATAAGAGTTGCAACTTTTCAAACTGCAAGTTGAAAAATGAATCCTGAATCCTCTTAAAAATCCCTTTTCTTCATCTTCCTTTCATTGTAATCTTCTACTACTTAATCCTGAGTCCTCTTAAAACTCCCCTTTTCTCATCTTCCTTTCATTGTAATCTTCTACTACTTTAGCTCTTTTCTCATCTTTGCCTGCATGTTATGTTCATATGTGAAACTGTCAGAAGAATTAACTTGGCTCAGGAAGTCAATTCCTATAACTGAATAAAACCAAGTCTGAACGTGCCTTTTCAAATTCTTGTTCTTTTCTTATAATCTTTATCCTCTTAAATTATAAGCGTTATATTTTTCTCTAACAGTTTAAAAGCTGGTTCTGTTGCCTAGGAAAACAATTCTTTGTTTAGCAAAATAACCACTGTGAATAAAGCAACCGTGCTACCTAATTGCAAGAAAATTGATATTCTAAAAGGAATTTGTCCTGAAAACCTGCACTGTCATTACCCAACTGCATTTCTCCACGCTATCAAATAGCAATTTTCCTCTCAATACGTGCCTATATTGCTCCAAATTTGAGTACCAATGCTAACATACCCATGTTTCACTATATTTTCTTAGGAACCCCATATGGGAAATGAAATTCCATGATCAAAAGCATCACAAATCAAGCTGGTAGACTAAAATATAAAACCCCACATCATAAAGACATCAGCATGAGTGAAGGCAATTAATCTCAAGAATTAAAGATGTTAGACAACTCGCCTTAGAACTCATCGATGATGACAATTTCTAGAGAACATTCAAAATCAGAGACAAAATGATTCCAAGCATCTACTTCTAAAATTCTTACTAATTGAATAAACATACATCACATATGTCTTGTCTGGGACTCGACTTCAAAATATTTTGATGGACATAGGCAAGGGAAACAAGCCTATGAAACATCTGAGGAGTGCAAGACCAATCAGAACAAAGTTGTGATAGAATGCCAAGGCATATGCTTGATGTCATTCATGTGACTGATGAGATGGTAGGCTCCACATGTAGGTCCTACGGAAAAATGTGATCACTGGTCTCAATAGTAGTGTAAGAATCATCAAGGTTGTTGAAAGAGTTAAAGAAATTGAAAGAAGTTCATCCCAAACAAAAGGAACTAAACTAGTTCGTAGTGATATACCACCTCCAACAATAGCACAATCACGGATAAATGGTTTTAAGAATCCATCAATTATATAAGGTTTTGGAATGAGGTTTATAATTTTAACTTTTGAATGTGCCTTACAAGCTACTCGTCCTCTAGTTTTCTGCCTCAATCTTTACACTGCAAACCTCAAGAGAAAATATTAGAATCTTAGCAAATATGTATCTTGAATAAGTCAATCAAACTTATATTGTGTATAGAGAAGAATACAATTGCTATCTTTTGGCTTGTTAGAAGGTAGTAGAGAATGGCTTTGAGAAAAATGATAAATCTTAGAACTTAAATTTTAATTTAGTAGCCAAGGACATTGGGATGCAAGATCTGTGAATAGGTTGTCTTAATCCTAATTCATCACATATAATATTAATATATACTATAATACAGCACTAGTGGTTATGTAAATAAGGGACCAAATTATCCTCATATTTAACACTCCCATGCTCAAGGTTGAGCATATATATGATCTATAACCAACTGAACACAAGGATATGTGTTTTGTCCTTTCATGATAAACCGGATTCGATGAATACACAATTTCACTTGGTTTACATACCAGCATCATAGGTTTTGGTAAGGAGATGACACAGCCCTAACTATTCACATGCGCCACTTGACATGGATCTATATTCGTCCTCTACATTAGAGCACACAACTATATTTTGCTTCTTATTTTTCCATGAAATCAAGTTTCCTCCAACAAATATAGATCCATGTATGGAATCATATTTAATAGCCATAACTCGTAAATCATTCTAATTTTCTTTCTAGTATAATTGCATCCTTTGTATTTGGGATGTGTAAGAAATAAAGAGGCTTGTATTTCTTGATTATTTTATTGTACAATAGTAGTAAGGCTATATATACATATTTACAAGATTAAATTAGGAAATGTAATCCCTATAATCAAGGGATTATAATCCATATAATGAAGATATAATGAAGACTAGAATCAATGAAATTAATGCTCAATAAGTAACACACCCCGTCATGTTGGAGCACAAATATTAATCATGCTCAACTTGTTTCAAAATGAAATTGATTTGAGTGCATTTTAGGGCCTTTGTGAAGATATCTTTGAGTTGCTCTCCAATTTTGACATATTTTGAAGAAATCAAGTTGTGTTGAACTTTTCCACGAATGAAGCAGCAATTAATTTCAATGTCTTTGGTCCTTTCATGAAATAGTGGATTAGAAGCAATATGTAGAGTAGCCTGATTATCGCACGATAGTTTTGTTGGTATTGAGGTTTTAAAACCAATTTTGTATAATAGTTGATATATCCACATTATATCACGTTGCTTCTGCCA
>JANIJH010000006.1:34680258-34697002 GCA_024520975.1 Erythroxylum areolatum
TCGATGATGGTTTCTCATTGAGTTCGCAAACTCACCCAACATTGCAAATATTTTTCAGGGATCGAAGAGTACCCCGTCGGGCACGGGAGTATGAGTACTGATTGCAAGTCAGAGTTAAAGTCGGGATTAGTTCACGTCTGCATTTGTGTCATTTTGAATTATGTGTAAATTTGTATTTCCACAAGATTAGTATTTTTATTGCTGAGTGCCCCAATTGATTAATGCCGTATTGTAATTTGATTTCCGAAATAGTGTTTTGATTGAAAATGATTTCGTATTAGAACGGGCCCAAATTATTTACTGATTTCTGCGCACTCGATTGGTTTTCAAAGAAAAAAAATGTATTACCGACTTTTGAATTGTTTTGATTGCTCTAGCATACCACCCTCGTGAGGCACGGGCTCGGATATCACCATTGATATCGGGTTCGGGTCTTGCGGAGTGGGATGCTACAGTAAAACCGAGTCCATTGGATGGATATGACCATGGTGGTCAAGTTAATGTGTTATAATGCCTTAAAGGTGATTAGACATGATTTATAGACTTATTAGACACTTAGAAAGATTATTGTATATAAGGGCTTATTTGCCAATTATGTTAAAAGTCAAAGGACTTAAACGTAATTTTTCAATTCTTAGTAGACCAATATGTAATTTTACAAAGTTTAAGGGCTTAATTATTATTCTCAAAAGTTCGAGGACCAAAATAAAAATAAAAGTTTTGGTGATTCCCAAATTTTGGGCTTAACTGCAAATTTAGGAAAAGTTTGGAGGGTAAAATGGTAATTTCACATAACCTAAGGGTAAAATGATAATTTCACCATATTTTGATCAAAGAAGAGCCAATATTATAGAACATTCTCCATGGAAGGTCTTGCACCTCATTACTAAGTACTTAAAACACGTTGTTTTAATTAAAAGAAAGGTAAAGAAAAAAGGAGAGAGGAGGAGAAGACCAATTTCAGCTATTACTAAACCCTACCCCTTTGTTTTGATTCTCTAACCCAAATCAAGATGTTCTAAGGTAATTTTGGGTCGGGGAACTCGAATCTATCATTAGATTTGAGAAATTCTCAAAGGATTTCAAGATATCATCAAAGGAAGGTTTAGGTAAATTTTGTCTCACCTCTCTCTACGTTTAGATTTTGAGTTTGGTGTTAAGATATGTTGTTCTCCACGCTTGAATATGCATGAAACATAGTTTAGATGAATGAAATGTGTCATAGATATGGTTCTTTAACCCAAAACCGAAATGTCCCACTTTGGTGAAAGTTTTTGAATTTTTGAATATCTTTTGAAATTGATGGTCTAAATAAATTCTATGGTATTAATTGCACATGTATAATGTGAATTGGCGACGAAAAATGAAGAAGTATGTTGGATAGGCTTGGTTGAAATGATGGAAGAACGAATGGATTAATTTGACGAGTTATATAATTATGATGAATATGGCTTAAATGAAGGGAACTCGATTGAATGGAGCGGTGAAATGTGTTGTTGATTTCAAGTATTTGTTATATAACAAGATAGAAGCATGAATTACCATGATAAAGCCTTGAAAATATGACTTGAAAATCATGCACATTAGGTTTGATAAAATGTCTAAGTGAACTTAGATTAGGATTTAAGGGTTCATAATGATATACATTAAAAGCGACTTTCATGTTTACTTAGAGTAAACTTGAATTGTTGCTTAGATTGATGAATAATGGGCTAATGTGCTTGGATAAAAATGTGCTTAATTATGTTTTGAAATGAGTAAGTATTGGATTAAAGGCATTAAAAGCCTTAGAAAATGTAAAAGAAAAGCTAATGTGAATAGTAAGGATGTAACCATATGAAAAGTTTAATGGTTGAATCCTATAGCTTAAAGAGAGTGATATTGTGTTTTATACAGTTATATGATGATGTATAACTATGAAATATATGTTTGAGTAGTAAATACATTGTATATTTTTTTATGTATAAAGGCTCGAGAGTTGTGAATCAAGGAACTTGTACTGAGGATTGTTGAAGTTAAGGGAGTGTACACCTTTTTTGAGGTGAGTTGGTGAAACTATCTCTCAAATGAGATTAGAACATCCTAAGACATGCATGATGACTTGTATGTGAATTTTGAACCTAGGTAATACACATTAGAATTAAATATCAAATGGATGCTAGTATACTTATGTATTTAATAAGTGATATTGTTTTGAATAACACTTTGCACTTGGAGTGCAAAATATGACTTTTATTGCATGAATTAATGTTTTGGAACTTATATATGCATAATCGTGTCATGTATACTACGTGCATATGTTCTTTTTTGGCTTAGAGCCATGGCAAGGTTCCATTTTATCGGTTGGAACGATAAATAAAGGCATAGTGCCTTACTTGATATTTTTACTTAATATTTTTATATGACTTTTATGATTGGTGAGGTAATGATTGTTCAATCATGTGCTAGGCACAACTAATTAAGCCTGACGCTATTAAATCGACACCTTTCTATTGGACTCGCGGGTGATTCCATACCTAAGATCTGGACATTGATGAGGTCATCACCTAGGGTCGTGACACTCTTGTCGACTATAGTCCGGACTCACCATGGATGAAAGTCAAGCCAACGCCAAAAATCGGTGGCTGTGCACACTAATTTGGCTTCCAAATGGTGACACACATGATTGTTTTAGCTTACTCTAAGATTTTTTTCTGATGAGATTTGATTTATACATGTGATGCTTTTTTGCTTTTGTGAACTGGAACTAGAACCTATGTTCACCTGATGAGTGATTAATAGGCTAAGCCTATATGGTTCCTAACCAGTATACATTAATTCATAGGCTAGGCCTATGTGTTTCTATGTAATGTATGTTCACCTCATAGGATATTTATACCGTCTTGGTGTGTATCGAGTTCTATTTATGATATATATTTTTCCTATTCATTGAGTACATAGTGTACTCACCCCCTCTGCCTTCCAACCATGCAAGTTAATTTAGTGAGCTTGAAGCTCTATGTGTATCATACGGTTTTTTGACATTTTCAAGGTATTACCACCTGTGGGTAGTTTCTGTTTTGTACTTTAGTTGCATAGTGGCTCATGAACTGTTTTACTGCTTTTATTAGATTAGTTATGTTGATATGCTTTATGATTATATAGATTTAACTCTTGACTATTTTTTTGTTGTAAAAGACTTATGTATGAACTTTTGATACTGTTGTTGAGATTGCTTTGAGTGGACTTTAAAGTCCTAAAGTTGTGGTAAAATTTTTGATGTGAATATAGAGTGTGTTTAAAATTGTTTACAGATATTTGATTGAGTTTTAGGATTTTTAAAATTTAGTTGTTGTGCTGACCAAATTTTTCAAAAAGGGAGAGATATTCAGTTAGCCTTGCATAGTTCGATTAAGGATACAGTAAGTATCCTTAGCCAGGGTATGCAGTAGTTGTCAAGGGCCCGATGTGGTATCAGGTCGTGACAATTAAATTGATATCAGAGCCTAGTTTTTACTTTTTCAAAAGTGTTATTACCGTTTAAAAAGAAGTTCATGAGCCTTAAGAGTCGAGTATGGGTGTTAAAAGTCTTTGGTCGAGAAGTTGAGTCTCAGATCATTAAGTGACATCCTTAACAGTTGGATGATTTTGACCTCGATCAGAGTACTTATCAACATTCCTTAGGATGTTTAAGATATCAAATAAGCTAGGCTTAGCTCGATCTCTTTTATTAAACAATTTCTTTTTATTTAATTTGTAAGGATAACATGGTTGGACGAGGAAGGGGAAGTTGTCACAAGGATGGACCTTTGTGACCTGAGCTAGAGGATATTATCCCTTGGAGCCCTTAGATCCCCCTCTCATTGTAGTCACTCCTCTTGGAGAGTAAGTGGCTTTTGATGAAGTATATACAGCTTATGAGATAAAGATTGGTGATGCTATGCTAGACGCAGATATTATTCTCCTCGATCTCTAGGATTTCGAGGTGATATTAGGGATTGACTAGTTAGAGAGGTCTCATGCCAGGGTAGATTATTTTAAAAAGAAGTGGAGTTTGACCATCAGGGTAGAATCCTGATTAAATTTACTGGTGACCGACGGATATTCCTGAGTTGTTTGATATCAGTGATCAAGGCCAAGAGGTTGATTCATTAGGGATGCTAGGCATAACTCACACATGTGATTGACACTTCAGTATAGTGGGTCAAACCGATAGATGCCCCTATTGTGTGCGAGTTTTTTGATGTCTTTTCGAAGGAATTACCCAGATTTCCACCTGATCGGGAGTTTGATTTCACTATTGACTTGGTCCTGAGGACAACACAAATATCTATACCACCGTATCATATGGCACCAGCAAAATTAAAAGAATTGAAGATTCAACTACAAGAGTTATTAGACAAGGGCATCATTATTGTTTTTCAAAAAGAATGATGGGACCCTCCACTTATGTGTTGATTATTGGCACTTAAACAAGGTTACTATCAAGAATAAGAATCCACTCCCCAAAGTTGATGATTTTTTTGATCAGTTAAGAGGAGCTACAGTATTCTCAAAGATAGATATGAGATTTGGGCACCATCAGTTAAAGATTGATGAGAATGATGTGCACAAGACTACTTTTCGGACGAGGTATGGACACTATGAATTCTTGATGATGTCGTTTGGATTGACAAAAAGTGTTTTATGGACTTCATGAACAGGGCGTTCCATCCTTATTTAGATTAGTTTATCATAGTCTCCATTAATGATCTTCTGATTTATTCTAAAGATGAAGATGAGCATGCTAGACATCTCTGAATTATGTTGCAAATACTTCATGAAAGATAGTTATATGCAAAGTTTCTCAAAGTGTGAATTTTGGCTGAGGAAGATAGGATTCCTTAGGCATGTGGTATTAGGGAGAGGTATTTTCGTAAATTTAAAGAAAGTGGAAGACATACTTAAGTGGGAACAACCCAAGAACGTGACAAAAGTCTGTAGCTTTCTGGGGTTAGCTGGTTATTATCGAAGATTTGTTGAGGGTTTCTCAGTACTTGCAATCCCTTTTTCAAGGCTTACCCTGAAAAGGATAAAATTTTAGTAGGATGATAAATGTAAGGCGAGTTTCTAGGAGCTAAAGAAGCTACTAACTTCTATGTCAATGCTTGCCTTACCTACCCAAGGGGATGGGGATGAGGTATACAATGATGCCAGTCACCAGGGAATTGGTGATGTACTTATGTAAACCGAGTGAGTGATCACATATGCTTATATACAGCTGAAGAAACAAGAGCTAAATTATCCTACAGATAATTTGGAGCTTGCAGCGATAATGTTTGCACTCAAGATTTGGAGACATTATCTTTATAGGGAGACTTGTTGTATATAAACTGACCATAAGAGTCTAAAGTACCTAAAGACATAGAAGGAGCTAAACCTCATACAAAGGATATAGTTGGAATTGATTAAGGATTATGACTTAATAATCGACTATCACCTAGGAAAAGCAAATGTGGTAGCCAATGCATTGAGTCATAAATCCTATTCGGCTGTAACTGTTAGGCAAGATCTTTATATGATGCATTTGATGAGTGTGCAAAGCCTTAGGGTTGGACTCTTAGTGGAAAAGGATACGTAACACTGCTAGCATAGTTTGAAGTTCGGTTGACTTTATTTGATGAGACAAGGAAATCACAGGTTGATGATCATGAGTTAAGAGTCATTATAGAGAAATTACCATCTGAAGAGAGTGAAGGGTTTAGATTGAGAGAAGACGGGTTGTTAGTATTTAAAGATAGAGTTTGTGTGCCAAATAACCAGGGTCTTAGGAGAGATATCTTAGAGGAAGCTCACAGTTCAACTTATGCTATGCATCCTGGCAACACCAAGATGTATCGAACTCTTAAAGAGAGTTATTAGTGGCCAGGAATGAATAGAGAGATAGCGGAATTTGTGGTCAGATGCCTTCGTTATCAACAGATTAAGGCAGAGCATCAGAAACCAGCAAGTATGTTATAATCTTTTCCTATTCCGGAATGGAAGTGGGAGCATGTGACAATGGATTTTGTAGTTGGACTATCTCGTACATCGAAGGTTCACGATGCTATTTGTGTTGTGGTGGATAGATTGACAAAGTCCGCTCAATTTCTTCCTGTCCACACAACCCACTCATTGGATAGATTGGCAAATCTGTATAGTGATGAAATTGTGAAGCTGTAAGGAGTGTTACTTTATATAATATCATATAGGGATCTGAGATTCACCTCACAATTTTAGCCAAAATTCTAGGAATCTCTAGGGACTAAATTGAATTTTAGTATTGCCTTCCACCCCAGACCAATGGTTAGTCAGAAAGGACCATTCAAACACTGGAGGACATACTGACAGCATATGTTATGGAGTTCCAAGGGAGTTAGGATCAACACTTGCCTTTGATAAAGTTTGCTTATAACAATAGTTATCATATAAGTATCGGCATGCCACCGTATGAAGCACTTTATGGGAGGAAGTGCAGGACACCTCTATGTTGGGATGAGGTTGATACAGCCAAAATAGAAGGAGCTGAATTGATAGAAGTCACTACTCAGAAGATAAAAATCATTCGAGAGAAGATGAAAGTTGCCTAGGATCATCAAAAGAGTTACGCGGATAAGAGGTGACGACCATTAGAGTTTACAGTTGGTGACATGGTTTTTCTTCGGATGTCATCATGGTAAGGTATTATTAGATTTCAAAGTTGAGGGAAGCTGAACCATTGATATATCGGACCTTTCTACATCTTGAAGTTGTCCGGACTATGGCGTATCGGTTGGAATTGGCACTAGACTTGGATAGGATCTATAATGTGTTCCATGTCTCGATGCTTAAAAATTACTTATTAGATCCATCTCATTTGTTAGAGACACATCTAGTAGAATTGAGAGGAGACCTAAGTTTTGAGGTAAAACCAGTTCAGATTTTAGATCGGGCAGATAAAGAGATTACACAGCAAGGAGGTACCTACAGTCAAAGTTCTTTGGAAAAGTGAAAGGCGAGTAGATGATATGGGAGCTTGTGGATACTATAAGACATCAGTACCCCCATTTATTTATGTCCTCGATTGAGGAGTTTCGAGTATGAAACTCTTTTGAAGGGGGAGAACTTGTAACGCCAAGCTTTCTTAGCCCTTTTGTATTGTTCTATACTTAGAGATATTACTGTATATTGTTATATGCATAGTTGTATATGAGTTCAAAGATGTATTTTAATCCTTTTGGGTATATATTTCAATGATTTATAATGTTATATGATCTTATATAAACTTAAAGGTTATCGGTATGTGAAATCTTGGAGATTTCTGATATATAAGCTTCTAAGTGTGTAAAACTGAGTCCATTAATTGGAAAGATTAACGTATATAAGGGCTTATTTGCTAATTCTTAAAAGTCAAAGGACTTAAATGTAATTTTTAGTTCTTGGCGGACCAATATGTAATTTTATAAATTTAAAGGGCTTAATTATTATTCTCAAAAGTTCGAGGACCAAAATAAAAATAAAATTTTTGGTGATTCCCAAATTTTGGGCTTAATTGCAAATTTAGGAAAAGTTTCGTGGGTAAAATGGTAATTTCACATAACCTAAGCGCAAAAAGATAATTTCACCATATTTTGGTCAAAGAAGAGCCAATATTCTAGAACATTCTCTATGGAAGGCCATGCACCTCATTACTAAATACTTAAAACACGTTTTAATTAAAAGAAAGGAGAAAAAAGGAGAAGAGAGGAGGAGAAGACCAATTTTCAGCTATTACTAAACCCTACCCCTTTGTTTTGATTCTCCAACCCAAATCAAGGTGTTCTAAGCTAATTTGGGGTCAACGAACTCAAATATATCATTAGATTTGAAGGATTTGAAGACATCATCAAAGGAAGGTTTAGGTAAATTTTGTATCATCTCTCTCTACATTAGGATTTTGAGTTTGGTGTTAAGCTATGATGTTCTCCATGCTTGAATATGCATGAAACATGGTTTAGATGAATGAAATGGGTCATGGAGATGGTTCTTTAAGACAAAATCGAAATTCCCCCTTTTGGTGAAAGTTTGTGAATTTTTTAATATCTTTTGAAATTGATGGTCTAAATGAATTCTATGGTATTAATTGTAGATGTCTAAGTGAACTTGGCTTAGGATTTAAAGATTCGTAATGATACATATTAAAAGCAGCTTTCATGTTTACTTAGAGTAAACTTGAATTATTGCTTAGATTGATGAATAATGGCCTAATATGCTTTGATAAAAATGTGCGTAATTATGTTTTCAAATAAGTATTGATTAAAGGTATTAAATGCCTCAGAAAATGCAAAGAAAAGCTAATGTGAATAGTAAGGACGTGACCATTTGAGAAGTTTAATGATCAAATCCTATAACTTAAAGAGACTAATATTGTGTTTTATACACTTATGTGATGATGTGGAAATATGACATATATGTTTGAGTAGTAAATACATTGTATATTTGTTTATGTATAACTCGTACGAAGGATTGTTGAAGTTAAGGGAGTGTACATTTCCTTTTGAGGTGAGTTGGGGAAATCATATCACTCATATAAGATTAAAACATCCTAAGACACGCATGATGACTTGTATGTGAATTTGAGCCTAGGTAATGCAAATTAGAATTAAATCTCAAATGGATGCCAGTATACTTGTGTATTTAATAAGCGACATTGCTTTGACTAACACTTTACACTTCGATTGCAAAATATGGCTTTTATTTCATGGAATAATGTTTTGAAACTTACATATGCATAATTGAGTCATGTATGTTGTGTATATGGTTCTCTTTTAGCTTAGAGCCATGGAAAGGTTCCATTTTATTGGTTAGACCGATAAATAAAGGCATGGTACCTTATTTGATTTTTGTACTTAATATTTTATATGATTTTTGTGATTATTGACATAACAGTTGACCAATTGTGTGTTAGACACAATTGATTAAGTGACCCCTGTATCCTTGATGCTAGTACATAAAATTCAAGTCCCCGTATTGACACCTTTCTACGAGACTCGCGAGTGATTCCACACCTAGGATCTGCACACTGATGAGGTTATCACTTAAGGTCATAACACTCTTATCGACTATAGTCTAAACTCACCATGGATAAAAGTCTAGCCAACAATAGAAATCGGTAGGTGTGTGCACTAGTTTGACTGACTAGTGGTGACATATATGGCTTATTCTGAGATTTGTTTTCTGATGAGATTTGATTTATACATCTGATTTTTTTTTCTTTTGTGAATTTGAACTAGAACTTATGCTCACTCGATTAGTGATTAATAGGTTGGGCTTTTATGGTTCCTAACTAGTATACGTTGAGTCATAGGCTAGGCTTATGTGTTCACTTTATAGGTTATTTATATCATCTTAGTGTGTATCGAGTTCTATTTGCGATATATGTTTTTCCTACTCATTGAGGACATAGTGTACTCACCCCCTCCGCCTTCCAACTATGCAGGTTAATTTAGTGAGATAAAAGTCTTGTATGGATCGTGTGATTTTTTTAAAATTTTAGAGTATTATCGCATGTGGGTAATTTCTGTTTTGTACTTTAGTTGCATAGTATCTCATGAATTGTTTTACTATTTTTATTTAATTGGTTATGTTGATATGGTTTATGATTTTATAAATTTAACTCTTAAATGTTTTTTTGATGTAAAAGACCTTATGTATGACCTTTTGATACTGCAGTTGAGATTGCGTTGAATGGACTTTAAAGTCCTGAAGTGGTGGTAAAAGTTTTGATATGAATATAGAAGTGTGTTTAAAATTGTTTGCAGGTATTTGATTGAATTTTAGGATTTTAAAAATACTGACATTATGCTGCCCAATTTTTTTTTTTAAAAAGGGAGAGATATTCAGTTAGCCTTGCATAGTCGGATTAAGGATACTACAAGTGTCCTTAGCCCAAGTATGTGGTAGTTTTAATGGGCTCGATGTGGTACTAGGTGGTGACAATAACCACATTCCGATGCATCATTTAATCTAGGTCATTTTATTCCTAATAATTACAAATCATTAGTCACTACACATGAATTTCAACATAACAATTACAGATTATATCGAAATTCTAGCAATGGTTTTGCAATTAAACGATTCAATAAATGCATTAAAATCATCTTTTTACAATACCCAATGTGTTTATACAAAAATAATAGAACAATAACAACAATTCGATTATCCATACACAATACCCAAATCAATTAATATAGGATAACACAGTTAATTTCTAATTAGAGAAAGAAACAACAAAATAATAATAAATACTTAACTCGGGTCATAGACGTTGATGTCGCCTCCAAGCTAATGTCGGAATGTCTATCTCTCCATAAATCTCTCTCGGAAAAATACTTTAGCCCCTATTGATAACCCCCTACCAATCACCCCTTATCACTACTCCTCCACTCCTCTCTCATATTTCTCTCTTCTCTTCATTATTCATCGACGGGACAAATTAACTCTTTGGACCAAAGTACTGTTCATGCCTCACCCCTCTCTCACAAGCTCTCTTCTACCGCCCCTCACTGTTCTTCTTTACTGTAGCTTGATGTGATGAATTAACTCTAGAGGCCACGCTCCTTTTCACTCTTCTCTTATACATTATTACTATGTGTTTTAAGTAAAATGCATGTGGTAAATGCACAACATTGTTCTAGTTTATTATGTTGCTTTTTTTACCTTCGTGTCTTAGTCTCCTGCTACGTCGCTTTACTTCACCTACTGCTGTGTCATTTTTTGTCTCTTCTTCTTTGTGTTCCATTTTTCTTGTCTTTTTTTTCTTCTTTCTCTATGAAGGCAAGTAAATATTAATCTTAAAAAAATGGCCCATATGTTGTGCTTTGAACTCACTTTAGCTTTTTTGCTTCCAAATTGTACCTAAAATCATATAGGAATTAAAGTGAGTATCTTAAACATTTTCATATTATTAATTGCTAAGTGTTATGGGATAATTTCATAATTAGTTAAGCACTTATCAATGTGTCAATATAATAAGACTCAAAATCTCACTGACTTTGTCTACCATTAGTCACTACTCTTTTAAAGATAATGTATATCAACCAATCACAAGAGCAAAAGTACATGTTAGGGTTGCTATGAAATTCTTTAGTCATTTCTTTCTCTACTCATGACTATATAATCCTAAAAGCAATAGAAAATGAGCAAATGTTTGTTTGCTTTATTCTCTCTCATTTAATTGAAAACTTAAAACAACAAGAAACACACTAACATTAAAACAAACATACATAATATAACTAGTATGAAAAAGTAAAGGAAAAGAAATTTACTTCCCTTAAGTTGCCTCCCAAGAAGTGTCTTACTTTAAGGTCACTAGCTCGACTCCATGTTTTCCTTACGTGACAAAATTATGTTCTGGTGGCATATATGGTAACTCCACGTAAGGTTTTTCTGGATAGGGCCTTGGTTGATAATCGTTCACCTCTAGCATCTTCCCTATCCTTAAACTCTTAATCTCTATTGAGTCCATGCACTTTGGAAAGATCTTGAATATCACTTCACCTTTTTCTTCCACATTTAATTCCTCTAACTTGCTAGGTAAAAGTAATGATTCATTCTTAACAATAAAATAGACTTAGTATTTACCTTCGAGTTAAAAGATATAGCTTTTTCTACCTCGAGCTCCTCCTTAACTTCTTCCACACAAGCAATTCCTTGAGTATTGCTCTCAAAATTCTCAAGCTCCTTGTCACTTTGTAAAGTTTTTGCACAAACGTCCATTGGTTACACCTCAGGTTGATACGGTTGCTCCTCTTCACTTTGTAGTTCCAAATGATTGATATCTCCCTATCGAGGCAATGCATCTTGCCGGAATCATTTCACATCCTACTAAAATTGCAAATTGTTAGCATTGACATTATCAACTAATTCTTCTAAGGATGTACTTGAGTTTTGTTAGCTCTCCCAATTTTGGAAACTAGAACAAATTGCCCTTCTTCTTGCTGGAATTGTTTAATATCTTGTTGGGTCTATTATATACTCTCTTAAAGCTACTACATACCCAGTGAAATTGAAGATTGTTAGCATTACAGGTCTTCATATAGTAGTCCAGAGATGTACGTGAATCATGATAAGAAACTTCTAGTCTATATGAAAATTGATGTGCATCCTGCAAACTATCATAGAAGTAACTTTGCTGATTGTCCCATCCATAACTAAAGTTAGAATGATCAATCCAACCTTGGTTATAGGATTGCGAGCAACAGTTAAAGAAAAAATTACTTCCATCTATGATTTTTTAAAAATCACAAACACCAAATATAATAATGAAATGATCTTGAAATAACTAAAAAGAAACCAATTACGAACAAATATATACAAAATATCAATTAAAATCTCAAACAAAAACTAAACACCTCACTCACTAGTAACAACGTCAAAATTGACAGCGCATCATAATGCTAGTCAAAATAAAAACTAAATTACTACTATAGCAATGGTGAGTCTAGGTCGATCTCACATAAAAATGTATAAAGTTGTTAAAATGAAATTAATTAGTGTTTAGGTTAGGGGATTTTGGTTTTAAGAATAAGAAAATAAAATAAAATAAAATAACTAACAAAAGCATTGTAAAGAAAACATGTAAAAAAAATGATAAATGTCAGAAATTTGGTAGGGACCCGATTCTTTAGTTCAATCTTAGCCTACACCCTAATTAAACATATTTCATTGATTTATTGTTCTCAAACCTCTCCTAGCAACTATTAATCGTGGGTTTATATTTAACTCAAGTTTTTTGTTAAGTAGTGTTTAATCAAGATACGATCGTTAATTAACTTAATCACCAAATAACCTAGGATACGATCTCTAGATTTAATTAGACAGTAGCATTACGAATTAGAAAAACAAATTAATCAAGGGAACAACTACATACGATGTGTCATTTAACGTAGGTTATGATATACCTAATCATTAGTCACTACACTTGAATTTCAAATATAACAATTACAGATTATATTGAAATTTTAAAAACGGGTTTGTAAATAAATGATCCAATGAATGCATTCAAACCATATTTTCATAATACCTAATAGATTCATACACAAATAATTGTACAATAATGATAATACAATTATCTATACACAGAACCCAAATTAATTAACATGGGATAACACGATCAATTTCTAAAAAGAGAAGGAAATAACAAAATAGTGAAATATACTTAACCCAAGTCATTGATATCGATGTCACCTCCGAACTGACATTAGATCATGTAGCCTTTCATGGGTCTCTCCCAAAAAATGGTTCAGCTTGTATTGAATAACCCCTAGCCGACGAACACCCATGATTCTCTCGATTGCGCCTCCACTCTCTTGTCCTACCCTACTCTCTATTTTTCTAATTAATTTTTGATCCACCCTACTATTCTACCCACCTTGTTACTATGTGTTTTAATTTAAAAGCCCCGTATGCCTAGTGAATGTAGACATTTTCTGCGTTTAACGCAAACATGCATTAAACGTAAACATCTGATCTGTGTTAAACATAGGCGTGGTCTGTGTTTCTGCTCCTTCCTTACCATGCAGCGCTTGCATTTTGGTCTTCTATGTGTTTCTGCATGAAATAAGTGCTAGTTATGTCATCTGTTACATTTTATGATTAATTGCCCGATGTCTGCTAGTGTTATTTTCTTCTTATGGTGCTAACGTTTTGTTCAACATGATCCCACCTGCTGTATGCATCCATCATCTAGCTGAAAACACCTCTTAATTCTTTTATTATTTTCCATAAAATTCATGTTGCATGGGTTGTCATATGCAATTTCCATACAGCTTCATCATCTTGATTTTCTTATCTTTACTTGCTCCAGTATTTATCATTTTTGTTCCACGAAGACAAATCAATATGAAAATTGAAAAGATGACTTCAATGAACATACTTTCGGGTTACTTTAATTCCTTTACTTTCGAAATGTACCTAAACTCAAATATGAGCTAAAGTGAGTATCCTAAGCATTTCTAAGGCATTAATTACTAAGTGTAGTATATCAAATGAATCAAAATTTAAGTACATATCATAACCCCCTTAAGCTTTATTAGCCTTTCTTTTTATGGTAATCACATTACATGCTTTAAACCTAACTAAATGTCCTACCCAAGCCTAAACGCTAATGAAGCATTTGATTGCTAATGATTATGGATGTTCAAAAGTGTAAGTGTGGGGATGTGCATATGTGTGAGATGGTTATAATTATTAGGATCTTATTTTGTGTCTTATCAATGAAATTCCCATGTTGATGAAGCTTCTTTCAATATCAAATAAAAAGAAAGAGAAAGAGAAAGAGAAAAGAAAAAGAAAAAAGAAAAGAAAATAAAAAAAGTGTTTGAATAAAAATATCCAAGAGGAAATATATTTGTTTCGAAAAGTTATTGATGATTATTTCTCCTCCTAAAGTTGTATTGGATGGGTGATTTAATCTATATGAGGTAGATGTGGCTTTGAAGGATCACTCCTTATAATTTCAATATATTGATATCATCAATTTTTATGAGCCATCCCTTTTAATTAGTTATGCTTCATTTGATTTATGGTGTGGGAGCTTGAATTTGAGCTGTGAATCGTAGTTTTTGCATTCATCTTAATTGATGGTACCTAGTGTTGAACGATGTTGGTTTTTACGCTTGATGTTATAGTGAGTGTTTTTTTATTTCACTAATTTTGATGGCTTTTATGCTATACCATCCAAATACATCTCGCCTTACCCTTGCCCACATTACAACCTTAAAAGTCCTTTGATTCATGATTATGTATGTGAATCCTAGTGGTGGGGTATTGAAATGATAAGCAAGCAAAGTTATAGAATGTCATAATCATAAATGATTTTTTAGTGTAACCATGAATCTATCTTATTTAAACATATTTTGTCAAGTATAACTCTAGATTGCTCAGTTTTTAAAGGTGATGAATGTTGGTTGATCATGAGTAAAAGCGTGAAATGTTAAGTTCATACTATGGTTTTTAAAATTTATTCATCTTTATTTATGATTATCTATTCTTAGGAAATATGGAAAACTATTAAGTGTTTTTGGGTCTATGATTTTGATTATGATGTTTTGCTCAAGAATGTCAAAAGCTAAATGTGGAGGAAATTGATATGTGCTTAATTGATTCTACATTTATTCCATAACACTTAGTTTATATTTAGGTTTAGGTACAATTCAGAAGCGAAAGGGCTAGAGTGAGTCGAAAGCATAATATTTGAGCTATTTTTTAGAGATTCACAATCATTTGGCTTCATAGAGTAAGAATCAGAAGGATTAGAGCAAGAGGAGACAAGAAAATGCACGAAGATGATGAGTATATATTGAACACATCAAGATGAAGAGTGCAGGAAGTGACTCACGACTAACATCAATTTGTTATGGCCATGAGACATCTCTCATGGCCATGACAAATATGTTATGGGTGTGAGACATCGCTCACACCGATGGCATATGATGCATAGGCGTGACGCTCCTTGTCATTCTCATGCAAGGTGGCTCATGATTATGAACCCCATGACTCACTCACGACTATGAACAACATATGCACACATATGAGAAATGACTAATTGTCCTAAAAACCTAATTTTAGTATGAAAGTGATGGTAGAAGGATAAAATGTTTATGAAAGGTTGGAGGAAACGTTTAAAGGTTTCTGGAAACAAGAGAAGGGAGATAGAGGAGATATTTGGGAGATCCATGGAGGGCTGAGCTTCTCAATGGTAGTTCAGAGTTGATATTGACACTGAAAAACCTAGTTAAGCATATCTTTCATTGTTTGTTGTTCTTTCTGTTAGCGGTTAACTATGTTACCCTATGCTTATGGATTTAGGTTTTAATGTATGAATGATCTTTGTCCTCATTATCATTAGATTGTTTATGTATATGAATTATCTTTGTCCTCATTATCGTTAGATTGTTTATGTATAAACCCATTGCTAGAATTTCAACATAATTCGTAATTGATTTGTTAAGATTCATTTGGGGCAATTAATGGATTCAAATCGTTATGGATAATATAACATAGGTTAAATGACCCTAGCTTGTGTGATTGTTGCCTTGATTAATATGTTTTCCTAATTCATAATGTGGCTATTCAATTAAATTTAGAGAGCTTGTTTTAGGTTGTTCGATAGCTAGGTTTAATTAACGAGCTCTTCTTAATTAAACACGACCTAAGGGAAAATTGGGGTTAACAGAGCTTATCATTAACCTATGATTAATAATTGGTAGGAGAGGTACAATAAAAAAAATCAATTAAGTATGTTTAATTGTTCATTGGCTGAGATTAAATAGATGACTGAGTTCCTAACGAATTCATCACTTTCATCTCTTTTCAATGTTTTCTTTAATTTGTTTTTGTTAGTTTTTTTTTCTTATTTAAAACCAAACCCAATCCCCCCCCCCCCCCAAAAAAAAAAAAAAAACTAAAGATCGATTGACTTCATTTCAAAAGCTTTACACACACTCTATGTGGGATCGACCTAGACTTACCACTACTACAATTATAGGTCTAGAAATTTTGAGTAGTGTTACAATAAGCTACATTTAGTATCACAACACTTATGTGGAACTTTGATTAGCATACGCAATTTTTCTTGACTTTAACATTAGACTAATTCCCCATAATTCTAAGCATTTCACACATTTCAAAATGTAAAAAGGATTTGTTTATATTGGAACTGTTGGACCCCACACCTGGGCTAGCATTTCCCACCCAGCGTGTGTTTGCGGGTTATACCGCGGCATCC
>JANIJH010000006.1:34824142-34838262 GCA_024520975.1 Erythroxylum areolatum
TCTTACCAAATTAGCTTGCATTTCGTGACACATAGGTTAACTTAGGTCCATTCATTTTAGGTTCTGATTAAGTGAAATGACCTGAGGTTGTATCCTATATTACAATCCTTGGATTATTTTTTATTTGACCTCCAAGGGTATAAATAAAGGTCCGAATCAACAATAGTATAAGTGTCGGGGTGTACACATGTGCAGGTTGGTTATAATAATTGAAATGTCATTTTATGTCTTGTCAGTAGATTCTAAGGTTGATGTAGCTTATATCAATTCAAAAAAGGAAAGAAAAGAGAAAACAAAAAAAGGAAAAGAAAAATGTTTAAATAAAAGTATCTAGGAGGAAATGCAATTATTTTGAAAATTATTCATGATTAGTTTCTCCTCCTAAAGTTGTATTGAATGGATGATTTGAGTATGTTGCATATGAAGTAGATGTTGTTTTTGGAAGGTTCACTCCTTGTAGTTTCCATGTATCATTATCATCAATTTTTATAAGGGATCCCTTCTAAGTGACTGATGCTTCATGTGGTTTTTGGTGTGAGAGCTTGAATTTGATCTATGAAACATAGTTTTTTTCATTCATTATAGTTTATGTACACATTGTGAGTGAATGTTAGTTTTTGTGCTTAAAGTAATATTGAGTGTTTTTCTTGTTTCACTAGCTTTGATGGCTTTTACACTATATTATATAAATACATCTCACATTTACCCTTGCCCACATTACAACCTATAAAAGTCCTTTGATTCATGATTATGCACGTGAATCTTAGTGGTGGAGAAATGAAATGATTTGCAAAGTTGTGGAATATCATGATCATGAATGATTTTTAGTGTAGCCATGAATCTATCTTATTTAAATAAATTTTGTCCAAGTCTACCTCTACATTGCTCAGTTTCTAAAGGTAATGATTATTGATTGATCATGAGTAGAAGCATTGAATGTTGAGATCTTGTTATAGTTTTGTAAGTTGTTTCTCTTTACTTATGGCTATCTATTATTAGGAAATATGAAAAATGAGTAAATGTTTTGGGTTGTGACTTTGATTTTGACGTTTTGCCCAAAGATGGTGAAAAGCTAACTTTGGGAGAAATTAATGTGTTCTTCATTGATTATACATTTATTTTATAACACTTAGTGATTATTGTTATGAAATACTTAAGACATTCATTTTAGTTCGTATTTGGTTTTAGGTACAATTCGGAAGCAAAAAGCTAAAGTGAGTTGAAACATAATATTTGGGTAGTCTTCCTTAGATTCACAGACGTCTCCATGGAGCAAGAAGAAGAAGAATTAAAAGAAGAGGAGACAAGAAAATGCATAAAAATGAAGAGTACATGTTGTAGAAAATGGCTCACGACCATGCATGAAATTGTCATGATCGTGACCACCATTTTCACGCCCATAACTCACTTTACATAGGCTTGGCACCTATATCACACCCATGCAAAGTAGACTCGCGAATGTGAGCTTCAACTAGGGCATTCATGGTCATGAGCAACATAATCACGCCTGTGACTTTGGCCAGTTTTCCCCAAACCCTACTTTTTAGTATAAAAACATCATTTTGATGATAGAATGTTACCAAAGGTTAGAGGGATTGTTTTAAAGAAGGGAGATCTTGATTTTGAGGTTTCAGGAGAATGAAGAGGGGTAAACCCCTTATCCCTTATAGATCCAAAGAGAGCTAGACTTCCTAATCCGATTCGGAGGTGATATTGATGCCAAAGAACCTGGTTAAGTAATTTTTTCATTATATTTGTTGTTCTTTCTCTTTTAAGAATTGGTTATGTTATCCTATGTTTATTGTTTGGGTATTGTGAAAAGATTATTTTAATGTGTTCATTGAATTTTTATTACAAACCCATTGTTAGAATCTTCATCCGTAATTGATATGTTGAGATTTGTTTGTAGCTACTAATGATATCGAGCCATTAAGGATACAATCCATAATTGTTGTGTTTCTGATTACTTTTGAATCATTAGGGCTAATGTAACCTTGGTTAAATAACCCGAGTATATATGGTTGTTGACTTGATTAATCGGTTTTTCATTTCATAATGCAGCTACTTAATTAAATATAGAGAGCTTATTCTAGGTTATTCAGTAGCTAGATTTAATTAACAAGCGTCTCTTAATTAAACACAACCTAAAGAAAAATTGGGGTTAATAAAGCTTATCGTTATCTATGATTAATAGTTATTAGGAGAGGTATAAGAACAACAATTCAATGAAATATGTTCAACTGTGTGTCGTCAAGATTGAACCGATGACCATGTCTCTAATGTATTCATCATTTTTAGATTTTTTTCTTTAATTAGTTTTCGTTAGTTTCTTATTGTTTTATTTTCTTATTTGAAAGCCAACAAACCCCCACCCCCTGCCCCCTGCCACAACCTAAACATCAATTTATTTTATTTTAAAAGTTTTACACACACTCTCTGTGGGATCAACTTAAACTTATCACTGTTATAATTGTAGGTCTAGTTATTTTGAGTAGTGTTATGATGCGCTACCATGCTTTCTTATTTAACTACATTAGGTTCATTAATATGGTCACTAATGAGTAGTTTAATTCAATTTGACCTAACAATCAAGAACAAAAGAATCGATCTCTAACATAGATGTACTAAAGCCCATGTGGCTTGTAAGTTGAAGAACTTAAGTTATAGTGTTGAATATGATCTCCAACACAAATATATTATAAGTCATTTTCATTGTAACAATTCTCTATTTAACATGTCATTTTGCAAAATGCTAGTTTTTACTCATGAAACACACATAGAAACCTTATGACGTGACTTTTGATTTGTTTTTATAAAGAAAAGAGATATGAGATCTTCCAAACTTAGTAAGAAACATAAAACATTACGGATTCTATCAAAAACTTCTACTATTTTATGATTTATTCAATTTTCTAGTTATGTTAATTGATAAGGATAATGTGTAACTAACCTATTGATATCTAAATAAGAGAAATCTTAATATTTCTTGATTATAGATTAATTTTAGTTATTAAGGAAGATTTATTGATCTAATAATAGTGATTTAATATTGAGAAACCATGTTTATGAATAGACTAAGACATTGATATTAAGAGTTACGTAATCTACTATGAATAAATTTACATAAATCTTTTAACATTAGAGTCAAATCTTTTATGAAATTTCATAAATTTTAATATATTCTTGAAGGTTTTAATTGGAATATTAGATGACACAATTTATTAAATCAAAAAATTTTGTCGATCTAAGTTATAAAATCCCATGAATACAAAGATGTTGTCTTATGATATTTTTCTCGTTAATAATTACTTCATCATTTTTAGGTGAAATATCAATCAACTTTAGGATTAGATTTAATTAGATTGTTTCTAATCTTATTATTGATTAGATAATAATAAGAAAGTCAAAGTTAGGAATTAATAAATTATTGTAAGAACAAACTTTACTTGCTATTATATTACTGTAACCGATAGGTGAACTTATCCTCTTTGAAGGATAGAACACCCATTTCTTTGCTACATCACTAACCCACTAACTTACTCTTTTAGAAAGTGCTTCCACTTTTCCCATCAGCGATTCCGTTTCTTTAGCTCACTTTCTCTATATTCTTGTCATATGATATCATATCAATGTCTCCTAAACTATCAAGTGCCTTGATAAACTTTTGATTAGCTATCTCGAATTATCTTGAAGCATGATCCATCCAAGCACACCAACCGTGTGATCACATTGCTCAATGGCTAACTTAAGCAACAACCCTAACAACCTATATAAGAAACCTCCCAGATTTTCAGACCTTGGGACTTTCTCACTAAAGTCATGTTCCTTCACATATCCTCAAACTTAGTATGACTTAATTATGACAATCATCTTCAATTACGCATTAAAATCTCACCTATAATTAAAGATTTTCATCAATACGCACGAATAAATACCAACTCCCGCCGACGTCCAGGATCTCGTCGACATCACTCACATCTCATTTACACGGGACTTCACCTTATTCTCTCATTAATAAATCATCTTCATGCCAACCGCGTATCAAATATTGATCAATGCTCACAAACACTTGTACAATTCTTCCACCCAAACGATCTAACAACATCACTTCGGGTAGAAGAATATAACATGACATAAACAACATTTCTAATGTGAATTTCAAAGCGCATCTCTTTTGTTAAACACCTGTTGAACATGACGAATAAGCATTTCCGTTACCACCATGCTTAACCGGAGGTCTAGTCCGGTTTTTTCAATACAAAACCAATCTTTCATGTGAATATTGTTAACACCAAAATCAAATGCACCACATGCTATGATCCCTCAGTATTTCAATCAAGTTTGTGCTTCATCAAAATGTTGTACCACCACCTATCCGTAGACAATATATTAACAATGAAATTAGTATCGAATTGATCTAGCTATGAAAATGCAGTGCTTTATTTCCTACACGAAAGTTCAACTTCCAACTCCTTTTGAAGTAGTTATCATCGAGATTTGGTTTTTGCTGCCATAACAAGATCGTCTAGAAATCTTCTTTGGGGAAATTCTTCAGGTACAAGACTTTGATATGTCTTAAAATGCTCTGCAGCCTCGTCCTTTCTGTCCAAAAGCCTGTAGATAATTCCCTGCGGCAGAACACTATGATTGGTTATCAAACGAAAACTTATTTTTATCCATAGCTCTGCGTGATTCAGTAATATGCCTGCAGCTCACATGATAGCTCATTTGTTTTGATCAGGTAGCAAACATATATAATTATGTGAAAACAAATTCATGAAATTAATTTATGTGAGTGCCTAAAACTTATGCCGGTCATTTGGATACTCAAACAGATTATCCCAATTACCTATTCTATTAACTACTAATACATACACCTAATGAAGGAAGAAAGAAGGATCGAGGAATCTAAGGAATAGTTGCTTTCTTCGTGGACTACATCCTTTTGATGAACGGTGAGGTAAAAAAATGGATAAGGTCAAGGTCTAGTTGTACTCGCATTTCCAGTAGTATAAAACAGTAATTGTCATGATTAGGAATGGCGGCAATGAAGATGAGCAGCTACATTAGGTGGTGGCCCATAGAGCAATTTTCCCTTCCTGCTTAGTATCTGTCCATCAGCCTCGTATCCTATCTTAAATGCTGAAATCAGAAGATCTAAAACCAAGTTACCTAAGACTTTTAGATATCTCCTAAGAAGTGAATTGTGGAGGAAAATTTTCCCTAAGAAGAACATTTAATCTGTTTGGCCAAAATAAGAATCTTTTGCAACATTAAAGCATAACAACAATAAATCAAGATTACTTCCCTATCTTACTTACGTACTTCGAGGAAAAAATAGTGGGTGCATTTTCTACGGAAAACTCCAACGACTTGAAATGACATAAAACTATTGAAAACTAATGGCAAATACGAGATTCAAAGTTACAGCTATAAGGAATTCAAAATTTTGAAAATAAAGAAACAAATAGGTCTTTTGTTAGCAGAAGCACTAGCTGACTAAAAGCTGCATCAATTAATTGCAAATTACCTGGAAAAGGTAAGGCCTAAAATCACGAGGATTTTCATTAACTAAATCTTCAAATCTCTTTAAGGCTTCTTTCAAATCTCCCTGTAATATGTACAGATATACACATATGAACACATTAAAAAAATAACATAAGATTCTCTTTGGCAACAATCCTGGATCAAAAATATAACATGTAGATTCTCTTTGGCAACAATCCTGGATCCCCCAGCTGTGATATTTTTTTCTTATTTTTTGGATTAATTAAAAAATTCCTAGTATGCCCCTCAAAGATTTCATCAACTTTATAATGGCCGCTAACAAATCACCTGCACAACATGCATTTGTGCCATTAGAATTATGATGTTTCTCTCCTCGGTGGTCCTCCTTCCTTGACGAGCAAGTTGTAGAGCCTTATTCAGCATTTCAAAGACAGCTTGACCTTCTACATTTTTGTGCATCACCATTGCCAAACCCTGCATAGAACAATGATCAAATCGGTAATTTCAGTCACAAATAAAGGACCTGAAATGTCAAGATGGTCATATCACATGGAAATCACATACAAAATTAATGTAATTAGCTATTATCTAGGCAATAAGCTCCCACAAGTCAAATAGATAACACCCAGCATAATGTATCAAGATTAAGTTCATGATTCCGACCAGTTCTAGGCACAGGAATAAGTCCATCCGGCAACAGATTTATTTTAACTACTTGACAATCAGCATTATGTTTAAGAGTTTCTACCCCGATTACATTGCTGTCAAACTCAAGCAACATTCACTTGTATTCCATATAAGACAACAATTTAATGAGAAATATTGAAGAAAAGATAGTTTTGAGTTGACATCCACGATCAAATCATGGAAGTTACATATTCTTTTATGTTATTCTACACAGAGGAAGAAAATAAAACTTTACCAACATTTATGCTCTAATCAAACACAAGGTTAAGGGAATTGATTTTGCAATATTTACACATGATTTACATTAGCACTTAAGAAACAATAGATAATGACAGGGAGAAGAAACTTGAAAACAAGAAAAATTAGCCGAGAATCATACGTGCAAAGCTCTAACCAGAAGAGGATTCTCTTTCAATATTTCCGTAAACAACATTTTAGCACTACTCAATTGGCCCATCATCTCATAGCAGAAGGCCTCCAAAAGCTTCCATTCAATTTCTTCCGGGTCAATCTCAACCAATCTTACCACATATTTCAGAGCATCCTTTGTCTGGCCTCTCCTCATCTTACTATACATAACAGCCTTCAAAACCTCCACATTCTGTGGTTCCTTCTGCAGTAACTTCTCATACATTTCTTCAGCTTCAATACTCCCCATCTGGGAGTCTTTCCTGTCCTTCATCATAGTTGCTCTAGAGTTGCTTGCTTGAACTGGCTGTGCAAGACTCACCCTGGCATTAACACCAAAAGAACCCAAAAAGAGAAGTGCTGCAACAAGGCTAACAACTATGTTCTCAGATATAGACCTGGACAAAGTTTTCTGTACTTGATAGAGTGATGAAGTAGGTCTATGAGAAACAGGATATAGAGGGATTTTAGGGGAGGTCATAGACAATGGGAATTGGCATGCATTCCTGTGACTGTGGGGTGACGTGATGATCCATAGTGGTGGCTTCAGTGAAATGTAAAAAGGCTTACAGTTGTCTTTAGTTTTTGGTAAATTAAGAGTATGAAGCTGCAAATGAAAGCAAAGAGAAGGTGCTTTTATTGAACCCATCTGAAAGAGTCAAACAGATTCTGGAAAGTGAACGGCAAGAGATTACATCAGAGTTGACTGAAAAACTACATACAAACAACTCAGAAATCAAATTAACCAAGAAAGAGTTAAGAAATGAAAGCAATCAATTCCAATTAAGTAACAGGAAATGACAATAACCACATACCCGTACATAGTTTACTACATATGCTGTTTAAGCCTGTTATCCGTATGTAATTTTTCAAAGAAAAAGGAAAGATTTTTTTCCAATTGATTACTAAAATGCATGAGAAAATCTAAATGCAAATATTAATAATCTAATAAATGCGAACAGCAATATAAAGGATCAAAATTGTTAAAGAAGCCAACATTTGTACGAAATGCAAAGATGCAAAAAGCACATAGGTAGAAGTGCCACTTCGCTGAGGACATATTCCTCAAACAAGAAATACATGTCACGCACCCCAAAATGAAAAACCAAAAAGTCACCATAAAAGAAAGGTCAACCTCAATAACAACTACAGCTCAATTGAACTCGATAAATCCAAATTCTTTATGTCTACTAAAACTCTAGGTCTTGCATTTTATCAAAAAATAATGTGTAAACTAAGCATATGAGATAAGTAAGTAAATAACTTAGGAAGGGACTTTTCCATGGAAAACTTGTACAACCAAATAAAATTAATTTATATAGGATTTGCACTTGTTATTTATTTATTGCATACCATAGAAAAAGATTATTTGTTTACTTTAATTGTTCATTCTTGAATCTCTTCCTTCATTAGGTAAACAATTTTGTTTCATTTAGGTTAACTTAAAAAAATTAATGAAATAAGTTGCAAAATTAAAAAGTAAAACACAAGTAGGCTAGAAATGGGAAGATGTTTCGCTGAAGATTCAACACAGTTTCTCTAGCCCATAATCTTAGCTCCTGAAAACAACATAGCATAAAAGTAAATAAAAGCGCCATTAACTCCACAATCGCCAATCACAATGTTGCAATCCAGTTCATAGTTAACTCAATTGTCCAATTTTCAGTTTTTGTCAACGAATAGGGTGGTTAACTTCTGAAGTCTTTTAACAATAGAAGAAAATATTGATGAATGAACTGGTTCTAACCTCCTCATAGCAGAAGGAGTTTCAGGAATTTCATGCCTTCCTTAAGCAATCAGAATGTAAAATCTAAGTTTACACGCATTAAGTACAGAAGAAGTAGTCCCATGCTAAGGATGCAAAGACCAGAATCAACACCACCTGGGCATTCGAAGAAAAATATTGAAAGAACATTAGTTGAGCAAATAGAGTAACCAACGCGATCAATCAGCATTATTCAAAAGATGATATCATAAGCGACAAGTAAGTTATCTTGCAAATAGAAAAAATGGCGTAAGGATAAAATGGATACAGCACTCCAATTTTTATAATTCAACAGAGAAAACAAACCCCGTAACAGTCAAAACATGCTCTTTAGATTGGATGAACAAAGGTACCTGAAAGCAAGGTCCAACTGCATGCAAACACCCGGCGATGAGCAGCAGCTACCAAATGGTAGAAATGAGTCTTTGACCCCTTACCTTTTAGAGACAACTTAACAGCGTGCTTCTGAAGACAAACTAAAGCTCCTTGGTGGCCCAAATTCGCGCTTCAAATCTAGCACGAGTGATTTCGCAAATTTCTTGAGTCGGGAATTTCATCTAACAGATGGGAATCGCTATAATATTTAGTGTCATTGGGCAGCGAAATATTGGCCAGGCGTCAACGATGATAAGGCAGATGCTTAAATCAAACAAAGTCAAATAATTTGAATATCTTAACATTTTTATTTAAGGATATAATAACTTCTTAAGGATTCTCATTACAAGTTAAATAAATATTTGTTCCATATTAATAAGATATCTTTTTTTATTGGACTTATCCTCTTTTATTAGATTATTTACTGAACTATTTCGTTATTTTTATACATCACCAAATTTAATTTTCTTATTTTTCACTTTAAAAATTGTATAATAAATTAATCAAAGGTTTTAACGGAAAAAATATTAAAGCTCAAATCTATATTATAGAAAAATAATAGATACTAAAATAAAAATGTAGAGGTTTATCTTTTTAAATAGATTTTGTTCAAAAGACAATTGATACCTGTCGGTAAATTAGGCGGGAATGCTTGCTACAATAAACTAGCGTCGAAAATCTATGGACGGATCTATGTTCTGTTGGTGAATTTCTGACGCTATAACCGCTCCATCGATAAATTTACGTAGAAATGCTTAGTTCAATAATCAAGTGTCGTGGTTTATCGACAGTAATGTATTTCGTCGATCTAACGACTCTGTCGTTAGCTTCAGCTTAATTATTTTAAAAAAAATAAAAAACGACGTCGTTTTCGATTTATTTAAAAAAATTAAACTGAAACGATGTCATTTTATTTCAGGGTTAAACCCATCTCAAACCCGCCCCCTCGTTTTCTCCTCTATGTTTTTGCCATCTTTTCTCCTTGTCATCACTCATTGTCGTAGGTCATCGTCGTCACTTTTCATTTTCTCCTCACCGTCGCTCACCCATTGCATGTAATTATCATCATCTTCGTTTAATTATCGGTTGAGGTAACATTTTATTCTTTGATTATATTTTACGACGTTGAGTTCTATTTATTACTGTGTTTTGTGTACTTCTTTGATTGTCATTGTCTTCTTCTCTTTGTTTTAGTTATCTTCTTTGGCCGTCGGACATTCTAGCTCCGTCATCTTCTTCCTTCACGTGCTTCAGTAACTTCTACTGCATGTTGGTTAAGGTAAGTGGATTTCGTTACTTACTGGGTTTTTGTGTACTTGGTTTAATTTGGGTTTGTAGTTTGAATCTCTCATTTGAACATGTTGCATTTTTAATGCAAATGGCCTGCAACAACTGAAACTTATTTGTGGTATGAATTGTAACATCCCGTCCCCATATTAAGGGTTAGGAACAAAAGTTTCAGTACATGTGAGCTCGAAGAGAGATTAAGGAAATGCGTTTTTCTTTACTCATGCGTAATGTTAGCATATATGCACATAAATATTGAATCTTTGCACATAAACAAAAAAGTGATACATGCATTCATTAACAACTTCTGGGTATAATTGATGTTAAATGTGATTTTTGATAAAAATCAGAAGTAAATAAAGTAGAAAAAGGTGATCTTAGTATGATTTATGTTAAGGAAAGATTGTGAAACATAGTGGATGGTTGATCTAGAAAATATTTATGGAGAATGTTTCAGTCCTCTAGCCACGACTTCTTCTCCGGTTATCCAAACGAGATGATTCTTGATTTGAATTAAACTAGAAAACATGTGGCTACATTTCTTATGAAGACATCTAATTTAAATTCAGTTTTTAAGAATCTCAAAGTTTGTCATAAACTTAAAAACTGGGTGTAGTATATTGAATGAATGTAGAAAATTCATGTTCTATATTTGAGGGAAAAACCTAGATTAATCTAGGCTGATTTAGGCAAATGTATCTACTAGTAAGTTGTAGACCTTTCTTTTACCTTTCCATCGATATATAGTATGAAATTTTGGACGTCTGAGTTGAAAGTCAGGGTCCTTACAAGGGAAGATATACAAGAGAGAAGTTAGATCTTCTGCCTTTTTGCTTCTTCTATGATGATGTCATCTCCTTCTGTATATCCTTGTGATGATGTCATCTTCTTCTATGTTTTGTATCGTCTGCCTTTTGTATCTTCTGTCTTTTTGTATCGTCAGTGTTTTGAATCTTCTGTGTTTTGTATCGTTTGCCTTTTGTATCTTCTACGTTTTGTATCTTCTGCCATTTGTATTGTCTGTGTTTTGTATCTTCTATGTTTTGTATCGTCTGCCTTTTGTATCTTCTGTCTTTTTGTATCATCTGTGTTTTGTATCTTCTGTGTTTTGTATCGTCTGTCTTTTGTATCTTCTTCCTTTTGTATCATCTGTGTTTTGTATCTTCTGCATTTTGTATCTTCTTCCTTTTTGTATCGTCTATGTTTTGTATCTTCTGTGTTTTGTATCGTCTGCCTTTTGTATCTTTTGCCTTTTGCATCGTCTGTGTTTTGTATCTTCTATGTTTTGTATCGTCTGCCTTTTATATCTTCTGTCTTTTTGTATCATCTGTGTTTTGTATTTTCTGTGTTTTGTATCGTCTGTCTTTTGTATCGTTTGTGTTTTGTATCTTCTGCATTTTGTATCTTCTGCCTTTTGTATCATCTGTGTTTTGTATCTTCTGTGTTTTGTATCGTCTGCTTTTTGTACCTTCTGTCTTTTTGTATCGTCTATGTTTTGTATCTTCTGTGTTTTGTATCGTCTGCCTTTTGTATCTTTTGCCTTTTGTATCGTCTGTGTTTTGTATCTTCTGTGTTTTGTATCGTCTGCCTTTTGCATCTTCTTCTGTTTGTATCGTTTGTGTTTTGTATCTTTTGCCTTTTGTATTTCTTATCTTTTGCTGACGCATCTTCTTCTATGTTTTGCTAACGTGTCTTCTTCTGTCTTTTGCTGACGCATCTTCTTCTGCCTTTTTGCTTCTTCTTAGTTTTGCTTCTTTTGACTTTTGCTTCTTTTGAGTTTCACTTCTTCTGCCTTTTTACTTCTTCTGTGTTTTTTTCCTTCTGTTTTCGTTCCTTCTGTGTTTTGTTATCTTCTGCCTTTAGCTTTTTTGGTCTTTCGTTTCTTCTGCCTTCTGTATCTTCTACTTTTTGTATCGTTTGTGTTTGGTATCTTCTACGTTTTGTATCATCTGCCTTTTGTATCTTCTGCCTTTTTGTATCGTCTGTATTTTGTATCTTCTATGTTACTAGTCATCTTATATCTTCAGTTCCATTTTCAATCCTTCAGAAGATAGAATCTGTCGTCAAAGTCTTCATGAAAGTTGTAGATCTTGAAGTCTTGTTTCGAACCATATAAAGAACATCTTAATACAATATCTGTAGGGAAAGTTATAGCAAATTTTCCCACTTCTTCTGTCTTTTTCCATTCGTCTACTTTTTCCTTTAGCTTCGTCAAATCCTATTGTCTGATTCATTTTGACCCTTCAGATAATAAAATTTGACCTCAAGGTCTTCTTCAAAGTTGTAAATTTCAAAGTTAAATGAAGTTTTACTGACTTGATTTTTGAAGCATTAGATTCTTAACACATTCATCTATCTCTGGAAAAGAAATTTATACCTTTTGGCATTAATTTGAAAAATATTGATCGAATCAAAGTAATGGTATTGATTTGAAGAACATGAACTGGATATTTTACTGAACATGTTTCAATATTTTGATGATATCTTGATATGTAGAATTCCAAATAAGATGATTTTTAATTTTTAATAAACTAGAGATATAGGCCTACAAATTGTCTCAAGAAGTAAAAATTTTCTTCTTTCTTTAAGATATTGAATTTCTGGATGGAAGTTGTACTTAGTACACTACTTTGAATATGGATAACCTGATAATGTTTGAAGCATATCTTCCAAATTACTAAACCAAATTGAGTGATTTTGGTGTCATTGGAAAGATAAGCCATAGAGGAACACTTTTTTAGAAGGGAGATTGATCAAATTACGTCAGTTTCACTTTCTAATTGAATGTGAACTGTAGACCCAAAAGTGTGACTTGGAAAATTTTCTGAAGTGATTCAATGAGAAAGGAATGGAGATTTTAATGGTTTAGTAAGGCATAAACCTAAGTATAAATTATACTTAGATGAGTTATGAAATGGGAATGATTTTGTAATGAAATTAAAGGAAAGATACCCGGGATTGTCATTGAGCATGCATTATACATTTCACATATTTATGTGTGAGAAACTGAATGTTTATGTGATTGTGCAATTAATAATATGTATGCAATATGTGTTTTGCATAATGATGATACAGGATAGAACATTTCCATCTAGACGTTTCCAGATTATAGAAGCTAATGCTAATCTAGAGCATACAGTGAGTAGACCTAGATGGTCTCATTTTCATTATTTGTTCTGTTTTAAATTTTGTATTGATTGACTACTAAATGTCTATATGAATGTGGTTGATTGTGTTGATTTCCAGACAGGAGGTCCGATGCTTTTGATGATTAATGAGATATTGAAGTGCTGCTTGTATGTGAATGAGAAGAACTAAGTGTACTTAATGTGATTGTTAAATGTGTTTTGAAGGTGCATTTGCATGTAAGTGAAAATATGTTGAATACCGGACTAAGGTCTGATGATATGGGAATGTGATTGAATGGGAGCATGCAAATGTGATTGATGCATTCCATTTCATGAATGTATGAAATATAATGGCAGCTATGACCTGAGTAGCCACCGATCAGAGCTTAAAGCTCAACGAGTGAAAATGAACCTCGAGCTCAAAAGTGATTCAGAGCCTCAGGCTTAATGTTTAATAAGCCCTATATGGGACAGTTATAAATGAGCCCTATATAGGACAGTTTAGGCACTCAGTCATAACAAAGTAATAAATGAAAAGTGGGTTTCATGCAAACTGCATATGCATATTACAAATGATTAAATTGTATTGATTGCGAAATGAGAAATGTTATGAATGTGATTGATGTGTTATGTGATTGGGTGAGCCATCGATAATGGTCACTCATTGAGTTAGCAAAACTCACAAAAAATTTGCAAATATTTTTCAAAATTAGAAGAATACCCCGTTAGGCAAACGAGAGTATCCCTACAGCATTCGACTAAGGGATAGAGGTTGGGATCAGTTCATGTCTGCATTGTATTTCTTTATTTTCGTACTGAATTGTACTTTTCGCAAATTTTTGTATTTTGTGTATTTGAATATATTTGTTGTGTATAACTTTCCAGTTGAAAAAAGGTTTTGCAAAAGAGATTGATCAAAGTGTAATATGTTTTGTTTCTGGAATGGGCCCTAGTGATTAATG
>JANIJH010000006.1:35066164-35079209 GCA_024520975.1 Erythroxylum areolatum
ACTTCAATTCAGCACATTGACTCCCTTCTCTTTGAGGTTCCTACAATCAACAATAGCAATTTGCAGTATCAATTGTTTTCAGAAAAATTAAGTAATGTGATTAATACCAATTGTGACAATTTTTACTATCAAATTGCATAAAATAACAGTGCACATTCAAGGGTTAATTTAAGCACAAAATGAAGAATTAGGAGTCAAAAAGTATAGTAAAGGCTATGAAAGTGTCACCAATTTACATAATAAACTTGGGCTCAATTAATGTGATTGCCAAAATTTGCATGAGAGGTGTCTCATCTTTGGCTTCTTTTGCAAGTGGTAGATCGGATTGGTCAAGGATACAATAATGAGAAGAGGATACATCACTTAGGAGAAGATATATCGTCGAGGATAGGATAACACAATGAGGAGTTAAAGCTGTAGCGAATGAGTCGGTACTATAATCTCCATCTGGTTCTTATGATAATTATTTTCCATATACTGTATCATGTATAGCTTGGCATATTGATTTGGTTTTCTTACTTTCGTTGTGTTTTGATTTCTAAAAAATAGTTTTGAAATCTACGGTTTTAGTCAAATCTTGTATATTTTATTTTTCGATTCAACATAGTTGTCACAAACAAATCTCAACATAATAATTACAGATTATATTAAAGATACTAGTAATGGGTTTGTAATAAAACAATCCAATGAACGCATTAAGATCATCTTAACACAATACCCAAAAAATAAACATAGGATAACATAATCAATTCCTAAGAAAAACTAAGTTTTTTAGTGTCAATATCACCTTTGAACCGGATTGGAAAAGCCTAGCCCTCTATGGGTTTCCAAAGGATGAGAGCTTTGCTCATCTTCATTTCTTTGTCTCCCGAAACCCACTAAAATGATTCACCCAACATTTCATAATGTTTCTACCATCAAAACGATGCTTTTTATACCAAAATGTAGGGCTTTTAGATGAGTTGGCAAGATTTCATAGGCATGACTTGGTGTGTCACCCTTACGTCATGCCTATGACTTCTTTGTCATGGTCGTGAGATGTTTCTCAAGCCATGACTTATACTATTCTTCATTTCTTTTGACACTTTCTTGTCTCCTCTTGCTTTAATCTTTCTTCTTCTTATTCCATGAAGACAAGTGAGTGTGAATTTCAAGAATACAACTCAAATATTGTATTTTCGACTCAGTTTAACTCTTTTACTTCCAAATTATACTTAAAATCAAATATGAATTAAAGTGAATATCTTAAACATTTCATATCATTAATTACTAAGTGTTATAGAATAAATATGTAATCAATTAAGCACAGCTTGGGTAGCAATGTGTTAGAACACTTAGTAAAGGGAGACAAAGTAGTATATGAGATATTATAAGCTTGTGTATGTACTTTCATTGGAAAGAAAGAAATGCCATGTGTTTCCAAAATGTGGAGAATTCAATGAATACAATTTGGAGAGAACTAATTCTATGGACTATGGAGCAACTTTCTGTTAACATTAATGGGGTGTTTGGTTGAGGGTAATAGGTATTTTATTAGCCCTCTTTTCCTATTTATTAAGTATTCTGCGCTTGGTTAAAATAAAACCTACAGAATAACTATTCCTAAGCATCATAATTCCTGGAGACCGTGGAAAAGCTAAAGATGGTCGTCACCCGTGTACGGACAAACTTTCTTTCTCTTGGACAAGTTCCGTCCCTCTCACACTTTCTCACTCACCAGCAACACACTTCTCTCTCATCTGGTCTCACTCACACTCTTCGTCTCTGGATTAGTGGCCCTCTCTCGCTCTTCACGCGATCGTCTCTTTTCTCCACTCTCTAGTCTGGTCTTATTTATGCTCTTCGTCTCTGGCTCAGTGACTCTATTTCTGATTTAACCGGTAATAATCTTTCTGCTTCCTAAATTGTGCTCTATTTATTTTCTATTTACTCACTTCTGCTCATTTGATATAGAGCCTCCTTCCATTTGATACAGCCCTCAAGATCACTTCTTATCTCAAGGTTCTTAATTTTTCAATTCCTGCTCTTGTTATATAATCGTTTCTTCTCACCATTTGTGAATTTTGGTTGTTGACAATTTCCATTCTTTTTGGGTATTAGGTACTTGACTTGTGTTCCTTAGGTAGTTGCTCTCAGTTTTGGAGGGAGTTATCATTGTCAAAATGTATATGGGAGTCGCTTACTCTAGAAGGATGGCCTTTACTTGGTTTTCTTAACGACTCTTCCTCTTCTTCTTCCTCGGATCTTATTATAAAGGTATGCTATGTTTATTTTGTTATTTCTTATAATCAATTTTGTTTTTCTGTTGCTTGTGAGTTTTACGTGTGAGAAATTAACAAATCCACTTGTTGTTTCCTCGAATTTTAGCTTTCATGTTGAATTTTTGTGAATTTGAAGGTAGTCCCTTTGAATGATTTTATTTGTAAATGGTGAAATGTCGTTTTTTTTTTCTAATCATGGCTAGTATAGAATCATTGGCAATTAATTTTAAGATTTATCTCACCCTTGCAGTAATTAACAGGTGCAATTGTATATAGCTTTGGACTCTACCTGTAACTTTCGTTCAGTTCTCTGCATCGTTGACAGTATAAAACGATGCGAATTTGTAGATTTAACCAAGAAACTGATGAGAAGGTTAGTGTTGATGGCACCATTCATTGTGTATGTAGTTGATTGTTAGTGATGCCATTGGTTTCCTTTTCTCCAAAATTGAAATATGATACTGACATAGGGCTGGAGGGAGACTTATGCTCGGGTTCTCAATATGCATGCTTTTCCTTATTCAGCAATCTTTCAAGTTTTTTGGTAAATCAGTTTGCAAAGCTAAGGTAGATCTGTTTTTTGGAGGGAGACTTATGCTCGGGTTCTCAGTGTGCATGCTAGATTCCTTCTTGTTCTTATTATCCATGATTTGCATTTTTTATAGTAGTAAGTGAAGCTGAAAAGAAAGTTTCTACATTTTATAGTACACAGCATTTGATCAGTTGAAGCAAATATTACTAAGACATCAGCTTGGTAAAAAGTTGGCTACAGATTCATCACCTAAAGTACTTTTTGCATTTTTTGTTGGGTGCTATTTCAAAGTGTATTGCTACTTCTGTTACATATCCAGCTATTAGGTATGAAGTGAATATAAGCATTATTTCCTAAGCAGCTCAATTATCATGTTAAAGTTGTTTAACTTTGCTTCTGCAACTCTTTGCATAGCGAAGTCATAGATTATGTTCTGATTAGATGACTGGCAAGATTTTCCATGTGTGAGTCATTGACGCTATAAAGAAACCAAAATGTATTATATGCAGATGTAAAGTGATGCTTTTGGTTGCTGAATCAGATGATAATCAGGATGAGGAAGTTGAGCTGACAACCAAGAAGACAACATCAGGTGCAATGCATGCTATTTGGATAAGGGAAGGCTTGCTTGGCTTCTTCAAAGGATTAAAGGCCCAGATCCTGAAGACTGTGCTAAGCTCTGCATTGCTTCTGATGATTAAGGAGAAGATCTCAAAGACAACATGGGTTTTATTGATAGCTCTTAGAAGGTACCTCTTCATCGCACATGCCAGAATTAAGAGCCTTTAGTTACAGCTTGAATGCTTGATATCCTTGAAAATAGAGGGGGCTCAACTATTCTTTATCTAGCTGGAAAGAAAATTCTTGCAGATGCAATAATAATAATCTTATATAAGGAGGCTGTTCTGTATCTTGCTTTGAGGATATTTTATAGCCAAAACATAAACATTTGAATTCATTTACCTTTTCTTTGGTCCAATTCAAGTTGTCTAAAAGAATGCTGTAATATTTTTGAAATGAAATTTCAATATAACTGTTCTTTTCCTCCACCTATGAGCTTTAATTGTCTGTACTATGATAATGAATGGTCAAAGCAACTTTAGCTTTTCCAATTTTGTAGTAACCTTTAAAAAAACTTATTAAGGAATTTAATAATAAAAATAAGAATAAAATTAATTGATAAAATTAATAATAATAAGTAGAAAATTTAGAATAATAATAAGAATAATAAGAATAATAAAGTTAATAATATTATTATTATTTTTTGTATAATAACAATAATAATAATAATAATAATAATAATAATAATAATAAGGAATTTAATAATATTAATAATAATAAGAAGAAAATTAATTTTGTATAATAATGATAATAAAAATAATAATAAGAAAGTTTAGTTTTGTATAATAATAATTATGATGATGATGATGATGATAAAATTATTTTTGTATAATAATAATAATAGAAGAAGAAAAAATTAATAATAATAAGGAATTTAATAATAAAAATAAGAATAAAGTTAATTGATAAAATTAATAATAATAAGAATAATAATAAGTAGAAATTTTATAATAATTATTATTAATAATCATAAGAATTATTAATAATAATAAGGATGATAAAGTTAATAATAATAAGAAGAAGAAGAAAATAATAATAATAATAACAGTAACAATAATAATAATAATAATAAAATAATAATAATATTTTGATTTTTTTGTTAGTTATTTCTTTGTCATTTCAAGTTTATATATCAAACTAAACATTAACATAGAAATTCTTTATCTATTCTATTCTTTGAGTTAAATAAATTAATACTCATTCTATTGTATTCCTCATTTTTTTTATTCCTAAAAATAAGTGTTGTATTTCTTACCTATTCAATTCTTTGAACTAATCAGGCCATAAAGCCTATAGTTGTAATGGACCAGTAGCTCACTCCTTGAGGCTGAGAGAGTGGCAAAGCTAATCAGGTCCCGAGATAGATGGGTAATCTTACAGTAACGCTTATTAGGATGATGTGAAGGTAGCAAGTCGATAAGAACAGGAAAATGACTATAGTGCGCATACATGTCAACGTTGTAAGTTGATATCCTTAAACCTTTTTTTTTTTTTGGGCTGCCAAAAGCTTTTTGGTGCTTAGCATATACATCGTAGAGTGTTTTCCTATGGGTCTAGTTGTTTTGCTCTTTTGTAAATTCTTATTTCTTTATAATGAAAATTTTCCCTCTTCTGAAAAAAACTATTTGTAACATTTCATTATTAATACATAAATATTAATTCTTATAATTAAATAATATAATTCATGATACTTATTAATAATTAGCTAATATAATTTTTGATAAATCAAATTATGATAAAAACCAAAATTAATTTTTATAGCTTTTATAAATTCTAAAAATTAGGAAAACTAAAACCAAAATCATAAATGACTTAATGAGAATTTTGAAACAAGTATTTTTTAACTAAATTTTAAAACAAAAATAAATTTAAATAGAAAAAATCACAATAAAAGTTAGCTTCAATTTTATTTTCTCCGTTGGAGCTTGTCTCATTCAAACTAAATTGGTTCAAAGTGAAGCATATTTCTTCTCCAGTTTTACCTTAAACCCTGTTTTGTTTTCTAGTTTACACCTTAAACCCTCGTCTGTTATCCTACCTACATCTTAGACCCTGTATTGGATTTGGTTCTTGTTCTTCTTTAGTCATCGCCATGCCTACAATGAAATCGCATTTGAGACGTGCTGATTTATTAAAATGAAATCATCCCACTTACTTCTTCCAACTACAATTACGGACTTGTTAAAAACAGGTAAATTTAAGCCTTTTCTATTTAATCAATCCTACGGCCACCATTCTCAAGAAGCAGGGACCTTCCACTCGAAGGTTTTAAAGATTGGCTCTTTTCAAAACCTTTATGTCTGCAATCGCCTGTTGGCTCTTTACCTCAAGTTCAGATGTTTGTCTTCTGCATACTATTTATTCGATGAAATTCGTCAAAAGGATGTACGGTCTTGGACCATTCTCATTTCGGGGTTTTGCCGACATGGATATTGTTCAACGGTGTTGGAGCTCTTTAGAAGAATGAAAGAAGAGGGTGTTTTTCCTAACCATTTTACCTTATCTAGTGTTTTCAAGTGTTGCTCTAGGTTATATGAGCTTAGATTGGGCAAGGGGATTCATGGGTGGATATTAAAAAATGGGATTGCCTTAGATGTTGTTTTACAGAATTCAATTCTTGACTTTTATTTAAAATGTGGCGCCTTTTACGATTCTAAAAGACTGTTCGACACACTGGAAGACAAAGATACCGTGTCTTGGAATATAATGATTGGCGGATACATTGACACCGGAGATGTAGAAAGGTCTCTTGAGCTGTTTCGGAGTCTGCACTTCAAGGATATAGCCAGTTGGAACACGGTAATTGATGGGCTAATGAGAAATGGATTTGAAGGATTTGCACTAGGTCTGCTTTACGAGATGGCACGAAATGGGCCTGTGTGCAATGCAGTAACTTTTTCCATAGCTTTGAATCTGGTTTCCTGTGTATCTGCTTTGAGGTTGGGTAAAGAGATTCATGCCCAGGTCTTAAGACAAGTAATTCACCAATGCGGGTTTATAAGGAATTCATTGATAGACATGTATTGCAAATGTGGCAGAGTTAAAGAGGCATCCTTGATTTTCCGAAAAATGCCCCTAAATGTTTCTTGCAAAGATCCAATAGCAGACGATGTTTCACGGAGCTCATTGCTTTCTGGTTATGTTCAGAATGGGGAGCAAGAATATGCTTTCCAAACATTCTGTTCTATGGTCTATGAACAGGTTGAGATGGACAAATTTTCACTCACCAGCATTGTCTCTTCATGTGCTGCTATTGGCAGCTTGGAATTAGGTCAACAGATCCATGCTTACATCCTAAAAAATGGGCATCAAGTAGATGCTTATTTGGGTTCCTCATTGATTGACATGTATGCTAAATGTGGAAGCTTGGCTGATGCTCAGATGGTTTTTAATCAAAGCAGTGTTCGTAATGTTGTGCTGTGGACATCAATGATATTTGGGTGTGGGTTGCATGGGCAAGGGAGGGAGGCTGTTCTACTGTTTGAGCGCATGGTGAATGAGAAAATCAAACCAAATGAGATTTCACTTTTAGGTATATTAACTGCTTGCAGCCATGCAGGCTTGGTTGAGGAAGGATGCAAGTACTTTGGATTGATGCAAAATAGTTTCGGAATTAAGCCTGGAGTTGAGCACTATACTTGCATGGTTGATCTTTATGGTCGAGCTGGTCGCCTGAAGGAGATAACTAAATTCATTAATGAAAATTGTATCTCCCACTTGACTGTAATTTGGACTTCATTTTTATCCTCCTGCAGACTTCACAAAAATGCTGAATTAGGAAAGTGGGTTTCTGAGAGATTATTTCAGTTGAAACCATTCGATGCAGGTTCTTATGTTCTGGCCTCAAACTTGTTTGCTAGTGGTCATGATTGGACAGAAGCAGCTAAAATAAGGTCTTTAATGCAGCAACAGAGGGTTAAAAAGATCCCTGGTCAGTCTTGGATCCAACTGAAAAATCAGGTCCACATATTTGTAAACGGAGATAGGTCACATCCCCAAGACTCTGAGATATACTTATACTTGGAGAAATTGATTGGTAGACTTAAGGAAATTGGTTATTCATCTGATGTGAAACAGGTGATGCAAGATGTCGAAGAAGAGCAACGTGAAGCTCTTCTTGGTTTCCATAGTGAGAAACTTGCAATTGTGTATGGGATCATTTCCAAAACTCCTGGGACACCCATACGTGTCATGAAGAACCTTCGGGTTTGCACCGATTGTCACAATTTTATCAAGTACACTTCTCAACTTTTAGGTAGGGAAATTATTATGAGAGATCTTTATCGGTTTCATCATTTTAAAAATGGACATTGTTCGTGTGGAGATTATTGGTGAGCAAAGTCGGGGCTCTTTATTTATATGATTGTGCAAGTTCTTAAACATTTATTATGGAAAAGCTACGCCATTCTTGGACTGCTTGTTTGTGGTATCATCATGAATCTCCTTAAACTGTGGGCCAACCTGGTCTGGAGGTTTGCTTAGTATTCAGATGAAGGAATTGGCACGGCCTCAATCCTGGCATTGACAAAATACAGGTATTTCCTTTGTCACTATAATTTTAAGGTGATACTTTCTTGGATTAAGACTAATTTAATACCTTTTTGAGTTTTATACTAATAACAATCTTCACCACAATCTTTATTCTAATCCTGTGAATGTTTATTTAGCTTAAAAATGATGAATTCCCTTTTAGTTGCTTGCCCCTTTTATGCTGCTTAGTTTTGCCTTTTCAGTTAATCATATTGCTGGACAGCCTAAGATCATGTTTCTTTTCCTTATTTGGGAAAAGCTATTTATTCTTTGAATGAAGGTATTTCATCTGAGTAATCATGTAACAGAAGCAAAGATATTGCATCTTTGATTACTGTCTTTATGGTTGAAAATTATCAAAATTCATTCTAAAACTTAAGTACTGAGAAAGCTCCAAGTGAGGGAATATTTATCTACATCTTTCGCGCTTCAGTCATATTTCAGTTTTCAATTAATCATATTGACACATACCCACAAAATCCCATTTCTTTTTATCTTTGGGAAAACTCTATTTATTCTTTGTTTGAAAGATACTAGATATGATTAATCATGTAAGAAAAAACAGATTCATTCCAAACTTCTGCTGCTATCTCTGTGGATTAAAAGTATGCATTTCAAGAGTAAAACCTATGTATTCTTCTCAAAACTTGCCTAGCAATGATAAAATTTTTTTCATTCTCCGTAAATACCCATCGGGAAGAATTTTCGTTTCTTTCTTTTTGCATTTTTAACTAGCTTCTACTTTGAAGAGTTTATGTTGTAATTGCTATGGGGTTTCAAGGTACCGGTGACAAGGAACTGGCATGACATCTAGTGCCTATCTCCTCTTCAGACAAACATTTTATTCATCAAGTATATGAGGAATTGATTTGTCCAAATTTACTGGCACTTGTTTCCCGGACCTTTTCAAGTCAAACATTACAATAGGAATTCAACCTATCATTTAAATTCAAGGATCCATTTTTGTAATGGTTGTAATCACTTTGGAAGCATGTTCTGATAGTCCTGGAAATATATCAGCAGCAGAATACAGAAACAAGAAAAAAAGAAAAGAGAAAAGAAAAGAAGAAAAAGAATTATTCAATAATATTTTTATTCATCTGTGTCTCGTCACTTGCTTGAATTGTGTATTCATATTGATTATCTTATCATGAAACAAATTACACAAGTTGCCTGAAAATCAAGTTTAAAATGGCAGCGAAAAACAACAAAGGCAAGATAACGTTGTTATAGATGTTAGGCATACAAAATTTAAGGATCAGGAAAACACGTAACAGATTATGAAACGGGTAGTTGAAAGCATTGCTGCAGATGGAGGACTCGTAAATGAAATCTGATTCCTTCTTGTGATGCTTTGCGGAGTCCCTTAAGTAGGCTCTGAATCTTGTCCAGGTGGGAAGGAAACCTTATTCCTTATATCAGACAGAATACGGGGAATTGAATATCAGAGGAGTCCTGAATCTTTCCTAGGTCAGTTTATTCATATTCAAGCAACATACTGATCCAAAAAAATGGAATCCCGTCTCTTTCACTTACTGCATACCCATTTTGCGTTTCTCAGTGACTGCAGTCACAGATTTAACTAGCTGTCATCAGTTTTAGTACATTCAGCAGCACTATTTCACGATATCATACAAGTCTAGTCGTCAAAATAGTATACCCTACAAGGCTAGACGACAACTAGAACATCAGCAGGCTGGTTGTTAAAGTTGCCGGGACCAGTGCAACAGGCATTATCACTGAGGGAAGCTTGGCTTTGTAAATTTTGAGATCAAGATAAAGTTAACTCAGATTTTTCAGTCAAGAAACATGCATTCACTGGTGTACCTAAGTTGGTGAAGTTTGATTCACCAGCTCCTACCACCCCAATTTTCCAATCATATATGCAAATTGTCCATCTTTCTTCACCATGTATTAATTAATTGGATGCTTCAAATCATAACAAAGTATTCTAAGAAATATATCTAGAATAAAATTATCAATTTTTATTTATATTTTACAAAATATACCATAACATTTTTACAAGTAATGAACTTATAAATTTTTATCTTATTGTAAGTATAGTTCATACATATGAATTAGACCATATAATAACAAGTAATTAAATTCAACATTATATAATGTGAAACTAAAATTATACAAAAACAACAATAGTTTTAACAGTAATTTTGTAAACTAAAATATTCAAAACAATTATTGACTCCTTTTAATCAGATATTCAAAATATTTGAACTATCAATTATTGTTAATAATAATCTATTAATAAACCTTCATTACTTATCAGCCCTAAATTAAATTTAAATGTTGGACCAAATAGAACCCAAATATCCATATTCAGTCATATATTTTGTTTATTTTTATAATTATTTATGTCATAATTTCGTATAATTTAACAGGATAAACCTCTTAGTCAAACAATTATTGCATGAATATACACTTTCAAATTTGTGATTTTTATTTATAATTTATAATTCATATGCTTTTAAGCTCAAGTTTTCTGAAATGGTTTGATAAACTCCCTAAGGTAGATAATAGATGTTGCAATTGGTGGAACAATGAATAATAAGACTCTAGAAGTTGTCATAAAGCTAATAGAAGATATGGCTATAAAGAACTACTGATGGCAATTAGGAATGGTGAGAGTGAACATATCCTATTACAAGAAAAATGAGGTTTAGCGACGGAAATTACCGACGGAATAAGTCGTCGAAGAAACGGCCATAGGTAATCTTTGGCGACAGAATAGAAATGTTCATTGATGAACATTTTTAATTTTGTAGCTAAATTTGGTGGCAGATTCGAAATTGTCTGTTGCTAATTTAACGACAAACAATTTCTAATCCATCATTCAACAAATTTAAGATGTCCATCACTACATTTTATAATAGACAAGGTTTTGAAAATCTGTTGAAAAATTTAGCGACAATAAGTTGTGTGTCGTTGATAAATTTACTTACGAAATTTTCTTATTCTGTGGGTAAATTTACTACTAAATTTACTAATGGATATTATTATTTCGTCGATAAATGCACCAATATTGTTTTTCAATGTTTCCTACATTTAATTTTGATTGATAATTAATTTATACAATTATATGTTGATAATGTTTTGATTTTTTTTCTACATTGAATTTGTCTAAACAATAAATTGATTGATAATATAAAGTAAAAATTATCTTAATTAATAATAAAAATATTATCTACAACAATAAGTATCTAATTAATATAAAATGACTTGAGAGTAGCTACAATAAAGTTACAGTTAGTGAATGAGGATGCTTTGACTACTGCGATGAGGTATTGCCCCTTTCCTTCAACTCATCCACCTTATTACGGAGTTGGGCTATGTACTTCATCGACTGTTACAATTGAGTTGCCAACCTCTCTATTGTGCTCTCAAGCTGAATGACTCTCTTATTGGATCTGGACCACTTACTAGATGTAGTTATATTGGATGTAGAGGATTGTGAATAACACGTGTTTGCAAATGAATCTAAGCTGAAGATCCTTCCACGACGGTCCCTACTACTTACTGCATCAAGATACTTTTGATTCTCATCAATAGTTTTAGAGTGCTGAGATTGTTGTTGAATGTTTTCTTGTATTTAGTCCTATCAAGAGGCAATGCTTATATTAATAAGTGACAATTATTAAAAATTAATATTAAAGCATAAATTTCACACATGTTAAGTTCTTTACATCGAGTATTGACGAAGATCACATCATCATACTTCTTAGTGTGGGTGTGCAAAAAAAACTGACGTAGTGTAGGCTTGCTGTCTGTAGACTTTTCTTGCATCAGAATAAAGTGTTATAAGTGAACTATATTTTACAAAAATTTCAGCAGAGTTTTCTCTATTTTTATAATATTTACCCTCTATTGAATAAAGAAAGTAACTCAATAACACAATCATATATGATACTAGATATTTATAACATATCATTTTCCATAAGACATATATTCTTATTCCAAAATTTACACATCAAATTAAATTGAAATCTAATTTCACATATCAAAGTAAAAAAAATAAGAATATAAGTGTAAAGTGTAGATATTTATAAGTTTCTCTGTATGCTCTTGGTGGGTAATAGATCCTTCAGTATATAAGGAAAGACTCTCTCTCTTTGATCCTCCACATTTCTTTATATAATTGTGCTCTAAAATGAATATTGTCTTAGGTGATGTCTAGTACTGCTGTCAACAACTCCATATTTCTTCAAATATATAAAGAGGTCATACACCAGTCTTGTTTATCGTATCAAGAAAGTCTCTATAACGTGTAAGAGCTCACCTTTTCCATACTTCATAAATTATTGGGTCAAATTTAGAATCCCAAAAAAATTATATATTATAAGTACTTATAACCTATAATATTTATCTAATTAATGTATAAAATTAATTAGATAAAAATACAAAAGAATATTTTTTTTTTACCTCAAACTCCTGATAATAAAAATCCTTTATTGCCTGAGAGATATTCTTCCTTATATAACCCTTAAGAACAATCTTCTCCTTGAACTTAGATGTCATGTTTTTTGAGCACATTTCATACGGAACCAACCTAATTTCAAATTAAAATATGTAATTTTAGTAAAAACCTATGGTGTTATCATGCATGTATTTTCACTCACAGATTGTTGACAATTGTGATGTAAGTTCTTCCATCAAATCCCATCGCACTAGGTTGGAGGTTGTTTCCTTCATCCGCAACATTTATCCCTGATATCTCTGTCGGTATAGGGCTAGTAGATGAAAGAGGGATCATGGATGATGGTGTAGCAGGGCTGCTAGATGGTATAGCATCAGGTACAAAAGGTGATTGTACAAAGATTGCAGGTCGGGAAGATGATGCCTCATCTGGATATACAGATTCTGTAACATCTACAGAAGATGATGTTTCACCTAGACCTGCACTGATTGGTCCAAATGCTAGTAGCCTAACCCTTTGCTGCATCATTTCTTGTTTTCTCTTTTATGGCATATTTTTAACCTAAAATATGTATTTTGTTGAATATTCCAGTAGTAGAACAATATAAATTAAATATTTATCAATATATGTTGATGCAATAATAGATTGATTCATATAATATTCTATTACAAA
>JANIJH010000006.1:35231051-35251782 GCA_024520975.1 Erythroxylum areolatum
GGATGCGCAGCGCCCCCTACGGGATGTGGGTGTGACCAAACGGGACAAAACCCAATGGTGCGGGCCCACCCAAACCAAAAAGGCGCCTTTTTGGAGAGGGTGTCCCCGGCTATCCAAGTATTGTCCCTTTTGGTCTGCCAGGGTGAGGTTGCAACTCGAACCCCTGACCAAAGAGCACAATACTTGGACGGCGGGGGACACCCTCTCCACCCTTGTTATAGTTTTCTTCGATCGTGGTATAAGGTTTTCTGGTTGATTGCTATATATAGAAGGTTCTGAATTTGGTAGTAATCCGAGGTCGGAGTTAGTAATTATGGTAGTTCTTCTTAGGTTTTGAAATTCTTTTTGGATCATCAAGGATGAGCCTTTCGATTTTGCCACGGTTCCTTTGTCTTCAATTACTCTCAAGTTATCATTAATGTTAAAATTATTTAAGAATTTTATACAAATTAAGTGTATATTTTCAAAAGTAAAATTTAACTTTAATAGTAAAATTTTAAAATATACTACAAAATATAATAAATGACTAAAATTTAATCATTTGATTTTAAAATTTTTTATCTAAAATAATATTTAGTACTAATCAATAATATTATATTGTTAGCATTGTAGACAGATTTGAATGTGTACGGCCTTATTGCCAATCCTTAATGACAAAGTATGTTGGTAGGTAGCTAGCATCACACTGATGGCAGCGTTGAAGTCTGTCACTCACTCAGCTTGGGATTTATGGAATCTTTTAAAGTTGGCAACTGGTGGAAATTTGTGTAATTCGTTAATTTCCTCAACAATTACATCTCGTAGTCTGTGTATTCTATCAATCCCATCATGGTTCCCTTCTTCGAAATCAACAGGGCAAGATCGCTTGTGACGCACAACTCTAAAATTTGGTATCGAGTCAGTATTAAGTAAACAAAAAGAAAAAAGAAAGAAAAGGGATATCCAAAACTTACTTGGAGAATAAGGTATGCATGAGTTGTCTTTGTTTTTAGAATAAAGATATGGCAGTTCTACCTAATGTATCTTTTAATGAGCAATGTGTAGGTCTAAATTAACCAAGTGCAATATATATATATATATATAATGTAATTGTAATTTGGTCCCTTCCCTAATTAACCATCCTTCTCTCCATCGCTTTCCTGCTCTCTACCAAACTAACTTATGTCTCCCTTGACTTCCCAGTATACGTCAAATTATAGTCACTTGATAACCAAGGTAAAAAGAACATCAGCCACTATAACAAACCTCGTTGCCTTATCCTACCCTACCCTACCTATTCTTCTTATGTTTTTCCATTTCCCTATCATGCTTATAATTCTTACTTGGGGTGTTGATGGAAAATTTTATGAGAGACAGAATGGAAAGGCTTGTTCTTCTTCCTTTCACCATGGGCTGTGTCTCTGAATCAAGCGTTGCTATTGGGGTTCACGACCACGCCAGAAACAAAAGGCCAGACACAAAATCACCCTCACCAAGAATAATAAGTCTCTCTCTAATCCCTTTTTTGTTTTTCCTCGATCGCTATATCCATTTGTTCGTTTAGGCTCATTTGGTTTTCTTTTGCTATTATATATTATTGATTGTTGATAAGGAAGAAAAGAAGAAGAAGATGATGAAGAAAGTTCACCTAGTACTGATGAGACTGAGAGCGCATTGAAATTCCCTACTGTTTTAAAGCCTAACGTATCCCCCGGGGTTCATAGGCTCTTCAGAAGTTTCAAGGCCTTCTCTCAATTATTTGGTGAGCCTAAACAAATGTATCCTCTTCTTTGAATTTTATCTCTTAGCTTTTTCCATTTTAGGATCAAAGTAATAATTAAGTTCCAAATTTATTTACTTTCTTAAAAAAAATTACGTAATTCTTGATCTTCTTTTAATGTATATATGTTGTCCAAGCTTACAAAGAAGACATGGATGAGGAACTGGAAATGGAGATAGGGGTTCCGACAGATGTGAAACATGTGACACACATTGGATGGTCTTCAGATGGCGTAGAAACTACAGCCCCAGTTCCAGGATGGGACGATCTCCTCACTCCACACTTGTTGATGGATGCAACTGACCATCTTATTCCCAGGGCTTTGTCTCCTGAAAAACGTAGTTTCGGCGAACCCTAGTTTTATATTTAATATAAAACCTATCCCAAGTCATCATTTCATGGGTGTTCCCCGTACGTCCTATTACTACGTACATACATATATTTGTGGAGTTTTATTACATGATATTAATTACCAGTTTGACATTTTCGTAATTATGTACACGTCCAAGTTCAGTACGTTGTTGGTATTCTGCTTTCTGTTCTGTTATCTCCCTCCATTTGGATCAAAGATAAATGATGTATTTAGTTGTCCGTTCTCTATAATTAATTTCACAATGTTGCTAGTAAGTATAAGTAGTAACAACAAATTAATGTAAGAGCTTGATGAGGGGAACTAATTATTTATTCATACATTTAAATATATATGTCATTTTTATAAAACTAATTGATGTCCACGTCTTAATTCTTTATCAAAATAATCCCAATGGCTTACCCATCTCGACTAGCATTAATTGGAGAAGAAAGGAGGAAATAGGAATAGCTGCGTCTTTGAATAATTTAGATTCGTTACCTGTTATTAGTGATTTCCAATAACCTTACACATTTGTCAGCATGATTAAGCGCGAAGCATAGTTACAAAATTCAGCCTAGGAAAGGAAGCATCGACGTAGTAATTCGAATCATCCAAACTTAAACAATGAATTTCAAGTTCTTTCTCTTGAGCGTTGCAAGAATCGAATGATATCTTTTAATCGATTTGTTTTTGTACAGATTAATTTACGTACCCTTAAATATTTATTATGCCAATTGGATAAAATTTCAGTTCACTATATATAATTCTTAGAATGAAATTAATAATATTTCACAATTGTTGCTTTAAACTCTTTTTAATAACTGTTTCGTGAATAAAAAATCAATCATATTGCTTGAATTTCATGTTCCTGATAGATAAGCGTAAAGTTCTGAAGGATATTGTTTGGCATTGGGTCCTGTTGCATAGCTGATCTAAGTTTGTTTTTAACGACTTCAACTCACACAACATCGTTAAATGGAAAAGCAATAAGGACACTGTACACATGGTGGCGACAGAGTGATCTTCAACTTGGTTCACTTTTACGGTAGAAGAAGGACTTCCAATTACAGGGAAAGTGAGCTAATATAATACTACTTGGATGACCAAAAGTGGCACTGGGAAAAGGGAAGCATTATTAGTCTTCTCCCAAACAACAAAGGGAGCCGTGTAAAACAAATAGCTATATCAAGACTTGTTAAGGATGATTAGGAAGCAAAAGTAAAACATAGATCCTGAAACCAATGTAAATTTTGGCTTTTTGTAAAGTAACCGTGTCCCTTTTTAAGCCGCATCCTTGATATCTGTAGATTATGCTCTCAGGGCTCCGTCTCAACTACATCATGTCAAAATTTTCTATCAACCTCAAATCAGTGTTCATTGACTTCAGTCCACAAATTTGAGGGTCTTCTTCAACGGTACAAAAGTTAAAAGAAATTTAGTAACAATTTTTTTTATGACCAATTATCATTTTGTTACAGATATTAGTTTTTTTTATAAAATAATTGATTAATACTATTGTTTAGACTAACTGTCATGATTTATTTTTTTGTCACTAATATAATAGTAATTATGAAAATTTAGTATCGTTCAAAATTAAATTGTAACTATTATTATATTAATAATGTCAAATTTTCTTTTATAACTAAATTCTGCCACTAAAAGTATATGTAAGTTCGCGCCAACATAATTTTAGCGGAAATGAATTGTAATTATGACAAAACATATATTGGTTGCTAATATTTTCTATTTTTTTGTGACAAAACATAATTTCATCACTAATACTTTTCTCTTGTTGTGATTAAACGGTTTATCATCATATGATATTTTACTTTTTATGATGAAAGTTTTTGTCAATAAAAATTCAATTAATTTGGTGTCTACTTAATATTGTCACAAAAACAAAACTATCACTATAGTCACTACTGTTCGTAATTTAGTAACAACTTTTTGCGACTAACTATCATTTCGTCACAGATACGAGGTTTTTTGTGACAAAATAATTTATTAGCACTATTGATTAGATTAAATGTGATGATTTATTTTTTTGTTGTGACTAATTATCAACATTCAATACTTCTATTCGTGATCAAGCAATGCTCAAGGTGTCGAGTCTTACAATTTATATCCATCAATTATCGCAAGTGAACAGGTCATGAGTTGTAGTATTCGAAAGATCGATCCCATAAGGAGGGTAAACTATGAAAATTAATCAAGAGAAATTACCAAGCTATGAGAGAGGGGATTCTACCTATCATTAATGCTAACATAGACAATTATGTATTATTGAGGTGTCGGTTCTTGATTATCGTAGGGGGAATTACTCTCTCTCAAGCTACAATCTCGCGTCTTAAATCATTAACCCTAATTAAATTATAGAATTTGTCATCTCTCAATTAACAAACGAACCTTAATTAAAATTAGATCAAAAGCTCTCTACTAAATTATCGGGTCTCATACGAGATCTCTCTCTACATAGAAATTGATATGATTAACTTCGAGATCTATTGGATCGCCTAACTCTTGAAAACTCAATCCAATCATTTTTATCCAGCTCAACCTCTCAATTTGTTCCTAAAACATGCAAAAATCAAAGTTAATCACAACACCCAATCAATATAACACAAATCGACTATTTCAACATTAAATCAAAGTAAAATCTCGAAGGAAGAGTTAGAACATTGTCAACAATCCAAATTCCATCATCATATAATCCATTTCAGTCTTATACATTAAATGAACAAAAATAAAATGGAAAGGAAATAGAACTTGAATTGGATAATCCAGGAAGGCAGCAGCATCGAGAGACCACTTAATCTGGGAAGCAACAACGTCAGGACCGCTTCTTCTTCTTCTTCTTCCCTTCTCTTCTGTCTCTGATCTCTCTCTCTCTCTTTTCTCTTTCTCTTGAACTTTTCAAAAGTGGCAGAATGTAGAAGCTCTCCTTTAGGGTTACATCATTAAGTCATATATAGTATTTCTAATTGGGGCAACCCTAAGGTCTTTTTTAGGTCCGAAAGATCCATAAAATCTCTCAAAAACTCAAATCAGAACTCTTGTCTGCATATCTGTCGTGCAGGCCACGATTATGGCCTTTAGTGGCATAATCATGGCTGGAAGTTTTTGCTTCTGTATCGTAGCCCTGGGTTATTTCCCGAGTCTTTTCCGAATCTCTACCAATTGCTCTGAAATGCTAACAAACACATCAAAGCACCTCATAAATATAAAATTAAAGTTCATCATCATGTTCCAATCCACAAAACATTTAAAACTATTTACTGACTAAAACAATTCTAAACTAAACACACACTAAACAATCAAATTAACAATTAAATACACATTAAACTACCCACAAAAACACGATGCAATTTACACTTATCAATATCTCCATACTTAAACGTTTTCTTATCCTCAAGCAAACAAAAACAAACAAACAAACATCAACAACCAAAACATAAAACACACATATGATTTTATGCAATTGAGATTGAGAGATCTAGCATAAATGAATAGGATTATATACAAACCTAAAGATAGGTCGATATAAATATTCTGAATTAGGGTCGAACTTAATTGTGAAATTCATAAATTGATTAATGAGATTCTAAGGATTTTAATTAGAAAGATATTTTAATTAATTAACCTAAGATTAAATATTAATTAATGGAATCGTGATTGTATGAGAAGTCTTAAGGAGATTCGAATTTCAGATACTGTTTGTTTTGTTAGTTGATTTTTCACTCTTTTTCTATTCCAGCGTTTTGATTAAATTGTATTGTCCTATTCTTAATTTATTTTCTTTTAATTTAAATTTGAATTATCGCCATCACCTTAATTATAAGTTACATAATAAGAAAAAGAGTCATTACGAGTACTTACAACCTTTACAGGATCAACATTCAATAATATCAGCCAAATGATAGATGTATTTGTCTTAGACAATCTATGGATTAAAAGAATCGAGGCAGATACATTGCTTATGAGAGTACACCAAAAATCTTATCTCACCATTCCAATTAAGCCTTATATTTTTATATTGATCTTATTCATTTAGGAATTTGAGTCTCTCCGTAGACTTAAAACCAACATAATTAAAAAGTCACAAATCCGTTAGTGCTAATATTTTAAATAGGCAAGGAGCCCTCAGGTTGGACAAAACGAATACAACTGACCCCTGAATCATAATATGAGGCTGCATGGCTTATCTTGCAAGTCGGCCCTCCAATATGTATTTTATCGAGTCTATACCATATACAACATCTTCCCACGGGAAATAAATTGTATCTAACTGAGATTATGAGCATATCCCAGATTTTTAAGGTATAACGGGAGAATGTTGAATAAGAGAAAAATTCAACCTATTGGTGGGCCTTTGTTCATATATGAAGTTTGGGACTTGGGTTTTACCGGATGAACCATGCCCACGTTGCTCTGGAATGAAGAACATCTAAAATTCATGCTTCTGCTTGTTCTGATTGCTCATCTTGGAATCAAGCTAAGAGATGAAGACTCTGTTACTTACACACTTCTAAGTTGGACAGATTGCCAACTTTCCTTAACGCTTGGCAATGATATATGGTTGAAAGAACTGACCGTCTCGCTCTAACTGGTCTCAATGGTCACTCCGCGTGAGATAGCTTCACTGTTCACTCAGAATAGAGAATTAAACTCGTTGTTTTGCAGAACAATTTCTAACTTTCTATATAATTTCACAATATGCTTATTTTCAAGGGCATGGTGAGAGGTCAACACACTAGAAGCATTGTATGCGTCATGTCCACACACCTTCGTAAGGACCGAGTACCGGCAATAACTTGACCACTTTTGTTTGGTAAAGGACATGATGAAGTCAAGACCTTGTCAAAAGTGAGCGACCCTAAAACAGAGCAATGGCTTTTTAAGCAATCAAATGGAGGAAGCACATCTGAACTGGACAATAAATAAATTTCTCAAAAAGATTGCCAGCGTCAAAAGTTAGATACAAAATCAAAATCATCCACGCATGAGCGTCTATTCTCACACCACTTTAGACAGGTGCTCTAGAATGCAGCAGTATATATATGGATATATATGTAGTACGCATGTCAAAGACAGCAACTTCGACAACCAAAGATAGTGTATCGTCCAAATTGCCTTTTGCCAGTGATTTGCTTTTCAGCATTCCTAGTTAAAGCACAAACTCCAATCTTTTCTTAGCCACGTATGATTTTCACCAGTTAATTCGTCTCTTGAGTTCATCAACAAGTGTATTTCTGGGAACCTCCTCTTCAACTGTGGTTTCTAGATTTTTTAGTCTGACAATCCCCTTCTCCAGCTCCTTGTCACCAAGAAGTACCATCCATGGGATTTTTGAATCTTTGGCTCGCTCAATATGCTTGCTAAATCTTGTACTGACAAGATATTCTGCTTTAAGTTTTCCACTCCATAGCTCACTTACAATTTCAGCAGCTAGCGAGAGCTTACTTTTATCTCCCAAAATGCTCAATAAAACCTGGGTTTCAGTAGGTCGGAACACTTGGTTCCGGTCCTTCTGAATTTGCTCCATGATGGTAAAAACTCTCTCAATGCCAAGACTAACTCCAACAGCTGGAACCTGCTTGGTGCCGAACATTCCTATAAGGTTGTCATAACGTCCACCAGCAGCAATTGAACCAACCTATTAACATCAATAAGTTACTGATGCAAATTGACTGCATTTTCAAATTCATGATAACCAAAATAAATTATCAACCCGAGCAAAATGACCAAGACAGAATCATAGAAAAGCAATTAGAGGATATAGTCAAACATCATATTCTAGTGCTCGTATTTCAGTTGTTGAGTTACTAAGAATATAAGCCAAACAAGAATCCTTAAATGTATATATAGGACTTCATATCATTTCATAGGCTAAGAAAGGAAAAGATGGACTAAGACTTATTATTACCACTTCAAGATCCTTGCTTTCTCACAGAATAAGACTTATTATTACCACTTCAAGATCCTTGCCTTCTCACAGAATATCCCAACATTTGCACCTCTACCATCCATTCTCAAAACTTGCCAAGTGCAAGTTCAATAACTCTAGAATCTAAATATTCAGATCCAGCATCAGAACAGTTCAATATTTGACTAATGGCTTTTATCCAAGGGCACTCTTCACAGTTGTTTACTCTACTCCAGAAAACCCAAATTTTACAAAATTATTTGAATAGCTCTCATTTTGAGATAACATGATTTCATAGTTTCAATTAATTTCACTAAATTAACCATTATAACCTAGGTCATTTACATCTGCATGCAACATCCATAACTCAGACAAAGCCTGTACTCCATATATAAGTGACATCCGAGGTCTAAAAAATTTGCCTTTTCCATGTTTTCTTGAAGCTTTCATTTCTTTTTAACCCTGACTGTCATTCACCATTCACAGTTTTGCCCAAATAGATTTTACATCTTCGACATGAACATGCAAATTAACCAGATTAAGTCCTGCAAGGAAGAATTAACAAAAAATGCGAGCAAATAGTTTTCCTTAATATTATTAGACGCCCATGGACTTTGATCTAATAATTTATTATAGCTTCACAATAATGTGAGATTGTAAGTTCTACAATATTTTATTCAAAAGACAACAAAAATATATTTTTGAAATATTATTATTAATTACTTATCTTAGTTGTAAGGATGAGTCAAAAACCACAATTTTGACATTGTTGGAAACTTTGTGCTCACAAAAACCTTCCCTCTTCCAAGATAAAGAGAAGTTGTCATATTCAATAAAACTTGGAATGGCCAATCACCTTTATAAAGGCAAGTTTCAAAAAAAAAAACTACTAAATAAATAACAAAAGATAAGTTCGGATCAAATGATTGGTTTAATGCTCACAGGATATCACTCCATGCATTATCCATTGAAAAATGATCTTTATCAGGCTTGAACTAGTGACATCCAACCTAGAGAAGATACCTCTAACCATCATATTGCATTCAAATTTTGATGACAAGACAACCAAGATATTAAAAGATATACATGCAAACAAACTGGATAATTTAACAGAACTGTTGACCCATAACAATTGAATAACTCTGCACAAAATTCTCAATGTGGCTCGTTGGTCTGAGCCAAGCTCTAAATCTATTAACCAAAACTACCCCCTATAATCAAATTCTAGTTATTGCTACTAGCTAAATTTGAATAACTCAAAAAGGGACCATTTCTTTTTTCAAATTGATAAATGGTACCGCTGACATTCTATCATCACTAGCAACTAAATCTTTTCTTTTACAGTAATCTTGAGATCATAATACCAAGTTATTGATTTTTACATCAAAATTCAACAATTTAGTGGCTTGACCAAAAAGATGATGAAATTTATAGCCAAAAAAATGTACTTGAAATGCTTGTGGTATTCAATTATGTACCCAACATATAGAAAAATGGGGCATGAAGAAGGATATTGAGGAGCCTCACATCAAGAAAACCATCATAATGTACAGCTCTTGGAAGGATTTCAACATAAATCGCTCAAGAGGTCACTAAATCACAAGAAATGGCAATACTCGCAGTTAAAGTTCCACAAGGAAGCACACCTTTGACATCTCCGTAACAGATTGTTTGAAAATGACTTCCATTAAAGAAGAATGTCAAGAAGGCAATTTTAAAGACCACTTTGTACCTTGAAGAGTGTGGAACCATATCACCATACAGCATTCTCATATGTTGTACATGATACACATCCTCCCCTTTACTCTGTGCAGTAATATTAACCTATATGATAAACTATACCTGTATTGCCTTTAACAGCATGCATAAGATGCACAAATTTCTGACCACTACACACTACAAAATTGACATTCAAGTTGCACATGATTCAAATATAGCTACTCTATCCAAAAGAAGTCCATATGGCAGAATCAGTGAATTTGTACCTGTGTAGTCCCTTTGAAGACAGCTTCAAATATCACTCCAGTGTAGTAATCAAGCCCTCTCGCCAGACTAAGATCAAAAACAACTTTATCAATGCATTTTGACATCTCTAGAGCGTCAAACAAAATCTCTAAATCATCCAAGGCACGCTTTGAAGAAGCATTTTCAAAAAACTTGCTGCCCTCCTGTTTCAGCTTACATAACAATTCCTTTGGCGATCCCCTTTCTTTGACAAAGCTACCGATTTGTTTAGCCGTCTCCTCATTTAAGCCCTTCTCCTCCACCTAAACCACATCCAAAGAAAAGCCGCATTACCAAACAAAGAGAGATGCAGTACAGTGAACAGTTAGAAAAAGGAGCAGTAGAGGAGAAAGAAATGAGTACTTAAAGTGACAATGGAAAGGACAGAAACTAGGATTTAAAAAAAAAAAACCAGGGAAGTACAGGACTTAACCATCAAATTCAATAGGACAAAACTCAAAACTAAACATAAGAATAGCTGAATAAGCACTATAACAAAAACCTTACAAAACTTGTGGCTGGGTTTCTTTACCGATAATAATTTACTAAAGAGCAAGTCTAATGATTAACACTAATGGAGAATGAGTACTCAAGTAATATAAGAAAAGAGTTGGATGACACTTAGTTAAACAAACACGAGTCCTCAAGTGACAGTAAAGAAATTAAAAAAGAAAGCCAAAGTAGACAAAAACACAAAAGATGCTTGACATCATCACCACCACCATCATCATAACAAGAACGATAATGATCATCATGGTGACTACCACTAAGAAAGATACTGACAATGATAATAGAGATGGTAGTGAGTTTTCATTGCCAACATTCACCAATGTGGTGGCACACTGATCCATAATTTATAGCATTATTCACTCATACCACTTGTAGCAATTCACACAAGCACATAAACTATACATATGCCGCAATAAAACCATTTGTCAAGATACAAGGAAGGGAAATTGCTTTGGTAAACAAATTCAATCAACATATTTTCAAAAGGAAAGTAATACTTGAATTAGAGTGTGAACATGAAAAAAACCTCAGTACCACGCGGTGGAACTGGAATGGTTCAAAACAGCTTAAAGTTTATAAACATAACAAAAGAGGGCAGGTCACTGAACCACGAGCTTTCCGGAATGACGAGTGGGACTTGTTGCGAGACAGTTCACTTGTCCCATTAGTGTTCACATGAAAGAGGCAGCAAGAGTAAATTTAACTGGGACAGCTATATTGTCCTAGTTTGGTTAAGACTCAAGCTTACTTAAGAATAAAGAATCTTAATAGAGAAGAGTAGAGCTAAAGGAGTGCTAAAAGAGACTAATTGCAAGTCCTGAAGATGTGCAACTAAGGAAGAGGCTGAGCTAGTTTCTAAATACAACCAAATCTTTATGAATATTAATATACTACTGAGACAGAAATCTAGAATGACTTGGTTAAAGGGCGGTAAGAGATGTACAAGGTATTATATGGGCTCTATTCCTGCAAGGAGGAACAAGAACATATTGAGGTGCTGGTAAATGAGGCAGGCTGGAAACACAAGGACCTAGAGATGGTGATCACAGGAATCAAGAAGGTTGATGAAGACAACAAGAGACAATTGACCAAGGAAGTTAGGGAAGAGATAAAGGATGATGTTTTTTCTATGAACCTAATTCCCCAGGGCCTAATGGATATAATGGAAGAATTTTTCAAAAAAACAGGGACATATTGGGAGAAGAGGCTGCAGGAGCAGTTCAAGAGTTCTTCCAAAAGAAAGCTATCCTCATGGAGTGGAACAAGACATATATACGTCTTATAACTAAACAAAGTAATGCAGAAAGACTTGAGCAATTCAAACCCATCGCTTGCTACAACTTCCTATACAAGATAATCACACAGATTTTGACTAACAAGTTGAGATCAAGCTTGGAAAAAATAGTCAACCCTAAGCAAAATCCATTCATAAAAGGGAGGTCAGTAAGCACCAACATTCTCCTATGCCAAGAGTTACTGGAAGGGTACAACTCAAAGAAGAAAATGAAAAATTGTGTAGTCCAAGTGGGTTTAGCCAAGGCATATGACTCAATTAATTGGAACTCCCTCTTTAATATCATGAAAGCTGCAGATTTTCCAGATTTGTTCAAGGATTGGGTAGAGGAGTGTGTTACCACCACTTCAACGACTATTTTGGTGAACGGTGAACCTACCAAACTGATAAAAGCAAGGAGGGTTCTCTGTCAAGGGCACCCCCTGTTCCCTTACCTATTTGTTCTCTACATGGAGGCCCTGATTACACTCCTAGCAAGGAAGACAAGAACACATCCTAAATTCCAATTCTATCACAGATGTAAAGGCACGAAGCTGACCCAACTAGCTTTTGCAGATGACTTGCTGTTGTTTTGCAGGGCAGAGAGAAACTCCATTAATACACTCATGCATTCCTTTGAGGAATTCCAAAAGATGTCAGGGTTGATGTACAAGCCTAAGAAGAGTTGCTATTAACTTTTGGAAAGTGAAGCAGCCTACAAAGTAAGAGACATGGGAATAAACAAAGAAGTTTACCATAAGTACTTAGGAGTACCAATCTCACAAAGAAGAGTTAGTACAGCTGACTGTAAAACCATGCTAGACTCCAATTACGGACGGATAAACCAATAGAGAAATAGGTTCCAAAGCTATGGAGGTAGGCTTCTACTAATACAATCAATTCTGAGCAATGTCACAAATTACTGGCTTAATCATCTACCCATACCCAAAAGTATACTCAAGGAAGTAGATAGGAGACTACAGGAGTTTCTATGGAATGGCCAAGAACAAGGTAGATGCAAAGCAAAGATTAGTTGGAGAAAAATATGCAAACCAAAGAAGCAGGGGGGATTGGGTTTACACTATTCAAGGGAGCTTAATAAAGCCTGCCTAGCTAACAATCTCTGGTGGTAGTGCAGTAAAAAGGACTTATGGGTGAAAAGGATACATAATGTGTTCATTAAAAATAAAAGCATTTGGACATTGAAGCAAAAGCAAGACATGTCAGGGATACTCAAGCAAATCCTAAGCACAAGACAATAGATGCAAAGCCTGGTGTTCCATACAATTGGGGATGGTAACAAAACATATTCCTAGTCTTGACTATTGGCATTACAGGGGACCCCTATACAAAGTGGAAGGGCTACAACATCTGAGACTGGCAGTGAACCCTGAAACAAAAATGAGCAGCTCAACAAGAAATAATCAGTGAATTTGGTCATACCACAGCAACAGGGGTGCAGAAATCACATTGGATCAAGCACCAAGATGTCAACTGAGGAAATAATATGAAATCAAGTGGATAGTTGAAAAATCATGTGAATTCAACACTAGAACTAGCAAAATTTTTCTGCAGAATGAACAACAAACTAGAGTGAACTGGGCATAATTAGTGTGGGATAAAGATATTAGACCTGCACATTCATTTATTTTTCGAATGGGGATGAGGGGTGGACCACCTATGAAGGAAAAACTTAAGATTACCAATAATTCATTGAGCTGTGAGCTTTGTAGTGTATAGTAAGTTTGAAACATATCATGATTAAGTGCAGTTACACAAGTAAGATCTAGAGAGGGCTGCAAGCAATCCTGAATAACTATTGTTCAGCAAATTCATGGGAGGAAACAATTAATTAGTTAGTGACAATGAGTATGAAAACTCAGGCAGATTACAAAGTACTCAGGATATTTGGAATGAAAGGAATTGCAAGATCTTCAGACAACAAAGAAGGGGTGCAGAGCTGGTTTTACAGGAGATTACTCTCCAAACCAGAATAAACATGCTAGCTAGGGGAATTGTGGATAACTTATCCACCAACATGAGGAGGAGATGGGCATTGGACTAAGTTGATCACCAGGACCCATATGACATTGTAATCTAGTGTTTTTTGTATTATACTAGAACAGTTGCAGACTTTGTATATAACCATTTATTAACGAAATCTCTTATTTTTTGAAAAAAAAGACAACTAATTATGAAGTAACATGTGCACTTAAACCAATACTAGTGTTTAAACTTTTAGCTGATAACAGATGCTCAAAGTTCAGGATTCCATCTTAAAGCCTCCCATCTAACTTTTCTCGTTAGAACCCAAGAAGTTCATAAATTAGAAAGAAAGAATTGTGAGGAAAACAATAGCCTTTCTGTAAACAAAATAAAAAATAAAAGCAGGAATAAGTAGGCACCATATATAAGGATACACTTTAATTCTTTCGTCCATTCTAAAACTTAACTCTCTAGAAAACACATATAGGCATATTCATAAACCTATTATGCATTAGCTATTCAACCCACTGTACAAATGACTGAAACCCACACACATTGAGACTCAGTCAAAAAACTATCTCATGCCCAATCAAGTACTTGTAAATCAATGTATAAGAACCAGCCACAGATGTTCTCATAATGAAGTAAATAAGAGACTGATTACAATAAACTAGCCATAAACATAAGCGATTAGCATATACCAAGTTTGTTTATATATTACCACTTGCACTTACCATTTCTTTTTTAACTTGTTCAAATGATTGCTTGTCTAGTTTGTCAATGCTTGAACATATTGAACGAAATTTTTCAGGTGGTACTCCACATATTTCAAGCATACCATCTAGCAACTTCCGATGATTCAATTTCACCTGTTAAAGAAGCAATTAGGAACAACAAGCGCTTAGAATAGCTTCACTCATTAAAATATTGCTACCAAGAATAGAAATCTTGAAGGAAAATAAGGTTCCATATTAAGATTTGAAGAGCTAATTCAAGCACGCTACTCTCAGCCTATCAATTTCAGTGAAGTATAAATAGTTTGATAACTCAAACATAATCCTCTTCTTCTCCCTTCTCTTCCACTTGCAATTTTAGCTTCTATTAAACCTAATTCATCCTTTTGCAAAGCGACTACGTCATTTAATGCTAGGGGTTGTGCTACAAGCTACAGATGCCAATATCAATAATCATGAAGATGAAAACAAAACATAGTCAACCATATGAACATAATGAAGAGGAAGCAACATAGTTGGTACAAACACCTCATAATCACCAATATCAAGCTCATCAAGCAATTCGGTTAAAATTCTAACGATCTCAAAATCTGGCCCCATGTCTTCATATTGACCAGCAATATCAAAGTCACATTGATAGAATTCACGATATCTTCCTTTAGATGGGTTATCTCTTCGGTAAACCTTTGCTATTTGATACCTTTTGAAAGAAGTGATCCCATTCATTGCCACATACCTAGCAAATGGAACTGTTAAGTCGTATCGCAGGGAGCAAAGCTCTCCACCCTGCAATAGCAAAAAATTAATTATAGGCTTTTAAAAGCTACATACTATTGAGGAACTAATCAGGTCCGCTTTCGGGGGGAAAAAAGGAAACAACTGAATAATAGAAAGTTACAATTGCAAGGCCAATCAGCAAAAGACAAAAAATATTTGCTGATGACTAACAGAAATTAATTAAAACAAACAAAAATAACAAAACACTAAAACTTTGTTGTTCCATGAAATTGGGCAAAATGCACAATCTCAATTCAATTAGAACAAAAATATGCTCTTTGGTTAAAAAAAAAGGTATATCTTCCAATGATAGAAGTAGCAGTACCTAGAGAAACTGAACGGACAAGGAGTCCACAATCACCCAAGAAAACAAGTGCAAATAGGAACTTCAACTTATATTTCCTCTTTTAGTTTTTCCAAAAGAAGAAAATTACATTTATGACTATCACAACATCAACATAAAAAGTTAAAAACAAGAACATTAAACAATAAATTAATATAATAAGATGTTACAACCATGTATTACCTGATCAGCAAGATCATAAATCAATTTTGAATCCTCCCCATATTTTCCCATAAGTGTCTCTCTCAATTCAAAAGCCGGAGTATCAAGTGCTGTGGCCCCATGTCTCTTGAAAACTTCGGTTATAATTGAAAATGCTCTCTCTCTAATTGTCATTTGTTCCTTTGCAAAATCACGTGTACCCTGAAATTTAGAATAAAATTAGACAAGGAGAACATTCAACCCAAAAGATGTATCAGATCAAGTAATTTGACCATCATAACTACCACATCACATATGAAAAAACACTAAGATGATTCTGTCATCATTAGGATTTCTCAAACACAACAATGGTATCAAAATGGAAAGGACTAGAATATCATAATGATGTATACAACAAGTATTACTATTGTTGGCTAGTCAATTAACATGAAATGTGGACTCCCAAAACCAAGTCAAAATCCAAAAGTTGTGAAAAGGGAAGAAAGATAAGTAATAAACAATATCAGCTAAATCATATAAGCACCAACTTAATGTACAACATTCCAACAAAGTTGGTGATGCCTATCCACCAACTTTGCATCACCAACTTTTGCCACCACTAGTGATTTCTACAATAGAATAAGGAAAAAAAGAGTTCAAATAGTTTTTATTGATTAACTTGAGGAATGTCTATGATGTCAAGAATGTTTATTCTATCACTGAAATAAACAAGGTCATGGAACAAGCAATATGCTTTCGTGATAAAATTCCTCTCACATGCTGAACTCGCAAAATCAACTATCATACCTTTTGAAGAGTACTTGAAATACAATGTTGCAGAACAAAATATCATGCTTTGAGTGTCATAAGTATACAAAATATTACCTTAGGAAGCTTGGGAAGCCTTCTCGTCTCATTGCTTTCCACAATCTCTTTCACTTTATATGTCAAAGCATCAAACTCTGGTCCCTTTGGGTCAAAAAACAACAAAAGGGCCTCTACCCATTTCTCTAATAACTCCAAGCCCTCCCCAGAACCATGATCTTTGCTCCGCAACGAGTCCTTAACAAAATGCACAATCACACTAGTTCCTTTTCCTAAAACCACCTTCTTCTTTCTCTTCTCACCTTTCTTTTCAACATCAGCATCTCTGCCATCGACTTCAATGCTATCACTACTCTTTGCACTCAGAAGCTCTTCTCCCTCAAGTGCAACTAACGATGTCATACCCTCCCAAGCAACAATCTTCCACACAATTCCCAACAAAGCATTCACTTCATGGACCAATTTCCCATAATTTTCCTCATTAAGTAAATCCAGAACCAACTTAAAAGCATTTCTCAGAACATCTTCACTAGGGCAGTTCTTATCAAACAAAGCCAGCAAACTATTTCTCAAGCATTCCCTCCCTACCACATCCAAATTCATTTTGGCCCGACATAAACTGCATTTACCCAAATTCCGGAGTGCCACAGCCAAGGAAAATACGGTTGTGCCCACTGCCTCCCCATCTCCATGTTTTCCACTTCTGAAACCAGAATTAAACTCTGCTCGCGTCATAGAATGTAATGCCTTCACCACTTCCCTCAGTTTGCCATTAATTTTAGGAATTTTGGACAACCACTCACTCTCAATTTTTCCCACTAACTTAGACCCATTGACCAACACTTTGATGTCACTAACTACCCCTACTCTATCCTTGTCAACATGACCATCCCCTCCGTCTGTCAAATTGAAAGCCGATAAATCACCCTTCACAGCCTCACAGGACAATGCAGCGACTGCGTCAACAATTGATGTCAAAGCCGCAGTTTCATGGTCCAGAATTGCACAAATTCCATACAAGACGGAGTCTTCAGTCAATCCAATGCAGTTCAAATCCAGGGTTTCCGATTCCGAATTCAGAGTATCACATATGAGAGAAAGAACGGTGGCAGAATTGGAGGAGTGAATGAGCTTAATGAGAAGAAAGGTAAGAGAGGCGCGAACTTCAATAGGAGTGAGGGACTTGAGAAATGGGAACTGGGGTTGATTGAAAGGGTTAGGGTTCTGGGTGTGATTGGAGAGTCTATCAAGGACCGAAGAGTCGATGCGTAGCTGGGAACGGCGGGTGGCGACAGAGTAAACGGAGGAAGAAGAGAGGGAAGAGCCCTTACCTCCCACGGTGATGACTTTGACTTCGCCTCGCTCTGCCATTGTCCACATACACGGAGAGACAGGGGTAGAGAGAGTGAATTCTTGTTACTATCTTATGGCGGACTAACTGTTCGATTTTAGGGTTTCAGGTATGCCGGTTAGAACTTAATACAGCCGTTAAAGGCTTGTTTAAGCTTTTGCCCTTTTTTCTACTTTCGTGCCGACAAAATAAGGCTCAAATTCGTAATTTACTGACTTTTTAATTGCGACTGTAATCAATTTTTTAAAAATCAAACCGGGCGCATTGAATTGAAGAAAATATTTATCTAATATATATTATTTTTTCAATTAATAAAGAAACAACTTATTATTAGAAATAAGACCGAATGGAATCATGGTGGTGATCAGACGAAGTCCAAGGGACGGTCAAAGCAAAAAAGGGAGCTTATAAAAATCTGTTGGCAAGTGCAATAGAGGTGAAGCATATTATTAATAGAGTAAGGTATAAATGAGCAAAACAGAAGGCAAAGAAGATTATCACAGTAGCTAAAGGAGAAGCTTATGAGAAGATATACCGGGATTTGGATACAGTCAAAGGAGCACAAAGAATTTTTAAGATAGCGAGAGATAGGGCACATAAGACGGCGGACTTCAACCAAATCTGCTGTATACGTGACGAAGAAGAACAAATACTCACAGACGCCCAAGCCATCAAGCAGAGGTCGAAGAGATGCTTTCATAGTCTATATAACGAAGACATATTGGTCAACATAGCGTTAGGGGAACCCACTAGGTTAGGACTATGTCTAAACGGGTACTCTTGAGGGAGGATTACGAGGGATAAAATTACAAAAGTTTTGAAGGGGATGGGGAGCGGAAGGGCAGTAGGACCAGATGACATCCCTACAAAGGTATGGAAGCAAGTAGGTGTTGTAGGTATTGAGTGGTTAGCTCAGCTCTTTAATGTGATTCTCGAGTCAGCTAAGATGCCGGATGAATGGAGATTGAGTTGGTTAATCCCCTTATACAAGGCCAAAGAAGACATACAACAATGCCAAAACTATCGAGGCATCAAACTATTGAGCCATACCATGAAACTGTGCGAGAAAGTAATTGAAAAGAGAATATGGAGAATTGCTTCGATATCGGCCAACCAATTCTGGTTTATGCCTGGTAGGTCCACGATAGAAGCAATACATTTACTTCGGCGACTAATAGAATGCTATAAGGAACGACAACGGAATTTGCATATAGTTTTTGTAGATCTAAAAAAGGCGTATGATAGAGATCCTAGAGAACTCATATGATAGTGTTTGGAGGCAAAGGACATTCCTACGATGTATATCAGAGTGATTAGGGATATGTATGAAGGAGCACCGGTTAGCGTCAGGACGGTAGGAGGCGACACAAAAGCGTTCTCTATTGGTGTTGGCCTACACCAAGGCTCGGCTCTAAGCCCTTTTCTGTTTACTTAAGTGTTAGATGAACTTATTAAACATATTCAAGGGGAGGTACCTTGGTATATACTATTTGCTGACGATATTGGAGAGAAGAGTTAGAGTGAAAAAGCTTTAAAATGAGCAAGTCCAAGACGGAGTATTTAGAATGCAATTTCTCAGGCAATCGGATGGTACAGACGGAGGTAACAATTGGCACTGACGTCATACCATAGAAATCGAATTTCAAATACCTCGAATCCATCTTTCAGAGCGATGGAAATAACGATGGCGATATATTACATCGTATTAGATCTGGGTGGATCAAAAAGGTCCCTGTAAAACTTAAAGGGAAGTTCTATAAAATGGTGATTCGGCCCACCTTGCTATATGGGATAGAATGTTAGCCGACTAAACGTAGACATACGAGACAGTTGGTGGTCACATAAATGCGTATGCTTAGGTTGATGTGTGGCATTACCATAAGGATATGGTACAGAATTGGGTAGTGTGAGAGAGACTACAGGTAGCAAGTATTGTAGACAAGTTGAGAGAGACAAGGCTTAGGTGATTTGGACATGTGCGCAGGATGTCCTCTGATGCTCTGGTACGGCACGGTGAGATAATAGACCTGAGTGGCTACAAGAGGAGGAGTGGAAAGCCTTACAAGACCTGGAGGGAAGTGATCAAGAAAGGTATGTCAGAGTTGGCCCTCACTGAGATAGTTGCTAGAAGTAGGAAAGTCTGGTGTAATAGGATAAGGGTAAATGACACACGTTTCACATAGGAAGTTCAACCCACTGTTCCTGCAATGGACGCCGAAAACGTAGAATTGTCTTATCCTCAGGGTTGCTCAATGAAGACCCCAGTGCGTCTAGCGATGAAACGGGCCAGTCTTTACAAGATGTAAGGTACTGACAGATCGGGTTATGCATCAGGTATGTCTTCGTCTTTTATTAGAATTCTATTTACTTAAGTATTTAATGTGCTGGTTTTTTTACTTATTTTTTCCTTCCATGTCCTGAATCATTAATTTACATATCACATCTGCATGTGGGTCTACCGAAAACAGCCTCTCTACTATGTAGAGGTAAGATTGCGTACTATCAGACCTCCCTAGACCCCGCTTTACTGCAGAATTTCAGATTGGGTGTGATGATTATTTAAGGTTTAAAAGTTTGTTTGTATTAAACTACTATAAAATTGATAGATAATAAATAAAAAATAAAAATTATAAGAGTAAATAAAAATAAAATATTTTATTAAAATAAAAATACGTCTGTTGGACCCCGATTTTTGAGTGAAAATAAGAAATATTCAAAAGTGGATGAGTTAATTGAAATTAAGTTGAAAATCA
>JANIJH010000006.1:35273517-35293392 GCA_024520975.1 Erythroxylum areolatum
TCTTTAAGAAGTTTCCCATGTTGAAAAAAATCTTGGATAGCCCTAGTAATATCCTCCCCAATAATGTGCCAAGTTTGTTTGAAGAAAAAACCACTAAACCCGTCTGGATTAGGTGCCTTATTCGAATTGAATGAGTTGAAAACCTCTCTAATTTCTTGAGTTGAAACTTCATCTATGAGGGGAGTAGAGAGGCTTTCAGATATGGCTTGAGGAAAAAGGGACTCCACAAAGTCCTTGCAAGTAAAAAGGGGTTTCCTACTACCAATGGAACATTGAAAGAAGTCAACAAATTATTCTTGAATCTCTTCAAGGCCGATTATCCTTCTCCCATTACCTACTTCTAAAGAATTGATAGTGTTTCTGTTTCTGTTGGCTATTAAGGAGTTGTGAAAAAACTTGGCATTCCTATCCCCTTCCTTAACCACTTAATCCTGAAAGCCTGTTTAAGGAATGACTCTTGATCATCTAAGGCCCTAATAAGATCATTGATGGCATTTGATTCTTGAGCAAGTAACTCATTCGACTGAGGTACATGCCTCAATTTATCTTGAATGATATGAAGAGAATCTTGACAGTTCTTGACTCTCTCATTGACATCTCCCACTTGTCCTGAGTTAAGAGCTTTAAGTGCTCTTTTTACCATCTTAAGTTTGGACACTAAAAAGAACATAGGAGATCCCCTTATATGGGATGATCAAACTTCCGTCACTAGTTGCAGAAAATTAGGTTGAGAGGAAAGAAAGTTAGAGAACCTAAAAGGAGTGTTGTTCTCTGAATGGGGAAACTAAATTTGACCTCTAGAGGAGAATAATCTGAAATGTTCAGATAATGAATGACACTATAAGCTCGAGGAAAATTGGAGCTCTAAGTAGAATTAATGAGAGTCCTATCTAGCTTTCTGACAACATAATTAGTCCCACTTTGTTTGTTGTGCCACATGAAGTAAGGACCACTAGAGTTAAGGTCGTAAAGTGCATGACCATCAACCAAATGTCTAAAGTTAGTCATACTTTGGAGAGCTGAGTGACTACTAGGTTCAGCCTCATGAGGGTATAAGATGGGTTTAAAGTCTCTTGCAATTATCCAAGGCATGGAGGATATGGATGGGCTAAAGTTTGACAAGTCACTCCAGAGGAACTTCCTATGGTTTGGGTTGTTGGATCCATAAACATAAGTCACTAGGGGGAGTTGTTTCTAGGAGACAATTCTACATGCACTAACTGATCCGTAGAATTCTGGATGTGGCAATGATAGCTATTTGGATCCCAAGCTAGCACTATTTTGGCGTTAGAGGCATTGTCTATATTGCTATAAAAAGGCCACCTAGGGAGAATTGAGGACCAAACCTTATTCAAATAAAGGGGGACATAATCCTAGATTCTAGTAAACATACAAAATGAATTGACATTCTCTTGAGCCAAGCATGTACAACTAATTGTTTTCTGGGGTTATTAAGCCCCCTAATATTCTAAAAGACTAAATCCATAATCCAAAATTAGAAGGAACACCTACTTTTGCTTTTTCCTAGATTTCCTACCTTTTTTCAAAGTAAAATCCCCCTCTACCCCCCTTTATTTCCAGAACTTTCAAGAATCAATTCAGATATAGGAGGGGGAGAGTTGGTACGTACTTGCCTTATGGCATTGACTTGCGGATCCTCAAGGTTTCCAGCTGGAACTTCTCGGTTTATCTATGCCTTACCATGTATATCTGGACTCCCATTAGAATTTGAGAATTGTTCCATCAATTGGTTCATTCCCGCAATATGTTCCATCAGCAGTGGACCTAAATGTTTGCATTGGGTTTCAGGGACAGAAGTCTCCTTTTCCTGCTATGTGGGTTGGCTTGTGGAAGGTAACTCCCCTCCTTGCTGCACTCTACATGCACTAACTGATCCGTAGAATTCAGGATGTGGTAGTGATAGCTATTCAGATCCCAAGCTAGCACTATTCTGGCGTTAGAGGCATTGTCTATATTGCTATAAAAAGGCCACCTAGGGAGAATTGAGGAGCAAACCTTATTCAAATAAAGGGGGGACCTAATCCTAGATTCTAGTAAACACATAAAATGAACTGACATTCTCTTGAGCCAAGCATGTATAGCTAATTATTTTTTAGGGTTATTAAGCCCCCTAATATTCTAAAAGACTAAATCTATAATCCAAAATTAGAAGGAACACCTACTTTTACTTTTTCCTAGATTTCCTACCTTTTCACATAGTAAAATCCCCCTCTGCCCCTCCTTCATTTCTAGGACTTTCAGGAATCAATTCAGATATAGAAGGGGGAGAGTTGACACGTACTTGACTTATGGCATTGACTTGCAGATCCTCAAGGTTTCCAGCTTGAACTGCTCGGTTTATTTGTGCCTTGCCATGTATATTTGGACTCCCATTAGCATTTGAGAATTTTCCCATCAATTGGTTCATTCCCGTAATATGTTCCATCAGCAGTGGACCTAAACCTTTGCATTGGGTTTCAGGGACAGAAGTCTCCTTTTCCTGTTGTGTGGGTTGGCTTATGAAAGGTAACTCCCCTCCTTGCTGCTCATGGTTAAAATTTTGTACCTCTTTTCCTTGTGCCAATTCATGATATTCTTCAGTTTTGAAAACTCTCCCTGTTGATACCCATTCTTTAGTCTGAGTAACCAATGCAGGCCTCCATTCATATTCGATTCTAACTTCTTTAAATGATATCTCCCTAGCCTCAGTATATGTTGCTAATTGGAATGATGTAGGCCAATTGGTTTGTAAGTCCATTTCAACACACATCGTAGCATAAACTATTTGTGCCATCCGAGCAGTCGGTGAATCCATTAGGAGTGGGTTTCCTACCGCACTCGCTATTCGACCAAACCCTTCGGTGGTCCAGTACTCAACAAGGATATTAAAGAATTTTGCCCACACTGGAGCCATCTACACAACCTCCTGTTCCCCTCCATTCAAACTCCATTTTTTCAGAAATAAGGGTTTACCTTGGATGTGCCAAGGGCCCTTTTCCAGAACCGACATGATTCCTACTTCAAATTAAAACTTAAACAGAAAATTATTTGAACTGGTTCAATCCAAACTCAAACCAAGATTTATTCAAGGCATGTTGCATAACTAGGAAGGCAGGTCTCTTACCGAGGAAAAACCCAATCAGCACTAACCGAAATTTGAAGCTCCCTATTGTGCTAGCTCTGGAAGGGGTATAACATAAATTTTATCATCCTTTGTCTCTGGTGGGAAGTAGCTTAGTGAAGTTTCTGTCGAAGTTTCTGGCCCATTCGCTACTACCACTTTCCATGATTTTGCAAACCCCTGGGCTGCTGGGTTAACTGAATCGGTCTTAGATTTTGGTTCAACTACTAGGGTTGTTGTTATGGGTGGATCTGGTTTGGAAGGGGTTTTTGGGACTAGGTTGTGAGCCGAGGGAAGATTGGGATCAGAGTTTTGGTTTTGAGTTAGGGATTTGGTTGGGATTTCGGCATTTGGGTTGAGGGGAGGCTGCGGAATAAGTGTAGAGAGAGGGGAGCGGGAAAGAGGGGATGGGTGAAGAGGTGAAGCCATAGAGAAGATCACTCAACCTTGAATCTTTGAAGATATGGAGATCGTTGCCTTCGCACTCGCTATTCGCTTCTCTCACATCGTATCCACCTTTGCCACTAATAAATGAAAATTTTCTCTTAAATCTTTGCTTATTTATAGTTGTGATTATGTTTATAATTATTATCATTACTTCCACCACCACCGTGCCTATAGTCATTATTACAGCCACTATCATCATGTCCGAAACAATATTCATACACACATATACTAGGTCAACCACTACCACAACCCTTGTCACCATGCTCGTAATCAACGGTCTTCTTTTCCTTTAAGAAAAAGGCCCAAGAAGTAATGACTTTTTGCGATTGTAATTACTGGGTTACGCATCTTCAATATCTAAGGTTTTGCCACTATTTCTAGTCTACCTTGGCTAAAAGAAGTATTAGAGATTTAAGGACTTTTTTTTTGTTTGTATTTTTTAAATTCAATAAAAATATGTTTATTTTATTTTCTTTTAGTTTTTTATAACTTCTGAAAATTATAAAAAGTGATTTTCTTCTTTTTTGTTTTTTTTCCATAATATGTTTATGATCAACTAAACATATACTATTTATTTATTTATTTAATAGTAATTGTTAATAAGAGTTATGAATAATTTAACTCAATTCAATTTTTATTAATAAATATAAATATTTAATTAATTATTAATAAATATAATTTAAATTTAAAAATATATAAATTTTAAATAAATTTGATTTAATATGTTAAAAATAAATATTAATTATTAAATTGTTTATTTTAATAAAATATGATAAATTCACTGATAATTTATCAATAATTATTATATAATATATTTATTTAATTTTATTTATAAAATATTTATTAAATTTTATTTAATATGTAATTATTAGACATTAGAACCATTTTTGTTTTAATTAGAAAATTATAAACTAAAAGCATGAAATGAAAACTAAAAACTACAACAAAAAAGTAAAAGCGAAACCAAATGACTGCTACTTCTTCACAAAAATTCCAATGAAAGATTCAAACTTTGGAATATAAAAAGCAATAAGTCTTTAACTATTTTGCGAGCAAAAACAAATTGGGATGAAAGATAGGAAAAGGACGTGTGTGTGTGTGTGACATAGCAAAAGAGGACATATGATGAGAAGAGAATAAAGATTCAAATTATACTAAGAGTGATAAACTTATATTAGTAGTTCAATTTTGCTTTTTATGAGATTGCTAATTTTTTGTTTCTTATAATAAAGATAAAAATAAAATAATGAGAAGGCACCATATGTAGCCCCAGTTGCCTCACTAGCGCTAACAAAATTTCTAGTAAATATATTTTTTCTTATATATCTCATTTGAATAGGATTTGTATGTTAATACAAAAATCAAAAACTCAAAGCAAATGGCCTATTGAAACGTAATCTTTACTATAGTTAGCTTTTGTTACAAGTAGTTTCTCTTTTATTTTTGAGAAAATAAGGATCAAAATGGCTGTTTGATTTCTTAATTATGTTTTCACTCACTATGCTGCAATTGCATTTCGGTATAACCAAAACCAAAAGCCTATAAAATATGCATATGTTGCCGTTATTCAAAGCAACAACGAATATTACACCAATGCTTAAAATTCTTGCCTTTACAATAAAGAGAAATTTTAGATACTTGAAGAAGGTAAAAATCTTCATCTCACTTAAATTGTCCAACTACCTAATGAAACAATTGTTGTTCCACTTTACTAGTTTTGCTTTGCAGGATGTGCTATATGTTCCTTCTGTTAAATTAAATTTAATCTCTATAAAGGAACTTGATGCCTATATCAACTACTTGGTCGTATTTACAATTTAAACTTATACGCTTCCAGCCTAGTGTTTGAGACATATGATTAGGATGGGAACTGAGTGATGAATACTTAATACCCCATAAAAAATCAAGTTAACAATCTTTTATTTCCAAAGACAACACCATCATTCTCTTAAAATTGATGTTAGAGCCATAAGGTGCCTTTTCTTAATATATGTTTATGCTAAAAATGATATAAGATATATGAACTCTTGATAAGTGAAGTTTATATTTCACAGCATGTCCTTTTTGCTAAAAATATTATCCATCTTGTAGTGCAAACTCACCTTTAATATGCTATTAGTTATCAATATATGATGACCATAACTCTTCCTTAAATTTCCTTCTAACATTAATGTGGTTTTGAAAAACCTTCTCTCTTAAGTAGAATTTACTTTCCACTCCAATAATGAAACTTCTTTTTAAGAAACTACATCCATTAATCCACCTACTTCATCATTGATTTTGTATCAACAAACTTCTAAATCACAATTGACATGTTTTTACAAAAGTTCTTGGCTATCTTTATGAGTATCATGTTGATATTTCTCTTCCTTCATGACACATCCCTATATCAAACTCACATTAGTTAAGATATATGTATCATTTATTCCTTGTACCATGCTTTCACCGTTTCTCTTTTAGCTAAAAGAAACCATCTACATTTACAAAAGCATTTTATTACCCTAGGTGTCATCTTATTATATAATGAAAACTTACAGATCTTTATGAATGACACATGGTTTTTACAACATTCACCTACTATGAAGAACCTAATTGGATGTAAATAGTTGTACAAGATAAAATTTTTGTTTTAATGGAACTATAGAGGGTTATAACGCCAAATTGGTGGCAAAAGGATACAACCAAATCAAAGGGCTATGCTAGCAAGAGATTTTGCTCCTATTGTAAAACTTGTGATATCTTATCTCCCTTTTATTATAGCTTCAACCCAAAATTGGCTTCTTCATCAACTTGATGTTAATAATGCCTTCTAACATGGAAACCTTTATAAAGATGTCTACACAACTTTATCTCCTAGTTTCATTTGAAAAGTGGAGAAACAATTATCCGAAATTTATAAATATGTTTGACCAGGTGAGGTTTTAACATATAATTCTATTGAACTTGATCTTTCACATATTGCTCAATTTCATTATAATAGAGATTTTAATGTCATAAAAATTAAATTCATTTTTAATGTCATATTAATAATTTATTAATGAATTTAATTTTTAGACATTAAAAGCTCTATTATAATGAAATTGAGCAATATGTGAAAGATCAAGTTCAATAGAAGAACAATATGAGAAAATAATCCAAATTAATCAATTGATCAACCAAATGATGAAAAAAAATGTAAAGTGGAGCATACAAACATCTCAAAAGAGTTCTTTGTGATGTGTGTATTATGTCAAAACTATGCTAAAGATCACTAGGCAAGTGCACTTATCGTTCTTATATTATATTTTAGTGAATACAAGTGTTGGACATATGAGTAATAAGTACCAGTACTAACAATCTTTCTATTATCTAATCTAGTAAAACGAATAATCAATGTTAAAGATATATTGGTAGATGCATAACTGATCATATTTATACCCCATATTTGATGTATTTTTGCTTGATATTTTATACTTTTATTGTATACTTGGTACTTAATTTGCTCCAAATGTGTTTATAGGTTATAATTACCTTCACAAACTTAAAGGAGAAGAATTTGACTGAAATCATGATATAAAACAAAGAATTGAAGCATAAAAGGGATATACAGCTGTGCATTAGCCTGTGTACTTCTCTCAAGCTATGTAGAATTGTGAATTTTGGTATTTTAGGTTATACACAATCTAGTACACAACTGTGTATCAGGTCACGCATTTCTTAAAAACCCTAAAATTTATTATAAATTGACCTGTTTGAAGGCAAGTAGGGTGAGCAGACATTAGGAGGCATTTTGAAACTCTTGGAGGCAACTCAAGGGGCGATTTTGATCCAAAGAAGTGAAAAAATTGAAGAATTCATCAAAAGATCCAGGAGAATACAAGATCAAACCTCTACTTGCAAGAATATTTGATAGGAGATAAAAAGGGAGATAAAGAATTATGAACCTTTTATTTTCTATTCATTTTCTTTCTATTATTATTTGATTTCATTTCCAATCATGTGTAACTAAATCCTTTTAATGCCTAGGTTAGATGAACCCTATGCTTATGCTTTAACATGTTTTGATTCTTTTATTAATGCCATTGGTTTGATTGATATATTATGATTCAATTCGTGTTTAATATATGTTCTAATAGATTTAGAATATTATATCATAATTTAATTCCATAACATAAAGATTGAGAAATTATTGTTTGAATAGATCCACTATAATTGGAAGGAGTTGATTGCAACTTTAGAGATATGCTGACATAAATCCTCCACATTAAGGTCAAACCTAATATTAGGATTCAGAAATCGATAAAGCAATCCCCTAAACTTTATGCTGAGTAATTAGGTTGAAAACCTCAAGAATAGTTGTTATTAGGCTCAAGATAGCTATTAGCATACCACAGGAATCTCCACAGTCTAATATATCAATAAAACAATTGTATAATAAAAGGTCAACTAGTTAAGGGTTTTAGGGGGATTCGAGACGTAAACATTAAATCTTGATATCGATAGTTTTCTAAGTAATTTCTTATTTCTCTGTTCTTTATTTGCTACCTAATTATTTTATTTGTTTAAGTTTAACTTTCCTTAAATTAAAAATAATAACCAAATATGTAGACTAGATAATAGGATAACAGTAAATACTAGTAATCAACATCTTCGTGGGATTGATCTATACTTGCTGGTACTAGCTACAATTACATTGTGCACTTGCGATATTTCATTATTGACACACTCAAAAGTAGTCAACCAAGTTTTTAGCACCGTTTTTGTGGACTTTGATATTAGGAACACCTAAATGTTATTATTCTAGTTATTATTTTTATATTTTATTTTATTTTAGTTTTATTGTATTGTATTTATGGCTTATTTTTTAATTATATTTGAACTTCTCTACTTAATCTTGATTTTGTGGTTTATTGTAGGATTTACGATTCATTATCATAGCCACAACTCACAATGGAAGGATGAAGTAGATAAAACTCTTATGGGAGCTACGATTTGTCTTCATAATTTGTAACATCAACATATAGGAGAGAGAGGTGCTCTCACATGATTTTCGAGGCTCAACCAATATCCAAGCTGTGTTGGGACATTGGTGGGAGTAATTACTATAATCATGAATGTCAAGCACCAACTTATATATGGGAGCGACCAAGCATGTATAATTAACCTTAAGGTACACTATACAGGAACAACTACAATTAAGATTGGAGCAACTCTTACACTTATGAATGGAACAGTTACGCTCTAGCTGAATATTTACAGCACCAAACACCTTCAATTAACGAGCCAACTCTAAAAGGTATAATGGCTAATTTCATTCAATAATCAATCACGAGGCATCAAGAAATAGAGGCTCGTATACAAAATTTGGAGAATTATATCAACTAATTGGTAGAGATAACATCTGATGAGATGCAAGAGAGTTTGCTTAATACTATTGAAATGTAGCCTATCGAATGTGGAATGGCAATCACCCTTAGTAGCAAAAAAGATCTCCTAATAGAAGAAGAAGAGGAAGAGGAAAAAGATGGAAGTATTATAGATAGATTAATAGGACTCCTTATTAAAATAAAAGATAATCGATGTGAATTCAAAAGTGAACAAAAGACAAGGGTTGGCCTCATGAACGGAGTGGCATTCCAATAAGAGCTTCCTAAAGAAGCCTCCATCTAAGAAGAGTAAGAAGAGAAGTGGAAAAAGGTGATTGAAGAAAATGAGCTAGAAATTTTTGTCCAAGAAGAAGAAGAAGAAGAGTGGACAAAAGTGGGTTAGGAAGAACTAGTGGAGGAACCAAATAAGGAAACTATTGGTGAATCATTAGTAGTCACGTTAAGTATGAAGGGTTTCCACTTCCTCAAAGACAAATTGTTCAAGTCAACAGTTGTTGTGTCCAAAAAATTCTAAAAATTACCTAGGTCATCCTACTCGCAAATACATGAGGTTGTTGTAGTGATTACCTAGGGTCATCTCCCACAGAAGTGAAATTAATTCACTTAAATTAATTTATAAATTAGTTTGAAAAGTAAACGATTCAACTAGAAGCAAAGACAAATAAATTAATACAAATGGAAGACTCATAAGAATTAATTTCACTAAGTTAATCTCCTATGCATGATTAAGGGAAATGATTGGTTAGTTATCTTAGTAAAATTAACATTTGGGTTCTAAATCAACTCAAATAATAAACTAACATAACTTTCGTATTCAACAAGTTATTATCTGAATTAATTATGAAAACCCGACTACTAATTACCACTTAAGTTAATATATTTCTAATTTTTAACCTAAGCGTTTACAGTTTCTCGATTTGTATTAAACTTCTCCTCTCATTCCTTCTTTTAATATCAAATGATGCAAAGTTTGATCATGCTATTACATCCATTCAGCTTAGAAACCACAACAATTAGTAAGACAACAAAAATGTAGCTCATTCATGTATAATTGATTAAAATAGCTTCATTGATCCTCAAGAAAAAGATTCAGCCCATCATAGCATAAACATGGTTCATCATTCTCAAATACTTAAATCCCATATTCAAGAATAACAAAGAAGTATCAAAGCAATAAACACAGTGAATACTAAAATGGACTATCAATCTTTAGCAAGGAAGACAAGTTCAAAAGACCAAGATCAAAAAGTTCAATAACAGTAACAGAGATGAGACAAGAAATGACAAACAAAACAAACCCTCAGATGAGAAAGCCGGTGGTGGATCTCCTACCCAATTTAGAACTCTGGTGTTGGCTTTTGCCTTCTACCTCTGCTCTACTCCTCACCCGACTGCTCCCTATTATGTTCTTCTTATTTTTCCTACCTCTGCTATCTTGTTTTTGTTTCCATCCATTTGCCTCACCTCTCCCTCTGTCCTTTTAATTCCAGCCGAATGTGTCTCTTGTAGTGTCTCTAGTGTGTTGAGTATGAAGAGTGTAGAATCGAATGAATGATAGAATAGTGAATCATATCAGCCTTCACCCTCCCTTTCCTTTTTGTAGTATGCTCCTAAGTCTATGGTTTTATGCCCTCAACCTCTGTAGCTACCACATAATAACTAAAACAATTATGGAAAAAAATTGTGCGAAGGGTGGTCACGACTGTGACTTATAAGTCACAGTTGTGCCATGTAAGTCACAACTGTGACACGACTAGGACTTATGCACAGCTGTGCATGTAAGTGTGACATACATGCACAATTCTTCTTGTTTAGTTCATGCCACATTCATAAAATAATCTAATTAACATTCATGCAACATCTATACCAATTTCACTCAATCACATTTGGATCAAAACATAAGGATTTATAACCAAAATCAAGATATGAAAGTAATTAAAAGTAATAGAAACTAGACACAACAATTCCCCTAAACTTAAACTATGCTTGTCCTAAAGAAAAATAAAGAACACTAGACTATACAGGAACAAACAATGGAAACAATACTTTTCCCAAATAATAGTCAAAGATATCAATGATCATTTCAATAAACACAACCTAAGAACTTGAAACTCATAATACTCCATGAACAAGCTATTCTTTATATATTTAACCAAAATCAACAATCCCTTTAATTCAAAGAACCATTAACAAGTGTGATAGATATTCACTCCAATCTCCATCCTTTCATGCATTTAAAGTTAGGGTATATTCACTCATCATTCATTGCATATAAGGCATCTACCATAAGCTTGCTTACTAAAACAATCTCCACCACTCATATCAAACACAAACATCAATCTTAAAGTCTTTATTTTGGTTGTAATGGAGCTAGGCTGAGGGTAGGAAAAAGGAATATTGCAGTTTAAAACCACAGCACAAATTGAGATTTAAAATAATACAAGATAATGAACCATAAAATACTCAATTCTTTCCTCTCATTTAACAAAATTAAAACTTCCCATATTTTACTTCTCTCCTCTTATTTTCATTTTTTGGTAATCTTCTCTTCCTTCCATTTCTTTTCTATTTCTTTTTCTTCTATTTTTTACTTTTATCTCTTTTTTTCTTTCTTTTTGATTTTTTCTTTTTACTATATTTTTCTTCTTCTTTTTAGAACAAGATCAAGTTTAGAAGAGAAAAACATAAAGGAGAGATATAATTTATTACAACCCTGCCCATTCCTAACTCAAAAGCCAACTATATGCTATAATTCTCCTACACTTGTTTAATAATTATTCCCTAAACCCAATCATACACATTCAAATGCTCAACTTGCCTTATGGTAGGTACAATGAAGAGGATAAACAATTAAGTTCAAGGCTCATATTTTGTGTTTAAATAAAGACAATGTTTCATGTTAAGCTCAAAGGGGGTTCACTAAAGGTAACATCATAGTAGCTTTTTTAAGCAAAAGGGTAAATCCTAATTGCCTTCATGATTTCAACGATTGCATAAGATTATGTGATCTCGACTAGTATTTACAAGCAAGCTCTAGAGTTTCTGAATCATGAAAGAACACTCTCAGTAAAGAATACTTGAATTTGGTGTTTAATAGTTCAAAAAGGCTTAAATTCTTACCAAATGAAAAGTGTCATTCATCTATCACAACAAGTTAATGTCCTTTTAATCAAAATCCAAGTTAATCAGTCTAAGCATGCAAGCATAATCATTCACTCATATTATACATTTCTAATCCCAATCGAGTTCATTTAATGATCATGCATCTTTAACCATTAAATGGGAAAACAAACACATAATACACAGATAATGATTTTTTATTGTTACTAATACCTCCCCTAACACTTGAACATCATACTATTCGTAATGTGATAAAAAAATGAAAAAGGGGTCAAACAAAAGACAAAATTTAACACAAATAAGGACAAACATTAAAACTAAAAGAAATTAAATTAACAAGTGACAAAAAAGGATAGAAATATAATACAAATATGGGGGGTGATCACTGCATTGATCTAATATGGAACATGGTGTACTGTCTCAAGGAATAAAGAACAACTACAAGGAAAATAGATAGAAGAGATGAAAGAGTAAGCATGCGCACACAAAGAAAATAAAATAAGTTAAGGTTCACTAAGAAAAATAACAACCAATAGATAATTGAAAAACAAACAGAAACTAAATGGGTTGCTTCTTTAACGTCTTGTAGTTGCATGCCTTAATGGTCATGCTCAAGGTGGGTTGCTCAAAGTGATTGATTCCACCATTTCCCTCTTTTCATATGGATCCCTCTCCAAGAATTTTCCAAACACTTCCTTAGTTGCATCCATTAGCAATCAGTAACATTCATCACTCTCTTTAACTAAGTCCTACTTCATTTCTTCTTCTTCCTACAAGGCGAAATCAAACATTGACAGCATTAACTTGATCAATAAAAGAACATTATTTAGAAACAATAGAAGTAGGAATAGATTCAACATTAAAGATTGAAAATTCTACTATCTCCTAAGATTGTCATGTCAATTTCCCATTCTTCACATCAAGCATAGTGTTGGTAGAGGCCATAAAATACCTCTTTAGGCTTATGAAGTGCTCCTTTTCTTTCTCCTTCACTTCCTCTATGTCTAGGACATCAAAGTCTATGGGCACAATCAATTATCCAACTTTCACCAACACGTCTCCCATTATTCCTTTCGAATAACGAATTGACCTATCAACTAATTGCTAACATATGTTTGTAGGTCTTAACTGTCCCAAATCCAATTTCTCATAAATAGAGTGAGGCATAAGATTTACCCCTACTCCAAGATCAAGCATCACCTTAACCTCAAACATTTTTCCACTTCTCAGGATGGTAATTGCTTGGGCTTGCTCGGGTTGACTGGGTAACCTTTCCTTTTAATTGTTATGCATTTGAGCTATAAGTTGCCCCACCTAAATCTCAATCCTCTTGATAGATGCTTCTAAGGAGTCAAATCTCTAGTTATTCATTTCTTGATTCTGAGTTGTGGCCTGAATGAATGCATTCAGGCTTTCCTCCAAAGATGGCTTTCTTGGTAGGTTTTCATTTGAGGATTGTCCTTGAAAAAAGTTTGGTCTCTGAAATTTTGGTATTGTGGTTGGGGTTACATTGGTGGATTGATGGTCTTCTAAGAGAAATTAAGGTGGTTTCTCTAACCAGGGTTGTGGGTGTTCGAGTATGGATCATTTGACTCCCTTGGTTGAAAACTGTTAACTAAGTTGACTTGTTCTTCCCCATCTACCAAAGGTTCATAAGAATACGAAAAAACATTAGCTCCATGACCACAAGTTCCATATGTACCACATAATTCTTAATTTGAAACATTTTGGGGTAGTCTCCTAGTTAGCACCTTTACATGCCTCGTTAACTCAGCTAACTACATAGCTAATTCTTGATTCGAGTTAACTTTATGAACTCCAACTCTTCTTCCCCTCACACTTTTTTTGTTGAGAATTAGCCCCCAATAATTCAAAGATTTCATATGTTTCTTTAGCCATCCTCTCTCCTACATCTCCTCCTGCTGCATTGTCCACCGTGTACTAGCACTGTTACTTCAACCCATCATAAAAGAATTGGTTTAGCATGTGAAGCAAGAAATGATGGTGTGGACATTGAATTAACAAAAGTTTGAAGTGCTCCTATGCCTCATGGAATGGCTCTCCCTCCATCTGAGTGAAGGTAGCTATCTTAGTGCACAACCCAAAAGTCTTTTGATGGGAATAGAATTTTTCCATGAATTTGTTGCACACCTCCTCCCATGTAGTTAAAGACTCGAAAGAAAGAGTCATCAACCATGCCTTAGGCTAATCCTTCAATGTGTAGGGGAAGCACCTCATTTTGAGTTAATCTTCATTTAATCCATCCAACAGAAAGGTTTAGAGAGTGGTATAGAATTTCTGAATGAAGTTTAAAGAGTCTTCATTAGGAACCCTATAGAACGATGGCAGCATGTTATAATGGATGCTCTTCAATTTATAGTTCCCAACTGCATCTTCCAAACATATGCACTAAGTGGCAGTATCAATCACCCGTCTAACATACTCCTTCATCACTAACTGCCTTTCACCTATCTTTTGGTTATTAATTTGATCTTCACTCTTGGGTTCCTCGTGATCGTCTTCAAATCTCCTTGAAATCGTCGTATACAATGTATATTATCAACAAAAGGGACAAGCTCTCTATCTAAAGATCTCCTTCCTAACATAAACTAAATAAGTGCACTTCCTAGAGTCCTCCTACCTAGCTTAAACTAACTAAAAGTAATGCCAAATTAATAACAAAAATTAAACAAACACACACAACATAATCACTTAATAATAAAATCTAAATCAACAAAATAACACAATAAAACATATATACATGAACAAACAAACACAATCAAAAATCACTTAAGCAAATAAAAACAATCAAAATTAATTCAAATCCAAAACTCTAACACCTCCTCGATAACAGCGTCAAAAACTTGTTGTGCCCAAAAAGTTCTAAACATTACCTAGGCCACCCTATTCACAAGTATACGAGGTAGTTGTAATGATTACCTAGGGTCATCTCCCACAGAAGTGAAATTGGTACACTTAAATTAATTTTGAATAAAAAATAAGTGCAATCCTAAACATTCTAACCCAATTGTTGAGTGAAGGCTTTAAAAGAAAATCACAAATTATTCTGAATTGTAAACGATTAAACCAGAAGCAAAGACAAATAGATTAATCAAAATGGAAGACTCTTGAGAATTAATTTCACTAATTTAATCTCCTATACATGATTAAGGGAAATGATCGGTTAGTTGTCTTACTAAAATTAACAGTTGGGTTCTAAATCAACTAGAATAATAAGGTAATCTAACTTTCGTATTCAACAAGTTATTATCCAAATTAATTATAGAAACCTGACTACCAATTATCTTTATAAATTGATAATTATCTTAAATCGGATTAATGAAACCCTTGATACATTACATAACATGAAGGAAATCATAATGAGATCATGATAATGAGATTCCTATCATGTGTAATTATATTAGTATCTAAATTATCCCTAATCATAGGATTAATAAGACAGGACATTATTAATCCGGATAGACTAACATATGTTATGCTCTTTGATTGGATCAAGGAGTGAATCTCATAAGCTGTAAGCATGAGTTGTTTAGAGTTAACATGTGGATGATTGCTAGAGTAGTAAGTACATTAGATGACCTGCTATGAGACAATCATATTGATAATCATATGCATATTTTGTGTGGGCTTGCATGAAGGATGGTTATTGACTTAAGTCCAATTTGATTGAGGTGTCTATATCATACCATATAGTTATAGTAACTATATATATGTGTGTAAGAGATATATAAGACCATCCTTATGTAACTAATTGTACATCTTTTTAATTAAAGTAATCTAAAACCACTACGAGAAATCTATATTGCCTTATTTGGGTGGAAAAGGACCAAGAATATTCATACTCCATTGAATAAAACATAACATAACCAATAATGGGAAAAATATGCTACTAATTAATGATGATATTGATAATAGTGTTAGCATTTATCACAATATTTATATGTTCTTATTCATCTCTCTTAAGGGCGGGTTAATAATAACCTTGTCTTATCACCTCTTTTTTTAAAAAACTTTGATGAGATCTATATAGAATTTCGTGGTTTTCATTTAAGATAAAATAAGCCTAATTGAAACTAAGATAATGAGGGTAAGATAAGGTAAACTACTATATAATTATCCTTTTATCAATATATATATATATATAGAAATAGATAATTTACTTATAATATTTTGGGTACCTTTACTATCCTTGGGTTGCTACACTTGTTTAATGTTTCACCAAAGTAGAATGTCCAATCTTTACGATTGAAATTAGTAGTAGTTATTGTTGTTTGTGTATATTTCACATTTAACTTAAATGCATGTACAAATTATCCACAAAGTGTCATAATGTAAATCAAACATCTATTTTCAAAATTAACGAACTAAATTAAATCCAACTTATTCATCAAAACTCATGACTATTTACCTAAACAAATCAAATCACAATCACAAGTAAAATTATTACGAATCCTCTTGATTATCATCTTTTTTAATGCAAAATGTTGGAATTATTCATTGTTAACCCAAATATCATAAAATTGACAAGCTTAACTACTAAATGCCTCTTCCACACTTAAGAGGTGAGGATAATTGATACACCCTTGATAGTAAAAGATGTCTAGCCTTATCCAATGTCAATAACATTCATCTAGTGTTGGTGAAATGTAACACCCCAATCTTGCCTAACACATGTATATGCGCCATACGGTCACACGTGCACATGCCCAACAGAATTGGCGTGTTAACTATTTCACCTTCACTGTATCACTTGGCATCATAAACAAAATCATAAATAACACATTATCAAAAATCCAAAATGTCCTCATTTAATTTCATAAACCATAATTTACAACATAGCATTAGATCCATCATTCATTTTTATACATTATCAACCTATTAATGCTCACTGTTCAGTCTTCACAGTATGTTGCATATATGAGGAATTAACCAAAAACTAAAAATTAATCCTTCAATCTCAGCTGACCGACCTTTGAGCCATGACTTGTATCCAAAGTGGTACAAAATTTCTTCTATGCAGTTTTAGCAGCTAAGTCATCACTTTCTCAAACCTGAAATTATCAAAGTTGCAATTTTGGTGAGTTTTGTGAATTCAGTTAAATAACTATCCTCGATGGTTCACTCTTTTCATACAACACAACAATTCATGATATCATAAAACTCACATCAACTTGATTATCATCAAGTAATATCATGAATCACTTTGTTCACAGATGTCACATTTTAAACACAAATCCATACAATTCATCATTTCGCTACAATTTTGTAAAACATAATCATTGATAAATTATCATGTATTCATAAAAGAAAAGTCCTAAAACAAGGCAATCATTCAATTTATTTATATCATATGTGAATGCAATGTTTATAAGACTCAAATTCATTTATTACGTTGTTGTGACCGTGTGCCCTTTTCACTATCCTGTATCTGTTGTGGATACCGGGCTCTTTCATGCTGTCTCTTATCCGTTGGAGATATAGGACTCATTGCACACATTAAGCCTTAGGCTCTTTCCACAAATGTCTGAGCTTTAAGCTCTTTTTCACTGGCAATATCAGTTATAACTGCCTTTGTGTTCCATGCATTGGAATGAAATACATTACATAAATTCAATCATTATGTTCATTCAGTCACATTCACATTCTTTCTCATTCACATTTGTCGTCATAATTTTAGTCTGGCATTCAACATTTAAGTTAAGAAACAAGTAGTCATTCACATTTACATTCAAGTAGCACTTTTAATGTTTTATTCATACATCAAACTCCTCAGATATTTCGTATTCGAAAATCAGTACATATACATCACATATAAATTCAATTCAGTATCAAATAGAACCAATCAAGGTGAGACCATCTTAGGTTACTCACCATTGCTCCCTTTAGCCTATTGCCTTGAAGTTCCAACAATGTCTGGAAGCGGTCGCTCAACGTGCTCTTCTATATGCAATCACATACATTTTCATATTACTATATTGCCTATTTCACTAAATAAACACATTTATAAATGTATCATGCATTATGCATTTTCAATGACAAATTCTCGGGTATATTTATTTAATAAACTAATTCAAATATCAATTTTACTCCAATTTTTTTTAAAATTCATACACTTATTAACCATTCCTGCTTTTTTTAAAAACAGACTTTCGGGTCTACTTTGCATGAACATTATGACAAGAAAAATGGACTATTTATGAAAAACTTTCTTCTAAACAATTGTTATCCTATATCTTAAGTTTCTAATGACACTAAGATCATACAATTTGGTTTATTATTCTATGATTTACGATCAAAATACTACAGACTGAGTACATTTGAAATTTTGGCTAGTGCATGATCATGCACTCGAAGTTGTTCAACTCATATCTCTCAATTCTAATATCCAAAAATTGCAAACTTCTTACCAATTGAAATCTAAGAGAATAAGCTACAACTTTTGTGAAGACAACTTTGACTGATTCAACCCACATCAATACAGTTTATTCGATAACAACAGGACATGAGTTCTGTCACGGGTAGTGCCACAACCTAAGTCAAGACTCAATTTCAAGATAAATTTCAAGACCCTTAAGGACAGGATTCAACTTCAATTTCTTTTTAAAATTGTATCCAAATATCTCTAGTTCAATCTAAATTAAGAATCATCTCATTTGGAAATCTATATATCAAAATATAGCCAAAATACCAAAGCATCTTCAATAAAAACATTTCAGTTATCAAATTCTAGCACACCTCAACATTTTCATCCTAAACTCATCAATCAATCTCTTCCAAATTAATTCAGATGGCTAACACATCTTATGCATAAATCATCTTTTCTACTTCCATTTCAACTCCAACCCAAGACAAACAAATTAAAATCCCTGATTACTAACAACCATAAAAAAAACATATCACTATTCACGCAACTCCATTTCAGTTCAGATTTTTTGCACTTTTTCATTCTTTTTCTACATTTTTATCTTCTATACAATCACACTTTCTGCCTAGTTTCTATTTCACAAATTTTTCCTCTAATTCATTCATCACATTTATTCACTGAAACTGCATTTCTTAAACCATTTATGCTTGTATTCATTTACAATGTTAAAACATAATCAAAAATCACTTATTTGGTTCAACAAGGTTTTCAGCAGTGAGAATGAATCAAGTGCACAAAATAAACAACTTGATGTTCGGTATTGGATAAACAAGAAAAGTATTTTGGTGTTGGGTACTTTCTGTGAAGAATGCTACACCGAACAAACAAGCATAAGCTAAGGAATTTTGCTTCCAAAAACACTTACCACGTGTCCTCTCGTATGTAATACATTTGTCACATATATATACTACCACATGTCACTCTATAATTGATTCATTTGTCTCCTATTTTAATATTTTTTCCTAGTCTAAAATACCCTAAATTTTCAAAAATTTCATAAACTTGACCAAAAATTTCAAAATAATGATTATTATGACCAAATAAATTTTCAACACAAATAATCCATGATTTGCATTTAATCACATTTATAAATCTATTATATCTGAAAAATGTCAATGAATGCATGTACAATTATTTTAATATGTCAAATTAATTATTCACATATATGTCTATACTAAACTATTGTAGCATCCCACTCCAGCAAGACCCGAACCCGACATCGACAGTGATATCCGAGCCCGTGACCCGCGAGGGTGGTATGCTAGAGCAGTCAAAACAATTCAAATACTTGGTAATGCATTTTTCTTTTAGAAAACGATCGAGTGTGCGCAAATCAGTAAACAAATTTGGGCCCGCGATATGAAAACATTTTTAAT
>JANIJH010000006.1:35323282-35336084 GCA_024520975.1 Erythroxylum areolatum
CAATACGAATAAATCCCTATCAATCTCTTCCTCTGCCAATTTACTATTTTACCCTTCCTGTCGGGGGTGGGATGTTATATGAAATGAACGATAAGTGAATATATATCTTACCTTTAAATGATTGAGAGCATGGAGAGTGGAGTGAGTATCTATCACACTTGTTAATAGTCTTTGAGTTGAAATACTTGTTGATTTTAGCTAAGCATGTGGATAATAGCCTATTCATAGAGTATTATGAGATTCAAGTTCTCAGGATGTGTTTATCGAAATGATCGTTGATATCTTTGGTCATTATTTGGTAAAATCGTTGTTTTCATTGTTTATTCTTGTATAGTCTAGTATTCTTTGTTTTGTTTGAGGACAAGTATAGTTTAAGTGTGGGGGAATTATTGTGTCTAATTTTGTTGTGGTGAATTGAGTGAAAATGATGTGAATATTGCATGAACATTAATTGGATTGTCTTGTGAATGTTGCATGGAAATTGAAAGAATTTTGCATGAAAACGAGTGTGACACGTTAATGGTATATCATACATGTTAATTGCATAATCACACTTAATTACATTGTGACAAATTAATTACATAGTAACACCCATGACCATGTAAGTCACGAGTGTGACACGTGAATTACATGGTCACACTCGTGACTATGTAACTCACGAGTATGACAATGGGTCACACTTGTGACTATGGCTAGACGGGTGTGACAATGAGTCACACCTGTGAGTACTCCTTTACACTCAAGTCTGATATGTGGCAGCTACAAGGGTGATGGCTCGAAACCCTAAACCTAGAGTCATACTACAAATAGAAATGTAATAGAAGGCAGCAGGGGGACAGATCCCACATAATCATCCAGGAACTAAAAAAAAAAAGAAGGTGAAGAAGAAAGGAGAGAAAGAAGAGACCAATCGGGTCAGGTGAAGAAGAAGAGCAGTAGAGAGTGGAAACAACTTGAGCATTCGATCATCTAGGTGAGTTCCAAGCAGAAGCAGAAGGCGAGAGTCAATGTAGAGAGCTTGAGAGTGCAGAAGATCACTGCAACTCCCTCATTTGATCTTTGTTTGCTTGCTCTATTCTTCATTTTTCGCATTATTTCTTTGTTTCTTACTTTTCTGTTGTTAACTGAACTTATTACCCTGTTAGCTTAACCGACTAATACTTTGTAGCTTTTGATAGTTCATTTGGTTATTTACTTGGTTGTTGCTTTTATACTTCTCTTATACTGATAAAGATGGGATTGAAGTATATGAAGATGAAGAATCTTATTATTTCCATGATGGGTTGATCTCTTTTTCTTAAAGATTAATGTAGTTATTTTAGTCAAATATGCATGATTAAGGGACTATGTTGTTGTCTTATATTTGCTATAGTTTTCGAACTGAATGGACGTAATAGTATGACCAAACTTTGCATCATTTTTGTATTAAACGAAGGATCGAGAGAAGAAGTTTACAAGAAACTATAGACGCTTATGTTAAGAACTAGAAATATATTAACTTAAGTGGTAATTAGTAGTCGGGTTCTCATAATTAATTCAGATGATAACTTGTAAAATATAAAAGTTAGACTTAGTTTATTCTTTGGGTTGATCTTAGAACCCAACTGTTAATTTTAGTAAGACAACTACCCAATCATTTCCCCTTAGTTATGTATAGGATATTAAATTAGTGAAATTAATTCTTAAGAGTTTCCTAATTCGATTAATCTATTCATTTTTGCTTCTAGTTAAATTAGTTTACTTCTCAATTTAATTTTGTGATTTTCTTTAAAGCCTTCACTCGACAAATCGAGATAAAACGTTTAGAATTGCATTTTTTTGTGTTCAAGGTTAATTTGAGTGGACCAATTTCACCTATGTGGGAAGCAACCCTGGGTAATCAAATACAACTACCTTGTATACTTGCGAGTAGGATAGCCTAAGTATTTTTAGAACTTATTTTGGGCACAACAATTATAAGCATGGATGAGGGCAGAAGAGATTGGAAGGGAAGTTCAATGAAGTAGTTAAGAACCACGTCTCTTCTATTCACAATCTAGAGGTTCAAGTGGGTCAGTGGCTAATTCATTATATATAAAAAGTGTGGGGGGCCTGCTGATCTTCTAAAAATAGCAAGAATTCTCATGAGAAGTTATTTAGTGATAGTTGCCTTTTTGTTTGATTAATTATAATAAATGCATACTTGTAAGTGCCATAGGTGTATGAATAGGGTGTTAATGTTTGGATTTATGTGTATATTCAAATTAAAGAACTTAAACATGAAATGAATAAAATAGTATGTTGGAACATTTTGAATGATTTGTGTTTGAGGTTAAGTTAATTTCATAAGATTTGAAGCCATTGTACCATTATTGTATTATTGCACGATGTGATTATATGCTTATATGTTTTGAATTGTTTGTATTTTTAATTTTGCTTGAGGACAAGCAAAGGTTGAAGTGTGGGGATGTTGATAGGTATAAATTATACTATATTTTTCTAGGTGTTTAAGTGTATTTTAAGTGTTTCTTGGATGATTATCATGTGTATAGGTTATAATTACGCTATTGTTAGTGTTTTTATGTATTCTATGTGTTCCTATGCTTTAAAGTAAGAATTTGATCTTAATTTATATTTCATAAGGTGTTTGATGTGTTTGTGAGTGTTGAAAATAAGATAATTGAAGAACAAGGAAGATTTGAAGCAAATTAGGGAGACATGACCGTGTATATCTCTTAGCCCATGTAAAATCATGAATTTTAGAGACTTTTGAGCTATACACGGTTTGATACACGACCGTGTATCTCTCAGTGAGTGAAACAATGAATTTCAGCTTTTCCAACTCCCGAGTCTTTTTGGTCTTTTAAGGTTTCAAGGTTATTTTTGGAACCGAATAAAATGGAAAAACCCTAAAAAATACCTATGACCTTAAAATACTATTTAAGAACGTGAAAGACACAAAAAAAGTAGCAACCATCATGAAAAAGGTGGACCAAAGTGGGAGATCAAAAACTTCATTAGAAAATTCCGGCTTTCCAAATCAAGGAGTAAATAAAGTTTTCATTCCTTTTCCCTTGTTTCTTTCTTTATTATTGATGTGTAATTGGATTTCCAAGATGTTAAACATGTTCATGAGTTTCTAAATTCCAGATTAGGGTTTATTCTGAATTTATTTTGTAAACTTGATTATTATTGATTCAATACAAAATTATGATGTTGTAATAATTGTACATTTGATACTTTGATAATAAATTAAAAGAGTAAGTCAAAAGTAATATGATTAAATTGAGCAACAAGAGTTGGTAATTTAATAAGTCACGTGATTATCAAATCAACTTTCATTCGAAAATAGATCTTGTGTGAGAACTTGATTATTCAATAAATAGCGTCAAATTTAATTGAAAACATTAGGAAAGTTTTGTGAATCGAGAGATTACAACAACTAAATTTTTGGGATTCAATTAGGGTTAATTGGTTAGGTCTTAAAAGAGAGTAATCAATACCTCAGGAAATTTAGAATCAATACATAATTGGATATAATTGGATCAATCATACTTAAGGAAAGAATAAATCCTAAACCTTCATCTTTGTTCAATCTTAATTCAATTTGGCAGCTCACTTGTTATTTATTTATTTGCTTGCATTATTTACTTTTTTTAAGTTTCCTTTATTATTTTTTATTAAAATTATATTCTACTACCTTAAACAAAGTTAGGTTCAAATCTTTTTATCTATTTCCTCGTAGGATCGATACCTGTCAATACTACAAGATATGATTCGTATATTTGTAAGTATCGAGAGTTTTATTGGATATAAAACTTACTCAACAAATCTCTTAGAGCAATACTCATACTATAAATTTATATGGGAGTCAAATATTGCACCTGTTAACTCCTTCACATTGTGTTTGTCATCTCTGCAAAGGTTAGTTAGGTAAAAGAGAAGCTATAATTTGATGGTCCTGATCTAAAATATGCACTATATGAAAATTCATTGGACACACTTGATCATCTATTTTAACTTGAATTAGAATAACCAGACCTGTATGGATACAATGACGTGGGCAGCTAAGGTGAAACTGAATGTAAAAGGCGATGATAAGATGTTCAAAGCTGGTTTTGCTCTTTAGTTCATTACATATGGAGAATTGGGAATGCTAGAATGTTTGGTGATGCTAAGGCTGACTGGGATTATAACTTGCGAAGGATACATGACCAAGCTCAGACACGTTGCTTTGATAAACTCATGCAAGGAAATCACAAGAAGGATGAAAATTAAACTAAACTTATGAAGCATGGCTATTACACTTCCACGTTCTCTATTGATCTGTTTTGTAACTGTAGTTGATTGACTCCAAAATCAAATGGAGTCGTTTGTTGCTCTTGTAATGACATTGTTCTTCCATTAATGAATTACCTTCAAAGAGAGAGGGTGGTTATGACTATGCATTCACCTCAGATTTACATTTTTTTCGCAAATCTAAGCTCATGGGCAAAAGATGCACATGATGTCCAAACCCGTAAATAAACTGGATAGTCACTATTGCCAAAAAAAAAAAGCATCAGACAAGTGCGTCATTGAAGGCCATAAACAAGCAAGGCACCTACTGCACCAACACCTGCCAGCAGACCAATAACCACTCCAATTGGAGGCAATCCACCACCAATTGCTTTTCCAGTATTGACATCGTACCTAGCAAACCTCTTTTTGGGTGCTCTACACTGTGGGCAAACATATGCATCCGGCTGCAGAATTTGAAAGAACGAGAAGATGAGAACGGCATTTGATGGGAATATACATACTTATCAAGTGATCAATTGATGATGTATATTTGGACTATTTTTCAATTCTTGACAAGTTTTCTGTGCTTAAATCAACAAACAAGACAAGCATACCTGTTCTTCAAATGGTTTTGTTAAGGTGTATATGTATCCACAATCAAGACATATGTGAGTAGCTCTGGCCTGCGGAACAATTTGCACCGTTAGTATCTAGGTAACCACTGTTCCTCATTCGACGCCAGGACAATCAAATACTTATTATTAAAGCATCCTTGCCTTCTGAGCCTCAGTCAACTTCCTTCCAAACCGAGGAGGAGCTGGACGCTTCGGAAGTCGTTTCACATCTACATCTGCACCTCTGCATGACAGTAAAGACGGAGGAGATGAATGCAAAGTTTTTCTTTTGAAATGAACAAATTGCAGCAGAGATTTTAGTTCACCATCTTATCTTCATATTTCTGGTTTCTTTATTCATCTGATTTTCACCATCACCATATCTACACAAATTACTTCCCTAAGAAGGGTAAAATTTTTACTGCCAAATTTACTAGTCTCTATGAAAGGCCAATCGCAGGACAGCATACTTGTGCTCCATTTCAATCACATTTTTTAAACATGATGTGACTTATATCTCGCCAAAGCTTTTACTCCTTATCATTTATCTAAAGAACCAGCCTTTTGTCTGTGGCAGAGATTGAATCTCGTTTTCTTCAACATTACTAAGTGATGGTCATTACTCTGGAGCCAATGTTTAATGAAAATTTTATATCAGCTCTATGAACCATGAAGTTTTCATAAAATGAGAAAAAACATGTTTATTCTCAGCACAGTCAAGATATTTAGACCCAATTTCTCAACAGTACAACATTTAGTAATCCTGGGAAGACGTTAACCGACAGTGACGTCGATGGTATCCAAAGCACTAGAGATGCTATGTTCTAATTTGCAGACATAGAGACGTAATGCCTTCCGACCTGCACGGTCCTTACAGCTACATTTGGAGAGAAGCAAAAGTGGATTGTGGAAAAAGAAAGTTAGGTTCAAAATCCTTATATTGTTTCAGATGAAAGCTAACAGTGCTTGAAGTTTTCTCCTATTTTCACTTCATGCAATAGAATTCGAGCAACTGAAGAGCAAGATTCTGTAATTCTTGGGAATATGTGAGCACAAATGCAAATAAGTATTTAAAAGGAATTGGCATGTGTTGAGGTCATGGAAACCTGCTGACAACGAAGTAAACAGATTCAGGCTTTGCTTGGATAGCAGTTTTAGTAAATCCAAGTTTATCAGCAGGCCAAAGTTCATCGCCGAAGAAGCTGCTAGTGTACAGCACTTGGTCTCCTGCTTTAAGCCCTGCTTTTGCTGCATTCCCTCCTCCATCTACAGCCTAACAAAACCCCAATTACGTTATCATTATGTTTCACAAATGGCTCTTACTCTTTCCAGAACCAAGTGCGTCAAATAAGCCAGAGACGTGACTCACAGTGATGACAACACCACCACCAGTCTTTTGACCCAAAGTGAGGCCAAGTGGCTTGTCAACCTCAACCTCAATAGTCTTGGCAGCGCCAGCAGCTCTGGCAGTAATCTGAAGAATCTTTTTTTTCCCAACAAAGCCGTTCTGTTTCTCGGCTAGGAAGATGTCTGATGAAGAAGCCCTTTTGGAATCCTTAAGTGAAAGGCCTTGGAAGTATGTTCTCTGGAGTAGGAAAGAAGTAATATACGAGTCAAAGGCTAATAAAGTTCAGTACAGAAAGAAACTTGGGCATAAACGAAGAAGACAAACCTGAAGCTGAGAGGATACAAGAGGTTTGAAAGATGGGGTGGAAGCCGTGGCTTTGTCGGTGTGATTCCTGGTAAGAGCTGCGGAACAAGAGGGAGCACCGGCAACCACAGCAGATGGCATTGTTCACACTTGAACGAGATATAGATGGATGCAGAGACAGATTGAGAGAGAGTGCGCTGAGGAAGAAGTGGTAGTGTTTTAATGAGAATTTAGCGGTTGCATCTGTTGCTACGCTGGTTGATTAAATTAGAGGACAAAATTGTTGGCCAGATAAGATAGCTAGCCTGTGGCGAGTGCGAGAGCCACGGGACATCGGTGTACCATTATGAGTCAAGATCTCATCTCTAATATTACGGTGTCTTATTGTGTCTAGTAAATCTCAATCATTTATTTATGTAAGTTTTGCATAAATTCCGCATAGATCTTGCGTAAATCTCATAAAATAAATGGCTAAGATTTCATGAGACAGAATAAGACATTATATTAGACAAAGGATCTTGTTTCGATTAATACGCCACTAATCAACTATAACACTAGATATATGGATTCCACTTACTCTAAAAAATCAGATATATTATCAAATTTTTATTTATAAAATCATATTTTATTTATATTATATTATAAAAGTGAAAAATGTGATCTCCTCGTAAAGAATTAAACATGAAAATTGATAGTGGAAGCGAAGTGTTATCCTTGAGACTAACCGTCTGATTGGATAGACTTTTAGAAAGTTAATAAGTACTTTTTTTACCACAAAAACTATTTTTTAAAAAAATGAGTATTTGGTTATAAAATAAAAAGGTACTTCTTTAATAGATATAGTTTTTTTGAAAACCAAAATACAACTTTTTAAGAAGCTCAAATTTAGAGCTTCTCAAAAAAACGCTTTTTTAAGTAAAATTTTCAGATCAATTAATGAGCATATTTTTTAATCTCTTTTGTCCTTATGTTTTACACATAATTCCCATAATACCCACAAATCCACCTTGACGTTTATTTTAAGAGCTATATAATATTATTTGGCTTTTCTATATATTTTAATATTTATTTTTGATATTAATTTTACTTATGTTTCATATAAAAGATTTGGTTAGATATATTTTTATTTATGTTTCATATGATTTAAAATTATATAATAATTAATATATTATGCTTTGCATATTGTTTAATATACTTTAAAAATATTTATATTCATAAATAATTTTTATTACAAAATAAAATATAGTTAAAATTAAAAATATTTTTTATTTTTATGTTGCCAAACAGTTTACTGTATGAAATTCTTTCAAAAAAGCATTTTTAAATGATAAACAAACAGTCAACTGGCTTTTTAAAAAAATTCTACAGAAAAAAGCTCCACTGATAAAAGCTCTGTTGTTATAAGCTCAACCAAAAATAGGCTAAATGATGTCAAGTTAATTAACTCCTTGTACCATCAACTTTTTCATTCTACAATTAAAGTTACTAGTTCTAATATCGGATTAAGTTTTGGTACAGTACTATATTGACATCAGTTAATACTAGGTACTATTTTAGGTAATTTTTTAAATTTATAAAATATTTCTTGAATTTTTTTAAATTTGCAAAATAATTCATTATCATATTGTATAATTGTACTGTATACTTTATAAGTTTACATCATAATAATAAATGATAACCATAATTAATATAAAATAAGAATAATTTTCAGATATTTCACGTATAAATAATAACCACAATTAATATAAAAAGACAATCATCATCATACAAATATAAAATTAAGAACAATACAAAATATTAAAAATATTACTATTTTATCATATTTTAAACAGTAATTACATCAAAACATCCAATAAAAAGAACAATAAATATCATTAACTTTCAAACTATTACAATTTACGACAAGCATTCATGATGAAGAAATAACCAAGTAAAAGTGAAACATAAAATAAAAACATTTACAATTACATTACATATATAGAATTTAACATATACATCAAATATAAGTAAATTTAATAGAAGAGGAAAAATAAAAACTTAGAACTTTATTCAATCGTCTACGGGAGGGTATCTGCTATAACTGCACTAACTTCAATTATCATTTGTCACAAAATTCTTATCATTAAGAGAAGTCTTATCATCATCATCACTAAAATTAAATGCATCAAATGAAATGTCGATGCTTTTCTATCTAAGATTATCTTTCAATTCATCCACATCTACCAAACTTAATTCCTCAAAAACTCATTATGCCAAAAGACTTATACTATCAATGGAAACTAGATCTATCTATAAAGAGTCATAGTAAACAATAAAATTTAATTATTAGAAAATTATAAGAAATTATATCGAAATTAATAACAATAATAACATACCTTTCCCGGAATGAAAACCAAATCATTCAATCTCTTGTACTCCAATCTATTTCTTTTCTTAGAATAGATGAACTCAAAAGTGCTCTAATTTCATTCATAGCCTATAGCACTCATATATTGACTTAAAATCTGAATTATAATCCTTTGTAATTATGGAATACCAGCTGCAAATTGATCCCACCAAAAACCTATAAATCGTAAGATAACAAAAGTAGTGTTATAAACAAAATAAAGTGATAATTAATTTTTATCAAATAAGAAAAAAGAAACAGTAAATACCTAGAGAAAATTTTGCTCTTTATCAAATAGCAATGGACATTTCAAAATCCCCAGAAGACTGCCTGTAAAGCTCCATTTGTGAGCTCAAAAGATCTTGCTCATTTTATAGCCAACAATTATTGTAATAGTGAATAACATTTCTCTATTAACTTTAGTTTTCTTTGTAAAATTCGGTCTAAAATAGATACTAAGATTTAAAAATGCCTCAACTTTAAAAACGGAGAAGAAAGTTGCCTTTTCCATCTCACATTGATGATTGCAAGATACGGTATATACAAGAAGACCTATGTTTCAAATTAGTGTTGATTGTTTCCTTGGCCCTCTCTATGACATCAAAAAAATAACTCATTGTTGTCTTTTCTTCACTATCAGCCAAGCGAAGCACTCTTACTAAAGCCTCACAACTCAGATAATAAATTGACATTGAAACTAAAATTCTCTTTCTTCTAGTATAATTTTAGAAACCTCCAATCTAGCCTTAATGTAATATCTCATAATCCCATGTTAGGGGACTAGAACCTTATAATAGAGTTCATGAGAGTTTATTGAGAAATTAGAAAGAGCATTTCATACTTATGCATAGTATAGCTTATACACACACATGTGAATATTAATTTTTATACATTAAAATAATTGTACATGCATTTCATTGACATTTTTTTTTGATATGATTTATTTATAAATGTGATTATATAGAGAATTGTGGTTTATATGTGTTGAAAATTAATTTGGTGATAAAATTTATTGATTTGGAATTTTTGGTAAAATTTAAAATTTTTTGAGTATTTCTGGACTAAGAAAAATGTCAAGTGACAAGATAAATAAGTGATAGTAGAAATAAAAGTCAAATGACAGTGAAAAATTTATAAATGGTTTGGAGATTTGGAGACAAATGGACTAGATGTTAATAGACATTAGTTAATTTAAGAAAATGATTTATTAAATTGGTTATTTAAGTGGTAAGTGTCATGAAACATGTCATGACACTCACCAAGTATTTGTTATCTTCCTTTTCACGTTTGTTTAACTAATTGAAAGACCATAAGATGGTCTTTCACCCATCATTTTCGTTACTTATGCTCCCTTCTTCATTTTCTTCATTTTTTTATCTTCATCTATGACACTCTCTTTTCATCAACATTGAACCTTGCTCTCATCCTTCACTTGTTACTTCCATTTTTGTTCCCTTCATCATCTTACCACTAGAAAACCTAAACTACTCCACCTTTATGTTGATGACTGTGAGAGGCATGGAAAGCTAGGGTTTCTTGGAAATTTTGAAGGAACTTTGAGTAAATCAAGTAAGTATCATGTTAATCTTAATGGGTAGCTGTAGATGAAATATTTATGATGAATGATTTGAGATTGAATGATCATGATCATAATCATGGAGTTACATACATGTTATAACGTGGGTGTAAAAATAAAGAGATTTATGGTCTTTCTTTTTAGTGTATTAATGACATTCTTGGGTTAGCTAAATGAAGGCATTTGTAATGATCATTAGGAGATAGATTGAAAGTGTAAATGAAGTTGATTTTTATGCTAAAACGTGGATGAATAAATGAATATATTTATAGCTTATTTTTGTGTTTATGAAGAGTAATAATTTATAAATTATTATAGAGATGTTTTTGAGGTAGAATGATCATTGTAATGGTGTTTGGATGAGTGCAGTAAATTGATGGATGAATACATCTATTTTTGTTTCGTTTTGAGAGTATGAAAACCATGAGTGATGAGTTGTTATGTAGATGTTATGAGTTTTGAATTAAGGATATAATGAAAGTGAAAGTTATGTTAACCAAGGTGTTGAGTTATGTTCTTGAAATGACGAGAACTAGGAGGATAGTTTAGAGGTAAAGTGAAGGTGATAATGGAGATGAACGTGTGTTGAGGCATTGATGAATGAATGGACATGTTTGATGTCCTGTTTTGTGGTTATGATTAATAGTATGACTTATTTTGTGAATGTTTTGAATTTTAAATTGAGGTAAGAATGAAGAGGAAATGAAGTAGAAAAGACGATGTATGTACAAGATGTGTTAGGTGTAAAATATAAGAAGTTAAAAAAAAAAGGAAAATTGGAAGAGAATAGCTGGAATATGTTAGCTGTAGTGTTTCTACTAATTATGCATCTGTATTTTAGCTATAACTTGATCTATACATATTAAAAAGGGATGATTTTAAGTTCAAATTAAACTACAGACATAAAGCTACAAATTTCTTGCAGGAATCGAATTTTAATTCTGTCTTTAAGGGTTTCAATTTTTGACTTGAAATTAAGTACTGTGTGTAGTTGTAGTTTGACAACAAAAGGTAGTATTTTGTTTATAACTTGCAGAATACTGAACTAGATTGTGTGAAACTGGTGTCATTAGAAACTTAATACATATGGGAACATTGTTTTAGAATTTAATGCCTAAATACCTCATTTTTTATGTCAAAATTGCTATGCAAAATTGACCCGAAAGTTTGTCTTGAGAAAAAAAACTAGAACGGCCATCAACGTGAGTTATTCTTATTTTATATGATGTTTGAAACAAAAAATGGTAAGGTACTTTCGTATGATGCATTTAGACTTGAATGGGACTTAAAATAAACCTAGTTTGAGTTTGAATAAGTTGATAAAATGTTGGATATGTATAGGTTGTAATTGAGGATATAACATGGTGAAAGGATTGTTGATATCAAGTGTATAAAATCTACAAATTTATGAGTGTTATAAGAATAAAAATATTCTTAAAAATGCTAATGTGATTTGAAGGAAATGAGTAAGGTATATAAAGTAAGATCAAAAGAGGATTTGGATATTATGTGATAATATGATGCTAGAATAATATTGTTGAATGATTGATTTATGAAATTAGAGTAAACATGTATATTTGAGGTATCAACCTAATAGTAAACTTGTTATATCCAAGTAACAATGATAGAATGATCAAGACTTATGAATTATGTATGCGTACCCAGAAATAGTCATTGAGCATACACTGTACATGATTCCTATATACATACGAGCATAAATGAGTAATTATTTAATTGTACAAATTTGTGATATGCGTAAATGTATATTGTATGATATAGAGGAGCATTTAGAGCATCAACATCCAGACATTGCTGGGACTTTGTGGCAATAACTATCTGGAGCAAACAGTGAGTGACCTAGATAGTTTCACTTGGATAATTGTTTGTTTTAAATTATATTATGAATATGATTGCGTTGATTCCAGACATTGAATGTCTGAGGTGTTTGATGCATGAATAAGATATTGGAAGTGCTCTTTGAATATGAATTTGACAAAATATGTTGGATCCCGATCCGGGAACCGGATCCCAACCGAAAAACGGAACCACAATTACGAAACTGAAATGCGGAACACAAACGGAACGGAGAGACGGAAAATCGAAAAGCGAGAAATCGCTAATCGGAATCAATTCGTAACAAAACAAAGCCGACATCCGAAACAAAGTAACAAAGAACAAAAACGAATAGATGAACATAATCGCGTTGGAAACCCTACGACATTTCAAATCCGGTATAATTTTTTTTTTCCTTTTATTCATTCCTTTTCTCTTTAATCAGTCTCATTCAAAACATAACCATTCCATACAATTCCCTT
>JANIJH010000006.1:35368142-35388258 GCA_024520975.1 Erythroxylum areolatum
AAAAATATCAAACTTTATGGCTACGGAAAGCTCTTGACATAATCTACAAGTTTCCAGAAGACCATTTTATCAAATTTCCTTAAATTCATAATTTTCTCACAAATTTCTTTCTCATTTAAATTCATTTTAATATTTCTATTTTTCATCAAAAGTTCGGGGTCCAACAAAATAAGTGTTACTCAATATGAATGTTGAATGCCAGACTAAGGTCCGCTGATAAATGTCAATATGAATGTAAATGTGATGCATTTCATTACATAAATGCATGAAACATAAAGGCAGTTGTGATCATAGTTGCTAGTAAAAAGAGCTTAAAGCTTAGAATGTAATAAAAGCCTCTAGCTTAGTTGCTATTTACCCAGTATCCACTAAGGGAGATGGGATATTATCTGATATAAGCTCGGTATCTACAAGGGATATGAGCTAGTAAAAAGGCACTTAATCACAACAAAGTAATAAGTGAAAGTAAGTCTTATTTGGATTGCATTTATAATTGATATGTGCATCTTAAATGATTGAAATTATCGGTTTGATTACTCTGGATGTGACATGTGATGCTATGTGATAAATGAAATGATGTGAATTATATGTTTATATGTGTTGATATGTTGTATGAATTGAGTGAACCATCGAGGATGGTTACCTCACTGAGTTTGTAAAACTCACCAAAATTGCAATGTTGACATTTCAGGACCAAGAGAGGACACTAGTAATAGAGAGACTCTACAAGAAGTATAGTTTTTATACTTTTGGAAAGAAGAAATGGCTCAAAGGTTAGTCAACTGAGATTAAAAGATTAGATAAAATTTTTGTATAATTCTGCAGGTGTGTAGCATGTTTTGTATTTAGTTTTGAGAATGTACATATAGGGATGAAATAGGAAATGCTACAATATACATATTCGGGTTTTATGAAATGAAATGAGGAATTCAGTTTTTAAAATATTATGGCATTTACGTATTAATGATAATGTCATGATTAAGTTAGTGATACGAGTGCTCTAGCATGTTATGTTTGTGAGGTACATATTTGGATATCACTCAAGATGTCAGTACGTGTCTTACGAGAGTGGGGTGCTATGCTTAGACCTAGCATGCTGAGATGCAACTCACTTATTACTTGTAAACATTTGTCTTAGTTCTTTCTTCATCGTAACAAAAGACTGAAGTGATAAGAAATTCGTTGTAAATCTTATCACAGCAGGACGACATAAATTCCTATAATTGGTAAATTCCTTTTTTATTAAATTCAACACTGATGCATGATTATAGATGAACTTGGTCACCTTTTTAGCTTTCTACATAGTCTCATCAATAATAGGAAAATACCTAAGATCCCTTATATTCTCCAGCATTAGGCCAATGCAATGTGCAACGTAAAGAGTCCAAAAAAAAGAATTATACTTATTTTGTAACCTTCTTCCTGTCACTTTATAAGCAAAACATTGTCAGTAATGAACTTAACAATATTTTCTGGCCTTAATTTATTCACAACTTCTTCGAATATATCAAATAAAGTATCAGAATTTCTAATAAGGCCAAATGCATCAATAGACTTTAAAAACATTGAGTTATTTACATAATAAACCAAAGAAATTAATAATAGACTCTGGTCTCCTATTTTTCCAACCATCACATATGATTGAACACCCATAAGTAGTCTAATTTACTCTTCTTTTTGCTAAATAACTTTTAATTTCAAAAACTGAGCAACTTAAAAGTTTACTTCTTGAGTCATCAATCGAAGGAGTTTTATGTCCTAGGCTGAAAGAGGCTATAGCATCCACCATAGGTTGATAATAGTAAGACTAGGAAGCATTGAATGATGAACTTGTATCATATCACCATCTAGCTACTGTCATGTTTATATTGTGAGCCACATCTCTTGATTATATGACACTATGAATTGAAGATTGGGCTCCAAGAGTTATTCATGGTGTAAAAAAACTAGTCACCTGCCTTCTTCTTTTCTTAACATCAGGTTCAAGTGTAACATTCACTTCTTGCTAAGCCTGGGATGGAACATTACTACTACCACCTTCATCATTTCCACAAGCATCATAAAAATCAGTAAACAAACTTCCATTACCAATTTGATAATTCAGTCTCTCCCTTCCATCTTTCTTATGTTAATATTCTTCAAGCAAAGTTTTTATTTTTCACTTAACATCATGACTTACTTTTTTTATAAGATTCTACATCTCTTTTAACTATAGCTAAATGCTTCTTTAATCCAGTGATTCCTCTACCTTTCAAATGCTTGTTACAAAACAAGCAAATTGTATGGTTCTTCATGCCCGAGATCAATGCAACATGAATCTAAGCTGGATCATTGTATCTTCCTGAAGGGGTTTGATCAAGAGTATTGTAACATCCTACTACCATAGAGTATATAACTTAACATCCAGAGGACATTCAAGCACAAATCCTATGATAATGGTATGTTAGAGCAAACATAATCTCTTAAATGGCATCATAAAGAATATACAATACTTTAAAAAAAATGCAAAACTTCATTTCATTCACTGAAAAAGGTTTACACTATATTCATGGTACAAGGATTGCAAAGTGCTTCCGACCGCATGCCTATCAACCCAACATAAATATTAAATTTGGATCTAGAAATTAAAAGATAGAGGTCACAACAATTTACTAAGCAATGTCGTAAAATTAGATGGTCGAGGCTAAAAGGGGACATGGTGGAACATTTTAGGACTCAAGTTCGGTATAATACCATATGGGTTGTGAGTGGGGATGCTAATCGGATATGGCAGGGAGTAGCCGATTAGCATCCCCTGTAGTGAGAGAAACCGCCACAAAACTCCAGGGGTATCTAAAGGAAAGGGGGTGGGCAGATGGAATCTTGGTGGTGGTCGGACGAAGTCCAGGGGACGATAAAGGTGAAGAAAAGAGCTTTTAAAGATCTTTTAGCAAGTACAACAGAGGCAGAGAAGGTAACTAATAGAGTAAGGTATAAGCTGGCAAAATAGAAGGCAAAGAAGACTATTTCAGTGGCTAAAGGAGGAGCATATAAGACTATGTATGGGAATTTGGATATGGTCAAGGGAGCACAAAAAATTTTCAAGATAGCACGAGATAGGGCACGTGAGACGAAGGATTTTAACCAAGTCTGCTGTATACGTGATGAAGCAGGACAGGTACTCACAGAGGCTCAAGCCATCAAAAGGAGATGGCAGAGATGCTTTTATGGCTTGTATAACGAAGTCATATTGGTCAACATAGAGTTACGCGAACCCCTTATGCCAGGGCATTTTCTAAACGGTTACTCATAGCGAAGGGTCATAGGGGAGAAATTACAAAGGTTTTAAGGGGAATGGAGAGCGGAAGGGTCGTAGGGCCGGATGAGATCCCTATAGAGGTATGAAAGCGAATAGGAGTTGTCAATATTGAGTGGTTAGTTTAACTTTTTAACGTGATCCTCGAGTCAACCAAAATGTCGGATGAATGGAGATTGAGTAAGTTAATTCCCTTGTACAAGACTAAAGGGGACATCTAACAATGTCACAACTATAGAAGCATCAAATTACTAAGTCACACCATGAAGTTGTGGGAGAAGGTTATTGAAAAGAGAATTTGAAGAGCTTCTATATCGGCCAACCAATTTGAATTTATGCCTGGTAGGTCCACGACAAAAGCAATGCATCTACGTCGGAGACTAATGGAATGCTATAGGGAATGAAAACGAGATTTGCATATAATTTGTATAGATTTAGAGAAGGCGTATGAAAGGATTCCTAGAGAATTCCTATGGAGGTGTTTGGAGGTAGAGGGCATTCCTATGATTTATATTAAAGTAATTAGGGATATGTATGAAGGAACATTGACTAGTATAAGGATGATAAGAGGAGACATGGAAGCGTTCTCTATTAGTGTTAGTCTACACCAAGGCTCGAACTTAAGCCTTTTTTTGTTCACATTAAAGTTAGATGTACTTACCAAACATATTCAAGGAGAGGCACCCTGGTGTATATTATTTGCTAACGATATTATCCTGGTGGATGAAACCAAGGAGGGGGTCAATGTCAAGTTAGAATGTTGGAGAGAAACGTTAGAATTGAAAGGTTTTGGAATAAGCAGGTCTAAGACAGAGTATTTAGAATACAACTTTTCAAGAAATCAGATGGTACATGAGGCAGCAGTAGCAATTAGTACTGACATCATACCATAGAAATCGAGTTTTAAATACTTCGAGTCCATCATTTAGAGAGATGGTAATATCGATGCTGATATAGTACATCTTATTATATCTCGGTGGCTTAAATGACAAAGTGCATCAGGTGTTTTAAGTGATAAAAAGATTCCTTTAAAACTCAAAGGGAAGTTTGATAAGATGGTGATTCGGCCAACCATATTATATGGGGTAGAGTGCTAGCCTACTAAATGTAAACATACAAGAAAGTTGTTAGTAACAGAAATGCGTATGCTTAGGTGAATATGTGATATTACTAAAAGAGATAGGGTTCGGAATCGTGTGGAGAGAGGGTTCGAAATTGTGTGGTGAGAGACAAACTATAGGTGGCTAGTATTACTGACAAGTTGAGAGAGACAAAGATTAGGTGGTTTGGGCACATGCACAAGAGGCCCTTTGATGCTCCGGTATGACGCTTTGAGAAAATAACCCTCAGTGACTGCAAAAGGAGAAAAGGGAGCCCTTAGAAGAACTGGAGGAAAGTGATCAAGAAAGATATGTTAGAGTTAGCCCTTACTGAGGTAGTGGCTAGAAATAGAAAAGTCTGGCGTGAACAGATAAGGGTAAATGATACCCTTTAAAGTCCTCACACCATGTAGTTACCGCGTAAGAAGTCCATCCTAATGTCTTTTCTGCCTTTGCTAGTTGTAAGTTTTGGGCAAGTCCTTCAGGCTTACAACTTGGTTTTTTAGGTCAGATGTAGTGGGGAAAGATTCTGTGAGGCCGTCTAAAATCGTTAGATTGTCATATTCTCAGGGTCTCTTAGCGAAGACCCCTAGCTTAACTAGTGACAAGAAGAGCTAGTCTTTGCAATGTGTCAGGTACTAGTAGATTTGGTCACCATCTGTATATCCTTGGTTATATCTTATTTATTTATTTATGTATTTATTGTAATTTTATTTACATAATTATTTAGCATGACAGTTTTATTTTTTTTACTCTTTAACCTGCATCACTCTTTTATTGTCACATTTGCATGTGGGTCTATCAGAAATAGCCTTGCTACTATGTAGGGGGTAAGGCTGTGTATAATCAGACATTCCTAGACCCCGCTTTATTGTAAGAATTCGGACTAGGTGTGATGATGATGATGATTTACAATCCTTATACAAAAGTTCTATATAACAAGAAACTACAAATTACAAACTATAACTCCTCTGATGTGAACTGACAAACCTTTGAGCTATTTCTTAACCCAAAATGTTTCTCTAGAGAAATCTTAAGAACTAGGTCTCATGTCTCGTACCTAAAAAGCCATGTTGTAATTTTTGATTAGTTTTATGAACTTAATGAGTGAACCATCATTGATGATCTCACCCAATTCAAATACATAATATCATACATTTCACATACATTCTTTCAGAACATGAATAATCCAAACAATCACATTATCGTTGCACATCACTTTATCATCACAATTTCAGAAAAGATTTTGTAATCATATATATACAAATGCAGATGCATATGAGACTCCAGATTCATTATTATTTGTTGTGACCAAGAGCCTTTCAGATACAGATACAGATACTGGCCCTTTGGGCTCAGCCAGAAACAGAAATTACGGAGCAAAGCTCTACGTGCAGAATTCTGAGCTTAAAGCTCTTTTAAACTGGCTACTCTGATTACAACGTCTTTATCTGAATATACATTTTATGAAATGCATCAAATAACATATTATGCCATGTATAGAATTCACTTATAATGCACAGATAGAATCTCATATTCATCGGACCTAAGTCCAACATTCAACTTTTGTTTGAGTATACATATATCATTCAGAATTCAGTTACAAACAGATATCATTCAAATTTTAGATGCAAACATAACACTTCCAATACATTCTCGAGTATTAAACTCCTTGGACCATTGAAGTCCAGAATTCATATACAAATCACAAGCAGTTTAATAACTGAAAGTTAAACAGAATAAATCAATCCTAGGAAGATCATCTAGGTTGATTCACAGTATGCTCCGATTTATGCTATTGCCTGGCAATGTCTGACTGGCGTCTAACTTGAGAATCTAAAATTAGACAATTCACACATAATTCACATTACAAAGTCGATCAATCAAATACTTATTCATTTGTGCACACACACACACAGATATATATATATATATATATATATATATGTCATGTTTAATGCATGCTTAACGACTATTGTAGGTATATTTACTTAATTCACATCCTATGATCATTCATACTTCAAAACTCATATGATCATTCATACTTCAAAACTCATATATGTCTAATTTGAACTTAGGTTAACACCTCAATAAATTATAATATCATCAATTATTTATTCACCAATGTTATTCTACCATTATATGATTATACAATATCTAAACTCTCATTCATTCTTATAACATCTGTAAAATTTTAAACCTGAACATTTGGTAATCAACAATCCATTCTTTATAAATTTATATGATAATGAAATTTTTTGGAGAGGAAGATCAATGTGTTAGGAGTTTGTGTTCCAAATTTCAAGTCAATTGGAGGATTGGAGAAGAAGTTATGATCAAAAGAGTGAAGGGTGTTCAAAGTTGTCAAACAGTAGGATACCTCCACTGTCACGATCGTGCTTATGCACGATCGTGTACTTTCAATTGATCCTCCTCTATCACAATCATACTTATACACGATCGTGCAACCCCTTCATGGCCCATTTCTATCACGATTGTGCTTGTGCATGATCATGCACTACCTCTACACTACCTCTTATTCAAGCATCATTCTAGCTCTTCTTAAAACAGACTTTCTAGAAAAATTTTCATGGCCATTTTGATAAGGAAAAATAAGTATTTGGGTAAAACATTCTTTTAAAAATTGTTCCTTTATGTCTTCAGTTTCTAATGACACCAATTTCATGCAATTTGGTTTAGTATTCTGAAAGTTATACCTAAAATACTACAGACTATTCTTAAACAGTGACAGAATCCAGAAACTCAAATTCAAGCCAAATTTTAAAACTCTTAGAAATAGAATTAAAATTCCATTACTTCATTAAAAATATAGCCATAGGTCGCTAGATTAATATAAACTTAAAATCATCTAAGTTGGATGTCTACAGATCAAGTTAAGGTCAAAATACCAATGCATATTTGGTGAAAATACTACAACTAACATATTCTAGCAATCCTTCTTTACCAATATCACATGCATTTCAGTCCAATTCAAACATTATTCTTATATCATTTGACATGCCATAAAACTTAGATTGTTACTTACCTATTAGGTTTCCAATTTAGCTCAAAACTCTAGATTACACTAGTCCTCCCAAGCAAGCAAAAATCAAGACAAACTTATAATCACATTCAGCTAGTTTTCTGGCAATTTGGTGAAGGATATACTTATGGGTTTCATGTAACAAATTGGTTAAGGTTCAAGCAAAGTACAGAGAAAGAGCTGGAGCAATTTCGATGAAGAAACAAACGAAAGAAGCAACAAAATTTAGCTTCAGAAACTGGCTACATCATATGCTAGGTATCAACATCTAAACTCACCATATGTCTTAAGGCATGTAATACATTTGCCCATTTCCTATGCTACCATTAGCACCAATTAATCAAATCATATGTCTTATTATAATTAGTCCACATGTCACACAATAATTGGTCAACTTGTCACATACTAATTGATCTAATTGTCATTTTATTATTAGTCCATTTGTTACCAATTTAACTATGCCAAATGTCACTCAATTATAGGCTAAATCATCCAAATTTTTAATGTATCAATTTGTCCTCCCACTTGGAATTTGTCCTAGTCTAAGTGTACATTTTAATTCATCAATTTCCCAATCCATAACATTTAATTCCAAATTTTCTAATTGAAATCCAATCGTACCAAAATGGAAGACATATCAGAACACAATTCACATCATTATCACTTAACATTTTTCAAACCCCGGAATAAGTCAATTGAGTGCATACACTAGCTTGTAATGTGCATAAATATCAATTCGTATATGAATGCTAATGTTATACATGTATATGCAATATTTAATCTAGGGTTAAACCTAAAGCATATTCCAAAAAAATGAGATATTTCAAGTACTTGAACTTCTTTCCATTTATTTGTATATATATATCATACACAATTAAATTTCATCCAACACAATCCAATTTTATCCAACACAATTCATCAATAAGTCAGAAACCAATAATTCAAGTATTCAATATACAAAATTACACAATACGCATATCTATCATATGTAATATAACTCATTTTGTATGATTACATCATACACAATTCAATTTCATCCAACACAATCCAATTTTATCCAACAAAATTCATCAATAAGTTAAAAACCAACAATTCAAATATTCAACATATACAATTACATAATATGCATGTCTATCATATGCAATATAACTTATTTTGTAATTACATCATGCATAATCCAATTTCATCAAACACAATCCAATTTTATCTAACACAATTCATCAATAAGTTAGAAACTAACAATTTAAGTATTCAACATAACAATTACACAATACACACGTCCATATGTAATATAACTTATTTTGTATGATTATATTATACACAATTCAATTTCATCTAACACAATCATATTTTATCCAACACAACTCAAAATACACTTGCTTTTCCTTCTATTATATTGCTATTCTTTCCTCATCTTTTCATGTCTCTTTAAAAAGTGAACTAAAAGAAAAACCAGACTATTCTTTTTTATGATAAAAATGACCAATGGTCTGACAAATTTAGATAGTATCCGAAAGTAAATCTGCTAGCTTTCTTTGTCTATTCTATGATACACATAACAATTTAATTGTCATTACTAATCAATTAACTAATCAACTTGACAACTTAATTGAAAGAGATTGCTAATGTATAGTTGAAAGAATCAATAGATCCATGCTTTTATCAAATGAAGAAAATAGAGATACAATTATACAAATCAACTATACAATTGGAAAATGTTATCTATCCAGAAATACAATTGATTATATTTTAGTTTTATTATTAATTTACTCTATAATTATAGGGACCTCCTCGACTTCTCCTCTACAATCGTATTATTATTGATTGACAATGGTATAATTTTATACTCAATACTATTATACTAATTTTAAGAATATGTAACAAAATATTATGCCAATTAATTATTTACCAATACTATATTCTGATTTTAAGAATGTGTAACAAAATATTATATCAATTAATTATTTACTTTAGAGTTTAAATACTAACAAAATTATTTTACATTCTCATTCTCAATTTTAAGTTGAAACTTGAAACTTTCTATCTCTCAATTCATGCATGCTCGTTGCATTTCATTAACCAACTTCATGAAAACACTTAAGATAAATAAATTTCACGTAAATCAAACCACAAGTTTAAAAAAATTGTGAAAATCATGCATCATTGATTCACGTCATTCAACTCCAATCCTCCAATTATCTAATTCCAACCCAACCTAATTAACAAATCCAATTCACAATTTAATTCCAAGTTCCATCTCTCAATAATCTAACCCATTTACAATCAGAATTCACAATTCAGCCCACATCAATCTAACCCATGTTAGCAAATGGTGTGTCTCACATCAAAAAATTAAAAAAATTTACGTCAACAGATAACTGACGATAGCTTAACACCGTTAATGATCAATGTTCAATTTAAGCGTTTTGTAAATATTAAGGTTTAATTTAAATATTTTGCAAATATTAGAGTTTATTTTGAATAATATAAAATATTAGAGTGTATTTTGCATATCAGTATAAATGTTAGGTTTTATTTAGCTTTTTGGCCGGTGAAAGATGTCCTGCGAAGTTGAAGAGCAGTTGCAAGTGGGTAAAACAAAAACTTACCGTTTTATGACATTTTTACCCTCCAAGTTTTCACGCTCTTGATATTTTTCTTTTGTTCTGCCCTCACCACCAGCTTTAATAAGTTTCTTCTTCCAACAGCAACAAGTCTTTTAGGAAGTGGACAGACAGAGACCCAAAAAAATCAACATGGAGAAGAAGCCCTTATTGTTGTGCCTTGTTGTGGGTTCCTTGGGGTTGTTATCGGCTGCTACTGGTTTTGGCGCCGAGGCCACAAGGATTAAGGTGCTGTACATATTTTTAAGCCTCTGGATTTAGTTCCTTTGTTACTTCTGCTTTATCATCATTTGCTTTCTTATAGACTACTGCATAACCTCTTTTCGGTTTATGAGATAAACAGAGGGGAGGTACCGCATTGAAAAAATATTCGTAATCCTGTGAATAACTAAAAGGTGGCTTACTTATTCGTTCTTCCATTCTTAACATGTTTTGTTATCTTTCATATCAAGTTATCTTGATTGCCACTAGAATATTAGTGAAGAAGAGAATAAAAATATTGGGTGGGATTGTGGGTTGTTGCTCCTTTTTCTTTGTGATTGGGGTTCTCCATTTAATGGTGATTTTGCTCAATCTTTGACTCTGGTTCTTATGCGTCTATTCTTTGTCTTGCTGATCCTTCTCATGTAACTTGTATGACTGGTTATTTGTCCCCATAAGTTGGTAGTCCTTGTTGCTGTTCATTCCCTTTGGCAAACACGCTAGAAGTTAAGGCATTATTGGTTCTGCTTTGAGTTCTTTACTCTTACAAACATGTAGGTTAGGGGAACTCTCTGAAATAAAACGATAAAGAATGAATGTTCTTGTTCTAATCTTCCGGTAAGTGCTTCTGCTCCATTTCTGCGTATAAAACATTTTTTTAATGAAGATATAGAAATAAATGCTGGAAGAATTAGGCAACATGTCTAGGAAATTGTTTTCGTTGTTAGTTGATGGCTTTTGAGCTAGCCTTTGCTTAACTTGGGAAGATCAGCAAGTTTATTTACTTGTTTCAGGGTCACAGAAATTCCTATTTTATCTAGTACATAGTGAAGTAACAGGAATTAATTCTGGATTGCCTCTCTGCATACTGACGGTGATGTTATTGATTTTTTTCATTTTTTTTATGTAGACCCACATTTGATTAGGGAATTGGAGAAGGCATCTTTAAGTGCCCATGCATAAAGTATCTCTAAAGAAAATGGAAGAATGCAAATTTTAGTACCAAGATATAGGCAGTTAATATGCTAAGATTTTCTTTTCTTAATGCAATTTAAAAGATTGAAAATAAACCAACAGAGAGAAGATTACAATAGTCTTTTTTTATTGGATTGATTTGCTTTGCTGGCATATTCTTTTCATGAACCTCGTAGGCTAATGGTTTATGTCAGGGATCCTCTTCTAAGAAGAGTCCTTTTTGGTTGGATTAATTTGCTTACACATATAATCATTTTTGAAAAGTTGATTTAGCGCATAAGTTATTATGTCCCTAATATTGTTCTTATTGACGATTAGGAGGAAAAAACAAATCCTGATTTGAAGGATAGATGCAGGTTCAAATTTATCGGTTTATAGACTATTGGGTGTACCCTAGGTAAGCTCTTTTGAAGAGCATAGGTGATGGTTGACCTAAGCTAAGCATGTAGTAGTTGAACATCTGTTGCCACATTACATGAAATCATTGGCTTTAATTAGCATTAATTGGACTTAATTTCCTAAAAGTATTCTATGGCTCCTGTATAGATAAAGTCATTCTGTACAGTATTAAACACATTATTACATTTTCTTCCTATTATTCGTACATGGTATTTGAGCCTTGTGTAATTTGAAGGATTCAAGTTCATGTTACACCACCCTCATTTTGTTAGGGTTCTGATATGTTGTGTTTATCATCATTTTGTACGAGAGAGCATGTTAAATTCATTGCTAAGCTTCACTCAACAAAAGTTCTGAGTTGTCAGATAGTAAGAGATCATATGCTGCAATTATGATTAACTAGAGTATTGTTTGCTTGTTGCTTAACCTTATAAATGTGGTCCTTTATAAAGTATTAGGCAAATCAACTCAATGGTTGTATAAAGGAAGTCAGGATTTCCTAGTTAATGTATATGGAATTTAGTGCTTGTTAGACTGTATAGATTGACAGTCCTTGTCAGTTGAACCAATGTCCTGAACACATTAGGGCTTTGCTGCTTGGATGAATTACAATGCCAAAAGATCGTTGTAGGCCCATTAACACCACTAAGGTGACAACATATGTGGCTAAAATGTAGTAACTCCTTAGAATGTAGAGAGATTAAGGAGTCTTGAGCCGGCTTCCTTGACAAGAGCCCCAAGAAGAGTATATATATTGTTAAGTAAGGTATAGTACCGTTGTTATCTTAATTATGCAGAATATATTCTTATGCTTCGGATCATCATGATGACCACACCCTGCACATTTCTTTGCTCTTCCCTTTCCTAATGCATAGAAAACTTGTGGTTGACAAGTGATGCACGGAACATGAATTGACCAAAAGCCTTAACAATCAAGTGCAACAATCAACATACATGATGTATTGTCTGTTTTGGCTTTGTACTGCTTGTTTCACCGGATACTGCATGGAGAAAGAAATGCTGACGCAGATAAGCAGAAACTCCTCTTCCCAATCTGCAAGTCGCATGTGTTTTCCGTTGTATGTATAGGTTTTCTGTTTACTGATGTGTTCCTATTATCAACGTTCTTAGACATTCTTTACAAATTTTACCCTGTTGAGCAGGGTCAAGTTGTGCCACATTCAGCCAACCCTGGGCTAGCCTTGTGCTTTGTTAAATAACGCTAAAATCTAAAGCCTTGTGCTTTGTTAAATAACGCTAAAATCTAACATGTTTGTTCGATCAGGAGCCTCTTAGTTATAAAATGAGCAATATGGTGTACAAAATTATAATCCTGTACTTGAAAGTAAGAAACAGTGCGTTTCAGAGCAGAGATATTGTGTTATAACTGGACCTCTCTTGGTAGGACGTTGCATGATTATTCTTATTTAACCATGCTAAAGCTGTTCGATGAGTTGCTAATAATGGTTGTCGTCACTACTTCCTCAGTTGAGCATATGATTTGGCTAGGAGAGAATGACTCAGGGGAATAAATGTTTCCTCTGTTACTTGTATTTTGTGTGGATTGTCTAAAGGGAAATACTGTTTCATTTTGTTTGCAAAGTCAACAAGATGTTGTGTTTTGGAGGTAAAGAGAAGGAAAGAGTAGGAAATTGTGGGGAATGCAGAAAAGGTTGGGGAAGCATCAATCCGCCATTGCTGACCCTTATTCTTAATTTTATTTGTTTGACTTTTCTGCACTTCCATTCATTTGCTATCTGACTGTCAACTTGGCTGCATGTTCATGCTTGATTCATCTTTTATTGCGTTTTCAAAATAAATGTTCGGTGAGATGATGTCAAATATCTACTTATATAACCCTTATATTCCCTTGAACAAATTTTGTGAATGATTTCCAGCTTTTGGTAGATATTTTGGCCAAAGTAAGTACATCTTGTTATTTGACGGCATCATGTTGTTATTAACTCATAGGAATTTCTCTGGTTGTTCCTTTTGTAATCCGGCAGGGATCTGAGGTCCAATTTGTATCAGCTACTCAGTGTTCATATCCTAGAAGTCCAGCACTGGGACTTGGGTTAACTGCTGCAGTGGCTCTTATGACAGCTCAAATAATTATTAACATCGCAACTGGATGTATTTGTTGCAGAAGAGGCCCAAATCCATCAAACTCAAATTGGAGACTAGCATTGGTCTGCTATGTTGTTTCCTGGTAATTCTAAATGGCCATTCAGTGAGAGAAACTTTTAAGTTGTCACTTTTATATTTTCTGTTTAAAAGCTTATCTTCTCTGACCACCCTGGATGGTTTTTGGTTTCTAAATATAGGAGCAGTGTTTCACACATATTACATTTAGGATTTCTGGGGATGGCAGGAGGGTTCCATGGGAGAAACTTTTGGTGCCTGCCTAGATAACTCTTGGTAGCTGTCTTATCAGGATGAACATGCTCAATGTTCATGGCTCCTAATAATGTGGTCCAGTGATAACATGACCAAAAGCTAAGTGATATTTTGTTTAGTGGTTTGCCTTTTCCATAATAATTTGTAATCGGATGAGAATATAAATCCCAAATTCATCCGAGTGTTTGATTTCTTGTTTGACGTTATGGGGGAGGCCAGATCTTTTTTACCTAGTTAGGAATAGAAAATAATATATGGGTAGCAGCAGGGGTGGTAGTTACTTGTAATAGGCAATGACTACAGAGAAAGCAGCTGCGCTTTCACCTGGCACCTAAGATTAGGAGGGAGGTCTAAGTTTATGGAAGCCAATTTGCAGCTCACATTTTATTTGTCATTTTTTAATCTATAAGAAAATTACTTCTTGTGGTAACCTTTTCCCTTTTAAATGACATTTTTATTAAAAAAATAATCACAAATCTTTGCTGGAAGGACTGTTGAAAAAATTTAGGGAAGTTTGTTGTTAGGAGTGTGGGTGCTATTCAGCGATAAAAATGAAAGTACAAGGACCACCCAGGATTGGCGTTCAGTTCTCAAATACCAACTAGATTGTGGTTGTATAAGTGTCGATTTGCGACAGTTTTCTTTCTATTTCTCCAAGAGTCGTATTTCTTCTTTCTTTTTTGTGTTCCCAACTGTGTATGGGATGAACTTGCAAGAGAAGTAGCTTTTATTCTTTATGTTCCACTCAAATGTTAAAGAAATATATGTTGTGATTAGTTTTGGCCTGATAATTAGACTCAGAAAGTAAAGTCCTCAGAAAATAAAAGTCAATATAGAAATTTTATAAGAGGAGCAACACCAAGTTTAAGACTTTACCATGAAAAAAGGATTCATGGACTGAGGCCTTGAGTAGGAACAATCAAAACAAAAACATAAGCTTTGATGATAAGTTTTGGACGGAAAGATGAAATCAGGAAAGTCATGATGCTTAAGACTCGTTGCCTTTCTCATCATTTTCTATGAACACAGGCAGCTTGCTTTCATAAAGGCTTGTTGCCCTTTCAAGTGATATAGTTTGTATGAAATTGATTGATTGCGTGCAGGTTCACATTTGTTATATCCTTTCTTCTCTTGCTAACGGGGGCTGCACTCAATGATCAGCATGGTGAAGAGAGCATGTACTTTGGAAATTATTACTGCTATGTTGTAAAGCCTGGAGTCTTTGCCGGTGGTGCCATCTTGGCCTTTGCGAGTGTCACGCTCGGAATTCTCTATTACCTCACTATAAACTCGGCAAAGGCTAGTAATGGTCTATGGGCCAATTCATCTATTCCTAATCAAGGTGCCATAGCAATGGGACAACCTCAGTTTCCACCGCAGGCCCCTCAAGATCCTGTTTTTGTGCATGAAGATACATATATAAGACGACAGTTCACTTGATTGGTACGTTTTTTGAACAATTACCGGATGTCTTTAGGTTCCTGGGTTGTTTGTGTTGATCTCAAAGTTTAAGTTCTTAGCAGAAGACACTGGGAGAAGGTGGGCGGGTTATAAAGGTTCATGTTGTGAGAATATTGATGTATTCACATAATATAATTTTTATATTTTGGTTATTAGATTGATGTCAAAGGCTTGTATATATTGGGGCGATTTTTTTTTGATCACATGTGTAGATAAGGAAGCAGAGGCCCTCATCGTAGTGATTCTTCTGGGAATGAACACGTAGTTCAAATCCAGGATGACGTGGTCAGAAGAACTTACAATGGCAAGCCCAAATCGTGCAAAACTACCTAAACAGTGAGAAACCAGCCCTGCTACTACGATATATTTCTGCTTAATTTGCTAGTTTATTTATTTGTTTGTATGATTGTGATAGGTCCCAGTCAAAGCTTGATAAGATTTAAGAAGATAGAACTCTGCTTTAAGAATGATATTTGAAAACCTAAATGCCTTCTACTGGTAAATACATGAAGTTTAAACAGAAATAAAACTACCATTGTTCGACTGATAAAGGACTCAACGACAGATAGGAATCAATGACTACATGACATCAAATAGCCAATATTTATTCAGATTACTATTTTACTTGTTCGTCACGAGTGTACAAAATGGTTTACCTGTCATGAAATTAGTTCACGTACTCTCGATTTCCTACAATACAAGCACTCAACTTAGACCCGTTTGACTTGTCATGATGAAAAGGAATGGGGTGAGCCTTTGCAGCAAAGGTAATATTTGCAGTACTTATTGCATCTTTAATAAACTCAGTGGCATTCACAAGTAGATATGTGCATGACATGGTTAGATCTCTTTGGTCTATCAAAATTGGAAAGAAAAAAAGTCCCGTGAGTGTTGGCAATCGCTAGAGATTGTTGAACTAGTTCCTTAGCTCTTGTTTTGAAAAAACAAAACTTAACTTCCATAATAATACATCATTACTAATGAATCACATGTAATCTCGTAGTACTAATGTTTGACAGTATAAACGTCTATTTAGATGAGTTTATATCAGTTGAGCTTTTGTCAGTAGAGATTTTCTGAGAATAGTTTTTCTAAGAAACCAGTTTACCGTTTGATTGTCATTTAAAGAAGAGTTTTTTTTAAAAAGCTTCATATAGTAGATTGTTTGACAACATAAAAATAAAAGTACTTTTAATATTTTGTAATAAATATTATTGATGTATATAAATATTATTTAAAGCATATTAAACAATATGCAGAGCACAATATATTAATTATTATATAATTTTAAACCATATGAAACATAAATGAAAATATATCAAATCAAATCTTTTATATGGATTATAACACAAAGAAAATTAATATAAAAAATAAATATTAAAACATATAAAAAGTCAAATAATATTATATAATTCTAAAATAAACGTGAAGATGAGTTTGTGGTAATGTGGGAATTATGTGTAAAATATAATGATAAAAGAAACTAAAAAATAAACTCATTAATTGATTTAAAAAATTTACTAAAAAAATACTTTTTTGATAAGCTTCAAATTTGAGTTTCTTAAAAAGTTGTACTTTAGCTACCAGAAAAACTATATCTACTAAAAAGTACTTTTTTTATTTTATAGCCAAATACTCTTTAAAAAAAGCTTTTGCAATTAAAAAATAATTATTTATCCTCTACAAGCTCAACCAAATAGGCAGTAAGCACTATAATAGCATCTAGATCACGTTTATACAATAAAATCTAACTATCAAACAAAAGATGCATAGAGAAACAAAATCAAGTCTAGGTTTATAAAAATTTGAAAAGCCTATGCTATTTGACTCTACAATGAATTATAGCTATCACGAGGGAGATAATTATCCATTAAAATCCATTCACTTGTTGAACAAATTTGAAAAGATCATGAGAAAATTCATTTCTATTACTTTTCCTAAGATAATCTAATGTGTTAAAATCTAATTGTTGTTTAGCATAAGTCTTATGTTTGAGATAAAATTTTTCATTTTTTTGTCTTTTATAAAAAATGTAAATGATGACCAAAATTTATAATGAGAATATGAATTTAGAAAGAAAATTTGGATATCCTTCTAGTACAAGGTTTTATAGTGGGTGATGTATTGTAAATTTTATAGGCCTAAAATTTTTCAAGTCTAGGTCTAGGCTCAAGCTTTTGTTATTAGACTTGGAGATATGACATTAGTTTTAGTTTTAGTTTGAGTTTCCTATCAACAAACTTGGAGAACCAAATGTTATAGTGTTCTTCGATGCTTGGCTTTAACAATCAAATTAGTAAAGTGAGAGAGAGAAAATATAATATTTAGTGAGAGAGTGGGTATAAAGGAGTGATCTATTTTTAACAATAATGATTGCTTTTTATGTTGAGTCGTATGTGTATAGGATAAAGCCACTTGTTTTCATCCTATGTAGGTTTTGAGCATCTCTTGAGTGTTTGGACTTTCTTCTAACCATAAGCCAAACATATTTGATCCATATCTATCAATTGCCCCTCGAGCTTCAAACACTTGCTTATTTTAAGGTTGAAACTTCCACTTTGTAGTGTGGAATTTAGGCCTATACATTAAACACACCATTTCTATTATGTTGTGAGCTTATTATTTAAAAATTATGTAGATTAAAAATGTCGGTTGTGATGTGGGCTCATTCTTTTATGAGATTGTGTTGTTTTAGCCCATTAGTTTGCTACTTCATTTGGTGTTAAGCCTAAAGTGTTTCATTTGTCATCAAGTCTAATGTTTCACTTTTCATTAAGCTTGAGATGCTTTGTCAAGCTTGAGTTATTTTGTTTGTCATTATATATGATGTTCTACTTGGTGTTAGGCATGGTATTTTGCTTAACATCAAGCTTGAGGTGATTTACTTGACCTAAGGCTTAAGTCATTAGCATGGAGTGTTTCTCTTGTTATTAGACTTGGATTTTTGCTTGGAATTAGGCTTGGTGTTTCACTTGGTGTTAGTCTTGAGATGTTTCATTTGATATTTGGCTTAGTGTTATTTTTAACTTTTGGCCTAATGTTTTTCTTACATCAATCCTTGGGTAATTTTCTTGACTAGCATGGATTTTTTTGCTTATCGTTAGCTTGAGGTATTTCACTTGTTATTAAGTGATCGGGGTAAGTTTTAATTTTATAAACCTTCAATATTTTGCAAGCACACGATTCGTAGGGTCTATATTAAAGGTATCGATCCCATGAGAAAGGAGAGTAATCTAATCCTAAAATCTAAGGCCGGAAAAACTATAAAATTGAAAATGAAAGATGCAACAGAAATTAATTACAAGAATTGAGTTCAACCAATCAAATCAGAAATTAAACACAAAAGTATTAATAAGTGAGTAATATGCAATCACAATAGAAATCAACTTAAGGAATTTACTAATTTATGAGAAAGGGGATTTTACTTATCATTAATGCTAACCTAGTCAATTATGTGTCAATGGATTGTCGATTCTAGACTATCTTAGGGTTGGTTACTCTTTCTCAAGTTATAACCATTAAACTCTAAATTATAAACCCTAATTAGATTATGAAATTTATAATCTCTCAATTCACAAATTATCCAAAACCCTAATTAGATCTGAAACACTCTAATAAACTATCGGAACATCATAAGGGATCTCTTTTTGCACAATTACCAATATGATTTGTCACAATTTTTTTTAAATTGGCTAATTCTCATTAATATGATTTAGTCGTTTTTCATTCAGTTCACTATCTCAGTTTATTATCGAATTATGCAAGAACGCAATCAAATCATGACATTCATCTAATAAACACAATAGAACAAATTATCATTAAATCAAAATAAAATCCCAAAGGAGTGTTTAAAACACCATCAATATTCCAAATCTTATCATCATACTATCCATCTCAATTCTATACATAAACAAAATCGAAACGAAAAGGAAATAATGACTTAGAATAGATGACAGAAGGTAGTTATCGGGAAACCTCCTGATCTGGGAAGCACATCGAGTCAACTTCGTCTTCCTCTTCCTCCTCTTCCTTGTTTTTCTTTCTCTTTCGGTATTCTCTCTTTAGGGTTTCGAGTGTGGTTGATGCAAAAGCTCCTTTGTGCTCCTCTTAATATTCTTTAAATAGTCTTTTATGTTTTGGGTAACCCTAGAGTCTTTTCGAGGTCTGAAAGGTCTATAAATTCCCTCAAAACGTGAAGTTAGTAAGTGATTGTGCGTCTGCCAGATGCAAGCCTTGATTGTGGCACACATCTGAACCTTTTGTCACTATCATGGCCTGTGTGCCATTGTTTTAGGGTAAATGTCTTCCAAAACTTCTACGTTCTTTAATATTGACCCTAAAATAGTAGCACACATATCAAAATACCTTACAAACATAATCTTTAAGCTTAAAAGCTTGTACTAATCCATAAAATGCTTAAACACAAATAATTAGCAAACTAACACAATTTTAACCTAAACATATACTAAATGATCAAATTAATGGCTAAACACATATTAAACTGTTGGCCCCTGATTTTTTTTTAATTTTAAGCATGTCTAAACTATTTTGAGGTTTTAGCTCTTAAGAAATGAGAATTTTAATGAGGGACTACGTTTAAATTAAAGTGGAGTATGTTATT
>JANIJH010000006.1:35416289-35427775 GCA_024520975.1 Erythroxylum areolatum
TTTCTTTTAAGTGAGCAATTATGGTTCTTTAAGATGATTGAAAATTTGCTCTATGTTGTTGTTGGGTGTGAACTTTGGAAATAACCTTCAATTGTTTTGCAAGTATTGTATTGATTGCTTTTCATTGAGTTGAGGAGTTGATCAAGAAAGGAAACAAGTAGAGGAAGAGAAGAGCTTCCTTTTGAGCTAAAGATCCCTTCATTTGGTAAAGAATGAAGGTAAGATAATTTTAAATCTTTTGGATTTTTAGAAGGATTTTAGTCCATGGAGTTTAAAAAAAAGGCTTGGGTTTAAGTATTCCAGAACCAATTTTAGTGATTGTGCTTTGAGGGATTTTCAATTGAAAACCCTATTAAGTGGGATTTTTGTTATTGTATAAGGGATCAAAGAGGCAAGAGAAACAAGAGAAGAGGCATGTTTGAACAAGACTATAAGTAAGGAAATCAAGGTGGGTACATGTTTATAATAGAGTAAATAAGCCATTATTGTTTTCTTAAATGAAAGAAGTTTTCTGATTTCCAATTGCATCACAAGTACTGCATTCTTTGTCCATGAATGATTTATGAAATTTGCTATGTGTTTGTTACATGAGTTGTGTGATGATTTATAAAAGTGATTTCTTTTGAAAATATCAAATGTACATGAAATCATGTTTTCGAGAATGGTTTTCAAGATATATATCAAGTATATGAAAAAGCAAGTTACAAGAAGTGCCGTTTTGGGCAACAAGCTTACAAAATTTTGAAATATATGTGTTATGTAGGTTTGTGGTGATTCTCTAAGTTAAGTCACGTGCATGTTGACCAAGTTAAAGGCTTCTCCTGCCTGCCCGCTAGTAGCTTGGAGCTCCTTCATGGACTCCCATAAGTTCACAGCTACACAAGACTCTTATGGGAATTGTGTAGTACGTTTTGTTTTGGATTCACTAGAATTATTTTGATATGCTTATGTGTTCATGACAAGAGTGATGCATTCATGTTTTATGACTTGTGGATTTTGGCTAAAAGCCTAAGAACCATTTACTTTATAAACTCACTGAAAATTTATTATGACAAGTTAAATGGTTTCAAAAGTTTTTGCTTAATTTTTATTATGAAAAGTTACCCATGAGCTTCAAGCTCACCCCCTCTTGTCCCCACCTCCAAGTGATGAGCAAGAGATGGAGTGAAATAGAGTCAAGGCATCACTTCAAATTTGCTTATTTTTGTATTTTGTGTTTTCGGATTATGTGATAAGGTGGCTTGAAAGGCCAATATAGCTTTGTAAAACCTTTTTGTTTTGAGGGTGTTGAAATGTAAATGATGAGAATTATTTGTATATAATGTATTAAAGAGAATGATGTAGTAAAGATACGTTGAAGTCTTATGATATTCGCAAGAGGTTGGGTTCCGGCAACGGCGCCCAATATTTGTGGTATCAAAGCCCAGTATTAGGATCTTGCATGGGCTTTTTCTGAAATATGTGTCAAGTAGAATAGTGAGAAGGAAAATGATTTGTCAAAATGTGAGAAAATGAAAGTTTGAGGATGTGTAGAAATAAGAAATATGGTGTAGTCTGATATGTTAGACATAGATTCAGTATTTGTGATTATGTTAGTGAATATGGTGATGGAAATTTTGTTGTGGATACATACTTGAATTGATACAAATGTGAAAATATTTCCATGAATTGACTGAAGAAAAGATTGAGATAGGGTAAAAATGACAAGATTTAAGGTATACAAGCAAAGTGGAATTGAAAGATTGAACTAGGAATTTACGATCAAGTATAAGATTGTATTAGTGAATTTGAGATTTGAATTTCAAGATGGCTATATGTTTATGCTCCTAAATTGATTAAGAATGTATGTATGTAAAGTGAAACAAAGGATAGTGATATATGTAGAGGTTCTAAAGGTTATATCGACTAGTTATTATGAGTACATACTGAATAATGTGGTTAAATTGGAGAATAACATGATTGAGTACATATAAGACCTATATTTGGATACGGATAAGAGACTCTTTGAAGGAGAAATTTTGGCAAGTAGTCATGAGTAAAGAGCAAATGAATGAAAAATCTTGAACCAAGAAATGATAGGCAAGGGTAAAGTAGCGAATGAGAAATGTGGATATGTCCAAGTTTTGTTTTGGTGTTTCTCTTGGATAAAAGATTTTGAGGTGAGAATAATTAAGGTGAAAGTTAGAAGTGGAATGAAAGCCAAAAAATGAAGTTGCATTTGTGTAGTAAGTGGATGAAGAATATGTACATATGTGTATGTTTTGTTATTGGTGTTCATGATTAATCATGGGCTATATTTTCTTTATGGGTGATATTGATTTGAGATGGAGTTGAGAATGAGGAGTAAATGAAGTAGAGAAGGTCATCTTAGTATGATTTGTGTTAAGGAAAGATTGTGAAACAAAATGGGTGGTTGATCTAGAAAATGTTTATTGAATGTACTTCAATCTATTAGCCATATCTTTTTCTCTAGTTATCCAAACGAGATGATTCTTAATTTGGATTAAAATAGAAAATTATGGCAACATTTCTTATGAAGACAACGAATTTAAATTCTATCTTTAAGAATCTCAAAGTTTGTCATGAAGTTGAGAACTAGGTGCTGTACATTGGATGAATATAAAATTGTGTTCTGAATTCGAGGGAAATTCTGGATCGATCTAGGTTAGATTAGAGAACGTTGTCTTCTAGGAAATTGTAGATCTTTCTTTTAGTTTCCAACGATATATAGTATGGAATTTTTTGACTTTTAGGTTGGAAGTTATGGTCCTTATAAGGGAAGATGTGCAAGAGAGGAGATGCATCTTTTGTCATTTTACTTCTTCTGTGATGATGTCATCTCCTTCTGGGTTTCCTTTGTGATGACATCATCTTCTTCTATGTTTTGCTATCGTCTGTGTTTTGCTATCGTCTGTGTTTTGCTTCTTCTGCCTTTTTGCTTCTTCTGTGATGACGTCATCTTCTTCTGTGTGACATCATCTTCTTTTGTGTTTTGTTCTTTCAGAGTTTCACTTCTTTTGTGTTTTGTTCATTCTGTGTTTTTGTTCCTTCTATGTTTTGTTCCTTCTGAGTTTTACTTCTTTTGTGTTTTGCTGACGTGTCTTCTTCTGTGTTTTGTTGACGTGTCATTTTCTGTGTTTTGCTGACGCATCTTCTTCTGTGTTTTGCTGATGCGTCTTGTTCTGTGTTTTGCTGGCGCATCTTCTTTTATGTTTTGCTAACACATTTTCTTCTGTGTTTTGCTGACGCATCTTCTTCTGTGTTTTACTGAGGCATCTTCTTCTGTGTTTTGCTGATGTGTCTTCTTCTGTATTTTGCTATCTTCTGTCTTTCGCTTCGTCTATGTTTTGCTGATGTGTATTCTTCTGTGTTTTGTTATCTTCTGTCTTTTGCTTCTTCTGTCTTTCGTTTCGTCTGTGTTTTGCTATCTTCTGTGTTTTGCTTCTTCTGTCTTTTGCTTCATCTGTGTTTTTCTATCTTTTGTCTTTTGCTTATTCTGTCTTTCGCTTCATCTGTGTCTTGCTATCTTCTGTCTTTCCCTTCGTCTGTGTTTTGCTATCTTCTGTCTTTTGCTTCTTTTGTCTTTCACTTTGTTTGTGTTTTCCTATCTTCTGTCTTTTGCTTCTTTTGTCTTTCACTTCGTATGTGTTTTTCTATCTTTTGTCTTTTTTTCTTATGTCTTTCACTTCGTCTGTGTTTTTCTTTCTTCTATGTTTTGCTTCTTCTATCTTTCATTTCATCTGTGATTTGCTATCTTCTGTCTTTTGCTTCTTCTGTCTTTCACTTCGTCTGTGTTTTGCTATCTTCTAAGTTTTGCTTCTTTTGTCTTTCGCTTCATCCATGTTTTTCTATCTTCTGTCTTTTGTTTCTTCTGTCTTTCCCTTAATCTATGTTTTGCTATCTTCTGTCTTTTGCTTCTTCTATCTTTGACTTCGTCTATGTTTTGCTATCTTATGTCTTTTGCTTCTTCTGTCTTTCACTTCGTATGTGTTTTTCTATCTTATGTCTTTTGTTTCTTCTGTCTTTCGCTTCGTCTGTGTTTTGCTATCTTCTGTCTTTTTCTTCTTCTATCTTTCCCTTCGTCTGTGCTTTGCTATCTTCTGTCTGTTGCTTCTTCTAGTTTTCGCTTCGTCTGGGTTTTGTTTTCTTCTGTCTTTTGCTTCTTCTGTCTTTCGCTTTGTCTATGTTTTGGTATCTTCTGTCTTTTGCTTCTTCTGTCTTTCGCTTCATCTATGTTTTGTTATCTTCTGCTTTTTTACTTATTCTGTCTTTCGTTTCGTCTATGTTTTGTTATCTTCTGTCTTTTGCTTCTTCAGTCTTTCGCTTCATCTGTGTTTTGTTATCTTTTGTCTTTTGTTTCTTCTGTCTTTTGCTTCGTCTGTGTTTTGCTACCTTCTGCCTTTTTGCTTCTTCTGTCTTTCGTTTCTCTTGTGTTTTCCTATGTTCTGTCTTTAAGGTCTTCATGAAAGTTGTAGACCTTAAAGTCCTCTTTCAAACCGTTTAAGATAAATCTTAGTCCAAAATCTCTAGTGAAAGTTATGTCATTTGTCCTGAGACAACTTTGATGTGATTGAGGACCAAATCTTCTTTTTCAGCCATAATTTTGTTATCCGACCACCCAATGAAGTGATTCTTGAATCACTAGTTTCTTAACCCATTTTTCTATCCCTCCATAGATTTTGATAGATTTTGGTATTGATGTGAAAAAGATGTATTAAATTAAGGGTATCGATTGGAAGAGTAGGAATTAGATATGTTATTGAACATACTTTAGTATTTTGATGATTTCTAGATCAGTAGAGCTCCAAATGAGATGATTCCTAATTTGTGGTGAACTAGAGACATGGAGATACAAATGGTATGAAGAAATTGGAATCTAATTTAGTTTCTAAGATGTTTAAATTTCAAATAGAAGATGTGCATAGTATACTTATTTGGACAAGAGCAGTCTAAAAATGTTTGAAGTATATCTTCAGAATCACCGAACTGAATTAAATGATTTTGGTGGCATTAGAAACTGAAGACAATGGGGGACATCTTCTGGAAGAAAGTGTTATGTTAGAATGTTCAAGGGTACTGTTGGCAAGACGCTTAAGTATAAAAGACATAAGGCATAATTGGAAGAGAAAATGGGACAATTCTCATTCATTAAGGGCATAATTGGAAGAAGAAGTGTTGTCTTGCTTGTAAATGAAGAAGAAAAACGTGAATGGAAGGAAAGCAGAAGAGAATAACAAAATGAGAAAGAAAGAAAAGAGAATTTGATTGTTAGACAGAAAAGAAGAGAGTTGAGCTAGGGTTTCAATGGTGTTAACCTTCAAAAGAGATTTTGGAGTTGATCAAGAAAGGAAACAAGTAGACGAAGAGAAGAGCTTCTCTTTAAGCTAAGGATCCTTTCATTTGGTGAAGAATGAAGGTAAGATAATTTTAAATCTTTCAGATTTTAGAAGGATTTTAGTTCATGGAATTTAAAAAAAAGGCTTGGGTTTAAGTATTCTAGAACCAATTTTAGTGATTGTGCTTTGAGGGATTTTCAATTGAAAACCCTATTGAGTGGGAGTTTTGTTATTGTATAAGGGATCAAAGAGGCAAGAGGAACAAGAGAAGAGACATGTTTGAACAAGGCTATAAGCAAGGAAATCAAGGTGGGTACATGTTTATAATAAAGTAAATAAGCCACTACTGTTTTCTTAAATCAAAGAAGTTTTCTGATTTCCAATTGCATCATAAGTACTACATTCATTATCCATGAATAATTTATGAAATTTGCTATGTGTTTGTTACATGAGTTAAGTGATGATTTATAAAAGAGATTTCTTTTGAAAAGATCAAATATACATGAAATCATATTTTCAAGAATGGTTTTCGAGATATATATCAAGTATATGAAAAAGCAAGTTACAAGAAGTGCCGTTTTAAGCAACAAGCTTACAAGATTTTGAAATATATGTGTTATGTGTATTTGTGGTGATCTCCTAAGTTAAGTCACGTGTGCGTTGATTAAGTTAAAGGCTTCTCCTGCCTGTCCGCTAGTGGCATGCATGAAGCTCCTTCATGGACTCCCATAAGTTCACGGCTACACAAGACCTTTATGGGAATTGTGTAGTACGTTCTGTTTTGGGTCCATCCGAACCATTTTGAATTTTGTGTTGTTACAGCAAGGCTTGACTTTCGCCACGACGTATTTTTACTGAAGGGTTTTCTTATTGAACCTTGGGACTTCGCTGCAGCAAAGCCAAGAGTTGGTCACGACAAACTTTTCCTGAGAGGTGCATTCAAAATAACTTGTGGTTTTGTTGCAGTAAGGCCAGGCTTTCACCGCAGCGTATTTGACCCGAAGGGTGCTGTCACTTGCCCTCGAGAGTTTGCCGTGACGAAGCCAGGAGTTTGTCGCGGTGAACTTCTCTCGATGGGTCCTTGGAAGTATTTACACAGTGTTCACAGTGGCGAACATTTAGTATGCTGCAATGAGCCCACCACTGCACTCGCTGCTATTCTAATTGAAATTTGAATTCTTTCCCTCCTTTTGCGCGATCCTTACCCGACGGCTACGAGTGGTCATTTCGGGATTAGTCGCGGGACCCTGTCCCAGCATGTTTGGTATCAAAGCTTAGGCTTTAGAGAGTCCTAGTCTTAAAGTACATTAGGCTATAATGGAGGGCCATCTAAGCTTGCAATTGAAGATATGGAAGCCATAGGGCTTAGAGGAAAACCATCAGGTGGAGTTGAGGTCCAAAAAGAGTTGATTAAAGTCTTAGAGAAAGAAGAAGTTGGGCTGCATTTGTTCTTAAAGTTCCAGGTGTTGTTGAGCCCATTTGGTGACTTCAAAGCTTATGTTTTTGCACATAATCATACTGAGTTTGAAGCTTAGGAGTAGCATATTTTCTTACATTTAAATTGGGCTTATTTTGGTTTAATTTAAATAGTACTTGGTTTGATATAAAGACTTGTTTTATAACCTCTTTTATCTTAGCCCGAATTTGTTATTTTGCCCTGATTTAATGACTTGTTTGGTTTGTTTTATTTTAGCTATTTTGTAAGATTTTTATTACAGGTTTTATTTCTGTTTTAATGACCTAGAAAAACTACAGAATAGGAATGGTGAGGAGTTGACTTTGTGGCTGCCCATTTGCTTCCTATTTTAGCTCATTTGTTTCCTATTCAGTATTATTCAGAAAAATATAAGGAAAAGTTGAGATCTTCTCTCAATCTTTTAGCAAGGAATTGTCTAGGTTTTGATTATTTTTCTAAAGAACAATCATTGGGTTTGATTATTTTTCAAAAATAATCAAAAGGACTTGTTTGTTTGTCGAAAACATTTAATTGTTTGAGTGCTGTGTGATTTCTAGAATTCTATCCAAGTTCTAATTTCGTTTTCCAATTTCTGTTTCCTGTATTCATCAAATCAAAAAATTCCCTTCTTCAAGTTTGTTCCTCACATCTTAAATTAAAAATCTCCAGAGACATCTTCACCCAATTCGAACCCCAACCTCCTTAAAATTCCCATTTTCTTCATCATCTGCCTTCATTCTGTCGCCCAGATTAACATGCCACCAAAAAATCCACCATAACTTAATCATTCCTTATCCGATTAATCCAATTATTGTGTCTTAATTGTGGTTCACAAAAGGTTCTACAACTTTGCTTGTTTCCTAGAAACCAAATTCCCAGCCAATTAACCCAGAAACATCTTCACATTTCTTGTTCCAGTCTTACCCGATAAAAACCAAATTGCCCAAAACTTTTCCAATAACCACCAGACCCTATTCTGATCACTTTTAGGCCATGCCTCCATTAGGCTATGCATTATTATGATGTGTGACTAACTATTTGCAGTGATGATTTGATTGATTGCATTAAGTGACAAGCATATCATGCATACATGTAGGAGTGTTCAAGAAAACCCGCGAACCGGTAAACCGGACCTGAACTGTATGAACTGAACCTATAAATAAGGTTAGGTTTGGTATAAACCAAACCTAAAAAATTAGGTTCATAGTTCAGGTTTCTAACTTATGGTTCGAGGCTAACCGAACCGAAATTGAACCTATAGCAGGTTAACCGAACCGAACCTGGTTTATAGGTTTAGGTTTAACCTAAACTTAAAACACCAAAAAAAAAATCATATATTTAGATATAATTTAAGAGGATATTAATAATAATAATGCAGTAGTATGTACTATATTAATTCTTGAGTAAAAAAAGCAGAAAAGGAAAAAACTACGTTAATTCTATGCTATTAAATGTTAATCTTGAACATTGTTATTATAAGTAACAACTAATGCATAACACTTAATACTTCTACTTCAAATAGTAATTAATATTTGTCAAAGTTATTGATCAAAGTATTAAACTATTAATAGACAAAATTCATTGACTAAAATAATAATTGTTTAATAATTAATCTCTTCTTTTTCTAGTATAGATCTTTTATAAGACATTGTTTGGCTTATTTTTACTTTGCTTGGTTTTAACATTTTGGATTAATCTTTGATAGATTTTATATGCATAATTGTATGAATAATTTGTATTTGTTTTCGCCATTTATTTTTATAATTTTTGTCATATATATTGATATGAATAAGTTCTAGTTATCCTAAGAACCGAACCTGAAAATAGGACCGATCCTGTAGGTTCTTTAGGTTTAGGTTCAGGTTTAAGATCGTGAAATTGCCGAACCTGACATTCAGGTTAAGGTTCAGGTTATTTATAAACGTGTCAGGTTACCCTACCATGAACACCTGTATTATACATGTAGGAAATAAGATCAAAATGAAGTGTAAGCTAATCGTTAGTGTTTCAATTGAAGGACCCCAAAAATTTTTCAATTATTTATTAATTACATTATTTATTTATTTTTTAGAATTGTGTCCATTAATTTAGTGAGCATAAGTAGTAATTAACAATTAGAATAGAAAAGGTAGAATTAAATTTATGTTGAGTTGTGATTCGAAGGTTTTGCCATGGCGAAGTAAGAAGTTAGCCGCAACGAACCTGTAAAAAATCAAATTAGTGTTTTGTGATTCGAAAGTTTCACCGTGCGAAGCCAGATGCTCGCCACGGTGAACCTCTACAGAAGGGTAATTTTGGAAGGGCAAACAAGAAAAGGGGCAAAATAGGAAAACTAAAACAAAAATTAGTTTTGAATAAAGAAGAAGAGAGTGAGAATCGTAAGAAGCTAAAGGAAGAGAGGATGAAAAATGTGAGAGAAAAGAAGAAGAAGAGAAAATCATGGGAGAGGAAGAAAGAAAAAGAAAAAAAAGAGAAATCAAGCTTGTTAGAGGTAAATTTCATCTTCTTCTTGCTTGATAGAAAAATAAAACGTATTTGAGAGAGAATGAGTTTGTGTAGGAAGAAAGAAGAGAAACCCTAACTGGGTATTGTGGATTCCTAGACTAGGTTTTCATCTTACTAACCTAGAGGAACTATGGGAAGGTTAAGTTAGAGTGTAATTTCTCATTTTAGGATTATTGAAGTTTTATGAATTTTTATGGAATATTGTTTTGAATGAGAACTTGTTTTGTTTTAGGAAAGCAAGGAAATTCAATCCAAGAGTAAGATAAAAGGAAAGCTTGACTTGAATTTTTAGAAGCCAATTGCAGTGTGTAATGTATTTATAGTTATTGAGTGATTAGGGCAAATTCTTGCTAATGTGTGTGTATGTCTAAATTGCCTGATTTTTGAATTGTTGTGAAGATTTAATAATGCATAATGATTTGTGATTATGTTATACCTTGAAAGAAGTTATAACATTTTGTCTAAATGAAAAAAAGAAAAAGCATATGATGAAATGATTTTAGCATGAATACATGCTTTTGTTTAGGCAAGAGTTGAACCATTTTGTTTGTCACATGCATGTTGACTAAAGCCTTCTCCCGACTGCCCGCTTACGACATATGAGCTCCAAAAAATAGACTCATTTTGTTCATACTGTAAACTTTAGTTTCTCCATCTCGTTTCCATGGAACCCTCAAGCCATTTGTTGTGCATTGCATTTGATTTCTGAACATGATGAATAATTGAGTGTTATGCATGGATGGTTGGATATATGATATGTTTTATTTGATGAATTTCCTAACTTTGAGTTTTGGAACTAGAATTGAGAGTGCTTGAATTTGCTAGATATATATTTATGAATATATATATACATTTTCTTGAATTTTTGGCTAGTTATTGATGGCTATAAATGTTGGACCCCGTTTCCAGAGCCCAACTCTAAACAGAAAACCATAACTATCATCGTTCTATTTCTTTGTAATCTCTTCTTGCTCTGATACAAAACATGTTAGGCCCCATTTTCGGAGTCTAACCCGTGAACTATAAACGTTGGCGTAATCCAAAGAAATCATGAAGCTCAAAGTCTCATACCATTTTTATGTTCCTTTTTCCATAATACATCTCACTTATAAATATGTATGACAATAATTCGTATTCATGGTTTATCATCTCAAATCGATAACTTCCTCAAGTATACTTTAATTTCAATTCAACCTTATCCATATGCAATTTCATATTCCCACTCAACATCATCCATACATAATTCATTAACATCAAAAGAATAGAATTTTACAAGACCTAACGACATTCCAAGCCACAATACAACAATAATCCAAAATCTCAAAAATACAAAAGGCGCATGAATTAATACTCCATGAAAAGTGACAAATCCTTGTATTTTACATAACTCAAATTACAACATAAGCAAATTGGGAGTGATGCCTTGACTCCCTTTCACTCCATCTCTTGCTCAACACCTGAAGGTGGGAATGAAAAGGGGGGTGAGCTTAAAGCTCGTGGGTAACAAGTTTATAACGAAGAATAAGCAAAACCATTGAAATGGTCCTTTTTCATATAAAAATCATAATGAATTCATAAAACACTTCGTTCTTAAATTCTTAGTCAAATTCACAATTCTAATTCAAAACTCATAGTTAAAATATCATCACATCTACACAGCATATCCATTTAACCATCAATACAAAACACTCAATTTATGTAACATACTTGACCATTCAAAGATACAATGCACAAACAAATTGTAACACCCCACTCCCGCCAGACCCGAACCCGATATCGATGATGATATCCGAGCCTGCTCCCCGTGAGGGTGGCGTACTAGGGCAATCAAATGCAATTCAAAAACTCGGTATGACATTTTTATTTTGTTGAACATATTCGCATATGCGGAAATCAATAAACAACTTGGGCCCACTCATAAAAAAACATTTTCAATCAAAACACTATTTCCATATTCAATTCACAATACAATATTAATCAGTTGGGGCCCACTATAAAAACAGTATAACTTTGCGGAAATACAAATCAGCATGACTCAAATGCAGACATGAAACTGATCCCGACCCTTACTCTGCCTTGCTAGCGGTAGTCATACTCCTGTTTATCTAACGGGGTACTCTTCATTTCCTGAAAAATAATTGCAATGTTGGGTGAGTTTGCGAACTCAGTGAGAAACCATCATCGATGGT
>JANIJH010000006.1:35436091-35448713 GCA_024520975.1 Erythroxylum areolatum
CAAAATCTTCAAAATTTCCAAAACCCTAATTTTCCTCTTCTTCTTCTCCCTCACTCACGATTCTCTTCTTCATTTTCCAACAAGACAACCATTTCTTCTTCTTTTTGTACCCTTAATAAGTGTGAAATGCCCAACTTGCCCTTCCATTAAACCTTATAGTCTTCTATGCTTAAGTGACTTGCCTAAAATGCCCTTATGCATTCTTACCACTTTTAATATAACCAAACCATATAATAAAATCCTAGTAACATTTACATAACAAGTAGCTCCAAAACTTTATCCATCAAACCTCAAAATTTATTTAAATCATGTTTAATTCAAATAAGAAAATTTCAGGGGCCAATAATAAATATATTAGCCACTGAGCTTTGTAGCTAAATCCATTTTTTTCACTCCTCAGGTGTAGAATGAGAATATCATTGATCCTTGCTAGGCATCAGAAACTCCAAGATAGTTAGAGACTTTTATACTAAGTTAGTAACTATTTTGGTTATCTTTATAGGCATATCAAACATTGAGCATCCTTATGTATTTATGTTTAAGATAGTGATATGTATGATGATAGGTAAGTTAAGCTTGTATGAACCCTCTTTGGATTTATTAATAAAGTGAAGAAGTTTCTTTGTTGATGTTGGAATTATTCTTGGGGCTGAGTTGTTAAGTGTTGTGGTTATAAATAGAAGTGTATGGATGAATTGGATTGTGTGTGTATAAGTGCAAAATTATGTCTTGAATGTATGTGTGTTTAGAATATTGGTATTGGTTGTTGAATGTGTTTTAGAATTTTGTGTTTGATGTTGGGGTTACGTCACGGCGAAGTCAGATGTTCATCATGATGAACCTCTCCAGAAGGGTTTTTTTATGTTGAATTTGTGACTTTGCCACGAAAAGGCCTGAATTTCGCCACAACATATTTTTCTCTAAAGGTTTTCTTACTGAACCTCGAGACTTCACCGTGGCGAAGTCAAGAGTTAGTCGCGACGAATTTTTCCTGAGAGATGCATTCGAAAAATCTTGTGGTTTTGCTGTGGCAAGGCCAGACTTCCACCGCGGCATATTTGACCCAAAGGGCGCAGTCGCTTGCCCTTGAGAGTTCGTCATAGTGAAGCTGGGAGTTTTCTGTGGCAAACTTCTCTCGAAGGGTCCTTGGAAATATTTGCACAATGTTCGCTATGGCGAATCCAGCACTACCCTTGCTACTATTCCAATTGAAATTTGAATTCTTTCGACCCTCCTCTCGTGTGATCCTTACCCGACAACTACAAGTGGTTATTTTTAGATTAGTCACAGGACTCGGACCCAACAAATAAGTGTACTCAACATTTTTTTAATGTTGGACCAAGATCTAATGATAAACGTGTTCTGAATGTGAAACTAAAATCTGATGATTATTGAAAATATGTAAATGTGATGCATTCCGTTACATAAATACATAAAAGATAAAGGCAGTTATGACCGAAGTCACCAATATAATGAGATTAAAGCTCAGAATGTGATAAGAGCCTCTGGCTCAATTGTGAATGTACCCGGTATCCATTAAGGGATATGGGACATTATCTGATATAGCTCGGTATCCACAAGGGATATGAGCTAGTGAAAAAGAATTCGGTCACAACAAAGTAATAAATGAAACTGAATCTCATGTGTATTGCATTTATAACTAATATGTGTATTTAAAATGATTAAATGATCAGTTTGACTCCTCTGAATGTGGATTATATGTGGTTATATACATGTGGATTTCTTATATGAATTGAGAGAACCATCAAGGATGGTTACCTCACTGAGTTCGCAAAACTTTCCAAAATTGCAACGTTGATATTTTAGGACTAAGAGAGGACACTAGTGATAGAGAAACTCTATAAAAAGCATAGTTCTTGTACTTTTGGATAGAAGAAATGGCTCAAAGGTCGGTCAGTTGAGACTGAAGAATTTAGTTAGAAATTTTTGTATAATTCGTCATGTATGTAGTGTGTTCTGTAATTAGTCTTGATAATGTACATATTTGGATGTTTTTGTAAAGCTACAATGTATATTCGATTTTTGTGAAATGAAATGAGGAAATTTTATATTTTCAATTATTGTGTCTATCTTTATGATACCTTATAAGAGAATATGAGTGCTCTAATATGCCACCCTTATGGGGCACATATTTGGATATCACTTAGGATGTTAGGTACGTGTCTTACAAAAGTGGGGTATTGTAGTAGGCTTCCTGCCCATAGACTTTTGTTGCATCATAATAAAATGTTATAAGTGAACTACAAATTACAAAAATTTTGGCAGAATTTCTTATATTTTTATTATGTTTACCCCTTGTTGAACAAAGAAAATAACTCAAGAATACAACCATATATCGCACTAGACATTTAGAACATTATTATTCTCCATAATACACATATTTTCATTCCAAAATTTACTCATCAAATTAAATTAAAAAACATCACAGTAAAAAATAAAAATGTAAGTGTAAAGTGTTGATACTTACAAGTCTCTCTACATGCTCATAGTGGGTAATAAATCCTCTAGTGTGTACGGGAAGACTCTCTTCCCCTGATTCTCCAGATTTATCAGTAGAATTATGCTCTGAAATGGACATTGCCTCATGTGATGTCCAATACTGCTGCCAACGATTCCATATTTCTTCAAAAATATAAGAAATTCGTACACCAGTCTTGTGTATAGTACCAACAAAGTCTTTATAACATGTACGAGCTCGTCTCTCCTATACTTTATAAATAATCGCGTCAAATTCAAAATGCTAAAAAAATTCTTTCTAAAAAGGGAAAAAACATACGATAAGTTCTTATAACCTACAATATTTATCTAATTAATTATAAAATTAATTAGAAAAAGACTAAAAAATAGATTTTTTGTAGCTCAAACTCCTGATAATAAAAATCTTTCGATGCCTGAGAGATATTCTTCCATATATAACCCTAAAGATCAATCTTCTCCTTTAATTTGGATGTCATGTTTTTTTAGCACGGTTCAGATGGCATCAACCTAATATAAAAACAAATTTATATCATTTTTAAATTTAAACCTATAACCTAATTGTAAACATATGGTGTTTCATGTATTTTCACTTACAGATTATTGACAATTGTGTAAGTTTTTCTATCAACTCCCTCAGTTCTAGGATAGAGGCCACCTCCTTCATTCGCATCGTTTACCCCTTATATCTCTATCAGTATAGGGGTTGCTAGTGTTGGATTTATGTAAATAAAGTGCCCAAGAAAGTAAGTGTATTTACTTATAACTTAATTTTCTTCTAGTTACTTTTTGTGATGAAAATATTTACTATTAATACAACAAAAGAGTTTGGTTTTATATGTATGAGCATAATAAAACTAGTCATAAGGTACCGAGATTCTTTTGTAAGTAATAGACATATATATAGAGATGTATGGCAAACATGTATATTATTAGAATCTAAAATAATTGATTCACAGTTAAATAATCAAGTTGGTCGCTTAATTATGGTTTATACTATAATGTTGAGATTTATCTCCATGCAAGTAAAGGAGTTTACTTCAAAGGAATTATGAGTTTCATAACATGATAGTAATTGACTATCGATAATGGCACTATTAAATGAATATGGAATCACGTATGTCTTAAAGAATAAAGTAGGTCGTTACTTTAATCTTAAAACATACACTTAAGTATTCGTTTATTATGGACCACAATCATGATGAGTGGTGAACTCATATGTGTTTCATTATATTTTTTGATATGATCATAATGGATTCTTACAAAGTATCAATCCAGTATCTACATGTTGGAATTATTAATTGAAACATTCACTCAAATAAAGAGTTTATAGTGATGTCATCACTTCTAGATGTTTTATGGAGTTTGTTGATTAAACTGGTGCTAGTAGTTTGATGGACTATCTACCTATCAAGTCTTAACACCAAGATGAGATCTTGTGTATTAATCACCATATAGAGTAAAACAGGATATCTAGAAGGGAAAAACCAACATAAGGTCAAAACGGTAATTTTACCTTTTATTGTGCGGATGGCTATAATATAGTTTATATTAGAGTTTGCAATTGGACTTCTTACTTGAAACATGTGTTCTCATAATATTTAGTAATTCAAGAGTTCAACTAATTGTCTTTAGTAGAATGACATTTAGTTAATAAGCTGGAATTAATTCTAATGAGATTAAATTAATTCCTAACTTATTGGAGCTTGAATTATACAAGTCTAATGAAATTCCCCATTTGGCTTCCAGGAAGGTTATCAAGTAAACTAATAATTACAAATAGAGTTTTTAAAGCATATGATTGAATATTGGGCTTACTTTAATTAATTGTTAATTAGAAGCCCATCTGAAGATTTAGAAATGGCCTAGACTTTGGTTTAATTTGTTTAATTAGATTAATTAAATTAAATCAAAGTTATTAAAGATAAAACGAGGTGGATTTTTTTATTTTTAATGGCTAAATGCGCAGCTACACATTTAACATTTGTTTGCTATGTTTGAGATGGTTTTTAGCATGCTTTATCATCATTAAATGGAGCAATAATCTTATCATTAAGTGGTTTAATGGTTGTCTTTTAATGATAGCATGTAACCTTTTAGCATTCATTGGATTGAAGAAGAAAGAGGTGCATGGACCATCTTCCTTCTTTCATCACAAAACTGAAAATGAGATGTATCATTTAGGTTATTGGTCTTTTCATATAGCCATCTTAAAACAAATGAGAAGAGTCTCATTTATTGGCTTCTTTATGATTGATTAAGGAATGATGTGATGCATTGGATGCACTTCATTTCTTTCTTGGATGCTTAACTGAAATTGAGAGAAAAAATACAAGGGGTTGTTGAATTTTTATCTCTCTCTGCACTATCTTGCATAAGTTAGCAGAAAATTGCATGAGAGGTGTCTCATCTTTGACTTCTTTCTTCTAAGGCAAAATCTCTTAAAGTTTTCTTCTTCTTTCCCGCCAAATGATCTTGTTAACCAAGTTATCCAAGGAGAACAAGTGGTAGATCAGATTAGTCGAGGATATAATAACGAGAAGAGGATACAGTACCTAGGATAGGATACATTTCCAAGGCTAGGATAATACAACGAGGAGTTAAAGTTGTAGTAAAGGAGTCGGTATAATTTCCATCTTGTTTTTATGTAAATTATTTTCCTTATACTGTATCATGTATGGCTGAAATATGTTAATTTGGTTATCTTATTTCGGCTACATTTTTTATTTTTAAACAAGTTTTAAAATCTACCGTTTTAACTAAATCTAGTATGCTTATGTTTTCGATCCAACAATTGGAATCAGAGCCAATTTTCTTATGCATGATTTCAATTCCTATTTGTGATGCATAGGTTGGAAATCATTTTTTTGTGTGCTGCATATTTTGATGTGATAGAAATATATATGGTGTATGTTTTTCTCTTTTGGTTATCTATAGATTCTAAAGTCACCTTGTAAGTTTTCTTCTTTTGGTTTGTAACAAGGGCGGTAGCCTATCATTTTCATGTTTCCTCCTTGGTTTCATTTTTATGTTATCTTTGACTATGTAATGTACACATTTGTGTAATGATGAAGATGAAGCAGCCATGGATGAAGAAATGAAGAGGTAAAGGTTTCAGTTTTGCTTATGGTGTATTGGCTAAATTTTAATTTTTTGAAATCAAAAGTGCTGGAATTTTATTTTAACAAATTTTTGGTTGTATAAACATTTTTTTAACAAAGTTTCGATTTTTACAAGTGCTGGAATTGTTTATTTCATATGCGTAAGTTTCAGTTTTTGCAAAAAACTAGTGCTGATTTTCGTTTTCTTTTAGACAAAATTCGATTTTATGAAAATCAAAACTTTATTGTAAAAGAATGCCATTACACACTTTTTACCAAATGGGCCGAATAATGTGAGTAAAGAGTTCGAAGTTGAAGATCCAAGTCCAAGAAGAATTTGTTTGGCCTAAAAGCCTTGTAATTGTATTTATGTTTCTAGGATGGAAAATCAAAAGTGGCTTATCAGTTCATGACATGAATGGATAAATGAATGCAAATAATATTTGATATTATGTAATTACATGTCATTTAGAAAATTGCCAACCCTAGGCTTTGCCATGCATTCATTATATATAAGATATATAATGAAACAATATAGGATGGATAATAAATTGCATCTAGACAAGATGGTATTTATTAAAATTTGAAGCCCCAAAAAGATTGAGTGGGAGGATGCTCATGTGAGAGCCCATGATCTCTATGTGATGGCCCATTTGCATGTGGTGAAGTGTTACTCCCCATTCGAGGGCATGAATCTAGATCTTGCATGGTTTAGGTCTCTTTAAGGATAAGTCCACTCATTGGTAGCAAATGTGACCTCCCACTGAGGCATGGTTTGCAAATAACTTTAGTGGATGAATCAAATGGTTACACACTCAACATATTTTATCAATAACCTACCCACCGTAGCTCTGCTAGTAAAAGTATGGACCAAATCATGGTGCTTCTCAAAAAGTTAGGCATGAAGATGTTCGGTAGTTTTTTTGAGTGGGAGGGTCCAAGTTTTTCTTTATTTGATAAGATAGCCTACCACCACTTAGTCCATTATAGATAAGAAAAATAACCATCGTATGAAGTTTTAAATTTTTTTAATTTTGTTAAATCTATCAACATGCATACATGCATCATGATTTTATACAAAGTTCCAATATTTTTGACTAGTATACTCATGTTTTAATAATTTATATTTTCAGAGAAAATCAACCACAATATGAATCCACTCACTTTCCTCTTGACAAATAACAAATTAGAAAATGAAGAGAATTTTATTGAATGGAGACGTAACTTTGACATTTTTCTTCAATATGAACGAATTTCATGGGTATTAACTAAAAATGAGCATGCACCTCCGGGTAGAGATTCAACTCCTGAGCAATTCCAACAACATGAACATTGACAGAATACTGATAAGACTACTAAGTTCTATATTTTAGCTTCTATTAGCAGCATGTTGCAAAAAAAATTGCTTGCATGAAAACTGCTAGTGCAATAGTCCATCACCTATATGAGATGTTTGATGTGAGGACCAGGTCTATAAGGGTGAAAGTTATCCAAACCTTTCATAATCTTAGACAAAAACCTGGTGAATCGGTGTAGGATTACATGCTTAAGGTAATCTCTGTGGTCATTGAGCCTAAGATGCTTGGGGCAGATATGGGTACGGACACGTAGATGATTATGATCATCAACTAGCTTAAACTTATCTTTTTAGTAGTTTAAGTTAGACTATGAGCTCAACAGCAAGGATTACACCTTGAGTGAGTTGATGAGTACTCTCCAGAGTACGGAGAAGATATTAAATATCAAGGCTAATGGGCCAGAAGCTAATGTAGCATCTTCTTCTAAGCCCAAGGGTAAGGCCAAGAAAAAGAACAAGGGTCCAATGAAAAGGATGCCCTAAGCAGGGGTGAAGGTCCAACCCATGAAAAAGAAGGCCAAAGCGGACACCAAGGGAAAGTGTTTCCAATGTGGTGAGTAGGGTCACTATAAAAGACACTGTGCAATCTACCTTAAGTCCCTCGAAAGCAAACAAGGTGTGGGTTTCTTAAGTTTGTTAGGAACTAGAAATATGATAGATTTTGATTCTTGGATATTAGATTTAAGTGCCACAAACCATGTTTGCAATTCTTTGCAAGGGTTCTAGCAAAGGAAAAGACTACATAAAGGCTAGTTTCAAGTCATAATAGTAGATGGATCTTATGTTTCAAAAGAATCAATGGTAGTAATTATCTTAGACTTTCTTAAGGGTCATAGGTTATATTTGGAGGATGTATATTACATCCCAATGATTGTAAGGAACATGATTTTTGTTTTTTGTTTAATAAAATCTAGTTCTTCCTTATATTTTGAAAATGTTGTTTCATTATATGAGAATAAAGATTTTATTTGTAATGCAATAATTAAACAGGGATTGTTCTTTACAGAACCTATTACATGCTCACTAAACACCACAGAATTGATAAAACTAAGACAATCCAATGTCTCTAGCATTAATTCAAAATATCTGTGACACTTAAGAATGGGTCATATCAATCAGAAAAGACTTGACAGGTTAGTAAAGGAGGGGATCCTTATAGGCTTGGATAATGATTCATTACGCACCTATGAATCTTATATTGAAGGAAAAATGACCAAGGCCTCATTTCCTTCTAAAAGAAACAGATCTAAATCCATATTGTACGAGACCTAGTACATACTAATGTGTGTAGGCCCATGAACGTACAAGCTAGAGAAGGTTATGAATACTTCATAACCTTTATAGATGATTACTCTAGACATGGCTATTTGTATGTGATGCATAAAAAGAGTGAGTCCTTTGAAAAGTTCAAAGAATTCAAAGTTGAAGCTGAGAAGTAACTAGGTAAGCCATTAAAACAACTTCGTTTGGATCAAAGTGGTGAGTACTTATCTGGAGAGCTCCAACTATTTCTAATTGACAAGGGAATTGTTTCCAACTTTTCAACTCCTCAACACCTCAACAGAATGGTGTAGCAGAGAGAAGGAATAGGATTCAATTAGAAATGGTAAGATCAAGGATGTCCTACACTAGCCTTCCATAATCGTTCTTGGGATCTGCCATACAAATAGCAACTTATCTTCTTAACTTTGCTGCATCTAAGTCGATGCCTAAAACACCTAGGGAGTTGTGGATTGTCCGAGTGCCTTCATTGCAGCATTTAAAGACTTGGGGCTACCCAGCCTATGCTCTAAGGCCTAAATCCACAAAGATGGAATTAAGGTCAAAATTATATTTATTTATTTGTAGGATATCCTACAGATATGCAAAGGTACTATTTTTATTATCCTTAGGACAGGAAGGTATTATTGTCGACAAATGCAATCTTCCTAAAGGAAGAGTTTGTAAGAAATCACAAAGGAATAAGTGAAGTAGTACTCAAAGAGTTAGCTATCATCCAAACCAAAAGTTGTTTTTGGATATGACAGAATAAGATGTCGAAATGGATTCAAGAGTTGAATCAGAAGTGCAACCTGAACATCAAGTTGTGCCTAGATGTAATGGAGAGATACAACCAGATAGGTATCTAGGTTTAGGAGAAGGCTTAATTCCATCTCAGACTAAGAGGAAATGGGTCCCATTACGTATACATAGGCTATTAATGGTGTTGATGCAGAAAAATGGCTCAAGGCGATGGAATTGGAAATAAATTCCATGTACACTAATGAAGTCTGGATCCTTATAGATCTACCACCAGTTGTAAAAGCCATAGGGTGTAAATGGATCTATAAAAGGAAAAGAGGATTAGATGGAAAGATAGAGACCTTTAAAGCTAGATTGGTAGCTAAAGGCTATACTCAAAAAGAGGGTATAGACTATAAGGAGACATTTTCTCTTATTGCCATGCTTAAGTCCATCAGAATTATTTTGGCCATAGTAACCCATTTCAGCCTATTTCGATTATGAAATATGGCAAATGGATGTCAAGACCTCATTTCTTAATGAGGATCTTGAGGAAACTATTTATATGGCCAAACCAGAAGGTTTTGTTGAGCTAGATAATGAGCACAAGGTATGCAAATTATATAGGTCCATTTATGGAATTAAGCAAGCATCTAGGTCTTGAAACAGTAGGTTTGATAAGTCTATCAAAACCTATGGATTCATTCAAAATCTAGATGATTCTTGTGTCTATAAAAGGGTATAAGAAGGCAAGGTTACTTTCCTAATCCTGTATGTAGATGACATTCTGCTCAATAGGAATGATGTAGGAATGTTATCTACTGTTAAGGGATGGCTAAACAAACATTTCTCAATGAAGGATTTAGGAGAAGCTAGCTATATTCTAGGGATCAAACTTATAAAAGATCGTAAGAACAAACTAATAGCCTTATCCCAAATAACCTATATCGAGAACATACTCAAAAAGTTTTCCATGCAAGATTCCAAGAGGGTTTTCATATCTACTAGACATGGAATCAAACTTTCAAAGGAGCAAGCACGTAAGACCCAAAAGGAGGTTGAACGCATGACATTCTATATGCTTCGGCAGTTGGAAGTTGAATATATGCTATGCTTTACACTAGACCAGATATCTGTTACGCAGTGGGGATGGTAAGTAGATTTCAGTTCAATCCAGGAATGGAGCATTGGACTGTGGTGAATTGCATACTAAAGTATGTTCATAGGATGAAGAACTTAATGCTTATTTACTCTAGAAGTAACCTTATTTTGAAAAGATATACAGATTCTTATTTCCAATCATATGTTGATTTAAGGAAATCAACTTCTAGTTCTATATTTGTTTTAGGAGGTGGAGCCATAGTCTGGAGGAGTATCAACCAATCTTTTGTTGTTGATTCGACTATAGAGGATGAGTATATTGTGCTTGTGAAGAAAAAAAAATAGTCTGGCTCCACAAGTTCATAAATGATTAGGAGGTGGTTCCTGAGGCAAAAAAGGGCATTACACTTTATTGTGATAATAGTAGGGTAGTGGCTAATTCTAAAGAACCTCGGAACCATAAAGTCGCCAAACATATTAAGAGGAAGTATCATCTCATAAGGGAGATAATACGACGTGGTAAGGTGAATGGGGTAAAAATTCTCACAGAGAAAAACCTCGCTAATCCATTTACGAAGACGTTGTCTCAGAGGAGTTTTGAGGGTCACCTACCAGGGATGGGAACGAGGGATATGTCAAATTTCTTTAGGGCAAGCAGGAGATTGTTGGAGTTATGTAAATATAGTGTCGTAGAAAGCAAGTGTATTTACTTATAACTTAATTTTCTTCTTGTTACTTTTTGTAATGAAAATATTTAGTATTGATACAAAAAAAAGAGAGTTTGGTTTTATATGTATGAGCATAATAAAACTATTCATAAGGTATCGAGATTCTTTTATAAGTAATATACATATACATAGAGATGTATATGAAGCATATATATTATTAAAATCTAAAATAATTGATTCAAAGCTAAATAATCAATACGGGCACTTAGTTATGGTTTAGACTATAGTGTTGCGATTTATCTCCATGCAAGTAAAGGAGTTTACTTCAAAAGAATGATGAGTTTCATATGATGAAAGTATTTGACTATCGATAATGGCATTATTAAATGAACTTTAAATCATGTATGTTTTGAAGAATAAAGTAGGTTGTTACTTTGATCTTAATATACACTTAGCATTCGTTTATTATGGACCATAACCTTAATAAGTGGTGAACTTGTATGTGTTTCATTATAATTTTTGAAATTATCATAATGGAGTTTTACAAAGTATCAATCCATTGTCTGCATGTTAGAATTATTATTTGAAACATATATCAGGGAACATTCACTCAAATAAAGAGTTTATAGTGATATCATCACTCTTAGATGTTTTCTATAGATTAGTGATTAAACTGGCTCCAGTAGTTTGATGGACTAGCTACCCATCAAGTCTTAACACCAAGATGAGATCTTGTGTGTTAATCACCATATAGATTAAAACGGGATATCTAGAAAGGAAAAACCAACATAAGGAACAAATGGTAATTTTACCCTTTATTTTGCAGATGGCTATAATATAGTTCATATTAGAGTTTGCAATTGGACATTTTATTTGAAACATGTGTTCTCATAATATTTAGTAATTCAAGAGTTCAACTAATTGTCTTTAGTAGAATGACATTTAGTTAATAAGTTGGAATTAATTCTAATGAGATTAAATTAATTATGGGCTTTTTGGAGCTTAAATTATATATGTCCAATTATATTCCCCATTTGGCTTATAGGAAGATTATCAAGTAAAGTAAGAAATACAAATAAAGGTTTTAAAACCTATGATTGAATGTGGGGCTTACTTTAATTAATTTTTAATTAGAAGCCCACATAAACATTTAGAAATAGGCTAGACTTTGGTTTAATTTGATTGATTAGATTAATTAAATTAAATCCAAGTTATTAAAGATAAAAGGGGGTGGATTTCCGTTTTTAATGGGCTAAATGTGCAACCGCACATTTAACATTTGTTTGCTATATTTAAAATAGTTTTTAGCATGCTTTATCATCATTAAATGGAGTAATAATATTATCATTAAATGGTTTAATGGTTATCTTTTAATAATGGCATGTAATCTTTTAGCATTCATTGGATTAAAGAAGATAGAGGTGCATTTGATGGATCATCTTCCTTCTTTCATCACAAAACTGAATTGAGATATATCATTTAGGTTATTGGTCTTTTCATATAGCCATCTTAAAACAAATGAAAAGAGTCTCATTTATTGGATTCTTTATGATTGATTAAGGAATGATGTGATGCATTGGATGCACTTCATTTCTTTCTTCGATGCTTAACAAAAATTGAGAGAAAGAATAGAAGGGGTTGCTAAATTTTTATCTTTGTCTCTGTTATCTTGCATGAGTTAGCCAAAAATTGCATGAGAGGTATCTCATCTTTGGCTTCTTTCTTCTAAGGGAAAATCTCTTCAACAAGATGTTGGGACCCGATCCGGAAATCTGGATCCCAACCAGAGGAACGGAAAACGAATAGGAAACCAAAGCCAAATCGAAATCGATCGAAAGGAACACAAGGCGGAAGCAAAATCATATACGAATCAATTTTCAAATCGGATAAATTGAATC
>JANIJH010000006.1:35524143-35537833 GCA_024520975.1 Erythroxylum areolatum
TATGCATCTTGGAGTTCATTAAAGTTAGAAGTTACCTCCTCATCACCTTCTTTTTCAGCTACCAAACATATATTTGCTTATACTGAAGCTTATGAATCAAAGTCAAATTCAGACGAATCCAAATCTTCCCAAGTTGCCATCATACTCTTTTTATTTTCTTTATTCTTCTTCGGTTTTCTTCTCAGCAACAGACATTCAGACTTGTAGTGTCCTGGTTTGTTGCATTCGTAGTAAATGATAGAGGTCTTCTCGATCTTGACTTCGTCTTTGTTATTTTTCTTACAAGAAAAATCTTTATTTCCTTTTGCTTTCTTTTTCCACATTCTTCTAATCTTTCTTAAAATGAAAGATAATTCATCATCATCTTCACTTGAATCTTGTTCAGATTCAATGGTATCATCATTCTTGACTTCTTTGATCTTTAAAGCTTTTGACGATGAACTTCTATTTCTCTGAGTATTGTGATTTTTCTTACCAGCCTTTAATGCTATAGATTTGTCTCTTCTAAGTTTGTCTTCAGCATCAAGCTCTACTTCATGTATCTTCAAAGAACCAAGCAATTCGTCTAGCTTTAATTTGCTCAAGTCCTTGGCTTCTTGTACTTTAGTGACTTCAGGTCTCCATCTTTTAGGCAGACTTCTGAGAATCTTCCTGACATGGTCTTGATTATTATAGATTCTCCCAAGAGCTTTAAGTCCATTAACGATAGTTTGAAATCGTCCAAACATCTTATTAATAGACTAATCTTCTTTCATCTTAAACAGCTCATACTAATGTACAAAAATACTAATCTTGGACTCTTTCACCTGGTTTGTGCCTCCATGTGCGATAGATAAAGTGTCCCACATCTTCTTCGCAGTTTCGTATCCATGAACTTTATCATACTCACTTCTGCTTAAAGCATAACTCAGAAAAAACTTGGCCTTTGAGTTTAATTGAAATCTAGCCTTGTGATCGGCTGACCATCTGGTATGAGGAATAGTATTTCCATCATCATCTACTGGTATGTATGGTCCATTCTTGATGATATCCCAAAGATGAACGTGTGTGAATTCGATGAAGAGCCACATCCTGTCATTCCAATAATGATAATCCTCGCCATTGAATGCAGGAGGTCTTGTGACGGAGGCACCTTCAGCTATAAAAACATGTGATTCAACCATGGATCTTTGTCCTCACTTTGTAAAGGTGGTTCTTGGAAACCGAGCTCCGATACCAATTGAAGTAAATCACTTGTTAGTATAGAATTCATGTACAATATACGTAATACACAAGAAGGGGGTTAAATTGTGTATTCTTTTCATGAATACAAAAACTTTGATATTTCTTGGAAAACAAACTTTTGCAACTATTAAAAGAATATCACAAATGTTATATAGAAATAGTTATGTAGTTAAATTGCAAATAGCTTCTATAAATTTGTATAAGAACAAGATAAATTAAAGTGAAGGGTTAGAAGATAGACGCTGCAATTTTTATACTGGTTCACCCCAAACCTTAGGCTACGTCCAGTCCTCAGAATTCTTCTGAGATTTCACTATACTTCATCAATTTTACAAGTATTCTTTCTTCTCTTCCAGAGCCTCTTCAGGTCTCTTACACAAAGTATTCTTTCTGCTATCTTAACCTCTCCAGACTCTTAGCCTTTTCATTCTCTCACTAGAAAGATATTGTGAGCTTTTTGTTACAATAGAATTTGCTCTCTTGTATCGCACTTTGAATACAGAATTTTTGTAAGTAATAACTTGAAAGCTAAAAGATTGTTTAGTCTTCGACTATGATTAGTATTTATTGCCTAAGTCCCCAACTGCTTCTTGATTCTTGATAACTGCTTCTTGCTTCTTGATAACTACTTCTTGCTTCTTGTAGAAACCGTTATTTAGTTGACTTCTGTAACTATCTCTAACTGACTAACTATCTGACGTACTTGAGTGTCTTCATTTTTGTATCGTCTGTGTTTCCACTTCTTCTGTTTTCCACTTATTCTGTGTTTTCTACTTCTTCTGTGTTTTCCACTTCTTCTGTGTTTTGCGCTTCTTCTGTGTTTTCCACTTCTTCTGTGTTTTCCACTTCTTCTGTGTTTTTACTTCTTCTATGTTTTGCGCTTCTTCTGTGTTTTTCTACACACTTAACACACTTATCAAAGTAGTTCATTTATTTCTAACATTATTATTATTTGATTATCAACAAAATTAATAAATGTGAAGTTTTTATGACTTAACAAATTTTATGCTTTGGATTTGTACGCCTTGTCACAATCACTGTTAAAAACTTATATACTTCATTCATGCACATCTATAGAGGCAAATTATAAAGAGTAATTATGATTGGTCATAATGAATATTGTTGGCCAGATTGCCCAAAATATTGGAATCCATTTGTCGACAATCTCAACCTAACATTTCTAGCTTTAGCTTCAAACTCATAATGAGTGTTATTGAAATGTTTCCATGCCAGTGCATCCGATGGATGACTTATTATTCCATCTTCTTGTTCGTGTTCATTATTCCATCTTATGTGAGATGTAGTAACATTAGAAGCATATAGTCTGAAGTTTTGGACTTAGTGGAAAATAATACATGCACTTCTAGGGTACTAATTTCTGTTTCATAGAATGCTTTCTAAGCTTAAACCTAGATTGACTATACATCTCAATTTGCAACAATTTTTCTTAAGACACATCAAATCTGAATTTTCAACAAGCAAACCAAGACCCCTAATAAGTTTCTGCATGTAAGGATTTTCAATTGCACCCATACTATTTGTTCTAAATCCAATCCCCCTTTAAACTCATCTATATTTACTAACGAGTTTACTTCATTACCCCTTAAGGTGCTACAAATCAATGACTCACCATGTCATGTTCACTCAAAATAATTTTGAATAAAACCTTTTCTTAACATATAGCGATTCACTTCATCACTAGGAAGGAAATGAATATGTTTGCACTTTTTACATGGACATCTTATTTTTGGGCCATCCATATATGCAGGTTGAGAACATGCATAATGAATAAAAGCATCAAGTCCCTTAACAAAATTAGGATTAATGAAACCATCAAGTGTTAATCGTCTATACATCCAAGATCTATCAACATTACTCATTTTTACAAATTGTTAAGTTAAAAAAGTGATTTCATACTCAGTATCCTTCATGTTTCATAAGTTTATAGAACATCTAAACTTATGAATTTTTTGTGTGCATACTAAGTTTGAATCAATAACATTAAAGTTAAAGTATTTTTGTTTGAATTAATCATCTACAATTGATTTCAATACTATAGCATGTGGCATTGTTTATACCTATGAATCAAGAAAGCAAGTTCTCACTGTGACTCCTAGGCTTGTGAAATTTTTCACCGATAAGCCTCATAGGAGCTGCATCATAGGTTTCCAACCTATATACCATCGTAGGGGTTTATTATGCAAAAAAACTATCTTGTCTATTAAACCTATGAATTTCTTGTGTTAATACTAACTTTGAATTAATCACATTGATGTTGAAGTATTTATGTTTGAATTAATCACCTACAATTGATTTTAATACTATCGTATGTGGCATTGTTTACACCTGTGAATCAAGAAAGCAAGTTTTCACTGTGACTCTTAAGCTCATGAAAATTTTCACCAATAAGCCTCATGAGAGCTGCATCATAGGTTTCTAGCCTATATCCTAAAGGTTTATTATGAAAATAACTACAATGTTTATTGAACTTATGAATTTCTTTTGTTAATACTAAGTTTGAATTGTTCATATTGAAGTTGAAATATTTATGTTTGAATTAATCACGTACAATTGATTTCAATACCATGGTATGTGGCATTGTTGACACCTGTGAATCAAGAAGCAAGTTCTCGTTGTGACTCCTAAGCTAGTGAAAATTTTCACTGATAAGTCTCATGAGAGTTTCATCATAGGTTTCTAACCTATATACTATCCTAGGGCTTTATTATGTAAAGAACTATCATGTCTATTAAACCTATGAATTTCTTGTGTTATAATCACATCAATAATTCAAACATAAACACTTAGACTATTAAAGAAGAACATAAGAACTCATTAATGATTTTAAGAATATTCTAAACACCAACACAAAATCAAGACCTCCTTCGCATTTACACAAAAGCCAAATGCATCATAATTGTATTATTAAAGCAACACGTAGACATTAGTTGGATGATTTACCTATATGGACGGACAACTACAAACTACAAAGAAGAAGGATGAGTGACTTTTTTCAACATAACATATGGCCTGCGAAAAAGAATATTTTGTATTTAATATATTACACTTGTTCAATAGTTTTGTTATATTTTTATTATATTAAAACAAGCAAATTAGAAAATAAGGCAATTTTGTTATCATCAAAATCCTAATGGGATGGAAAATCTCTTAAACTGTTTTGATGGTAATCTGAGCTTAGCTATTCATCTTCTTGTCTTACGTGTTTGATCAATCTATGTCTTGTAATAGCTAGTCCTAAGAGTGTTTGACCTAGTCTTATCCTCGAGTTTGAATTATGATGCCAATTTTAGACAAAACCAATAAGTCAACTGTGAATTCGGTCTACACCACTTGAAAGAATTTTAAAAAACTAAGTTATTACCACCTCAAGAAAGAAGAATGAAAACAAATGAAGTAACCTTTCTCTTAATTTCACTTGACCAAATAACACCCCTAAAGCATGTCTCATCCCTAAGTAGCTTGAAGACCAAGTAGTTGAAATTTTGACATTACGAGAACAAGTGAACCAATAGTTGTAAAAGTAACAAACAAATGAAAGGAACCAGCCCCACATCTAACAATCACTATCAAAAGAAAATACATTCATACATTACAATCCTACACCCCAAGCCTATACTTTTTAACTACCACCATGAGGAACCTCATTAACATTTTGTAATCCTATGCCTCAAATACATTTAGTAAATCTCAAGCCTTAACATCAACAAAGACAAAAGCCATATGCTAGTCTCAATAGGATCAAATTCGCAAGCTTAATGGCTCTCCACTATGTATAGTTTAAAGATAAAAAAATCTCCCATTCATATATCTAGGAATTTCTATCTCAACCAAAAAGCGAACATATGATGATTTTCAAGACTTATTTGATATGTTTTATAGGAGAACTAGTCACTAGTGTGATAAAAACTTGACTTATGCAAGGGGGATATAATTCATCAAATCTATAATAAACAATTTACATATCTATTGGATCTTGCATATAGTACTACCGAATAACCTCAAAAATGGCATTTGAGAGAATGATGAGAAACTTTCTATGGACTAGGGATGCTTATAGAAAACCTTATGCCAAAGTCATTAGACTAATATTAGAGTGCTTAGAATAAGAAGGAGGACTAGGTGTATGGCAAATACAAATCAGCAATAAAGTGTTCGAGACTCCTCATAACTAAGCAAACTATTTGGGTGTGATGACTTCACTCACACTACTTAGAGAATCAATGCCTATAGGAAATCAAGTTGAGGTTTGACTCTTTTTGGATCATTATGTAAATATTCAAGCTAAGGGAAAAACTCTATTGGAAAATTAAGCATAAAATTAGCAATGGATGAATCATATAACTTTAGTTCGATAATTAAAGTGAAAAAGGTCCTTTGTACCTATTCCCTGAAGCATTTCACCTATGGCACATGTTAAACCTTAAAGATAAGCTCAAAGAACTTATACGAGGCAACAAATGACATATTAAGTTCCAAGGCTTATTCATTATTCAAGAAAAACTATCTAAAAACAACTTAAACTAATATCTAAAGGACAACATTGGGTAGAGAAAACATGCATATGGATTATTCACTAGTAATTCTTGCTACCAAGTGTTTAGGAATTAAGCAGCCAGGCAAAATGGAGTAAGCTAATGTGGTTTAAGAAAATTTCCCTAAGATATAAAACAAAGTAAATGGAGTAAGCTAATGCGGTTCAAGCGAATTTCCCTAATATGTAAAATAAAGTAAATGGAGTAAACTAATGTGGTTTAAGTAAATTCTAGCAAATGGAGTAAGTTAATGTACTTCTATTAAACTAGATTGGCACAACCTTTTAATGTCTACTTTGTTTCCTTTCAAGGTTTATCAATTAATTTTGTTAAATTTTCCCAAAAATCCCCTAAGATATACTATATCTTATAACTTTCCATCTGAAATAGGCTAAGAACTTTAAATAGAATCAAAGGTTTTTAAAGCACAAATCTAATATACAAGCTATATAATATAAAGCATGAGTAAATATATCATCTCTTCTTTAGGTGTAACTACACTAAAAGGTTATGGTTAAGAATTCAAAAATCATGTAACCACTAACACTATTAATAGGATTAGGAGAAAAAGCATCATTCGAAAGACATCATCCAATAAAAGAGGATTACAATATTTTTAAGATTACCTTCGGATTTGATACCTATGATGGCATACACAGACGTTTTAATTATGTGCATTGTCATAAGTAACTTTTTGACAATCAATGGTGCATCTAATTTTGTTTCATGCTTTGCCCAAAAATGGACTATTGAGGCACTTCAAAATTTTATGAGCAATTATTTAAAAAATGATTTAAAAATATCTCGTAAATCTTCTAAATACCAATTTTTTATATATTTCATCAATAGCATCAACAAAATATTAATAACCAATAACCTTATAAACTAAATTATTTGATTCTTTAAAATTTAGACACTTAATTAAAAGATTTTAAAAGTTAATCACTTAAATACAAATTATACTCACACCTCTCCATGATGACTACATAATTTCCTAATACCATATTAGCATCTTTTGCTTTCTTAGAAAATATCATCCCTATTTCTTTTCAAAGCAATTTTTGGATGGTGGATGCTAAATTTCTGATGGAATTTTTTTTAGCAATTTATGGTTACAATGTGAGACATATAAAGCACACGATGCATATTCTAAGCCTACTGTAAACTAACCTATCTACATATAATAGTTCAAGATTCATATCCTCATGTCACAACCACTATCCATTACTTCTAAGTGATCATAGCTTCATACTCATGCTCTATACGTAAAGAAGTAATTAACCTATAATTATACATTTACATAATCATGACAGCACCTGAAGCAGATGCGACAATGACAGTGAGGATGTGCAGTGACAAGGTGTGGTGGCATGAGATGCGGTGGCCTTAGATAGTGATAGAGATGAGGACACTAGCACATTGATGATGCATGGTGGCGCGATGATGATGTGCCATGGGACGATGAGGAGGTACAGTGGGAAGATGAGGAGGCACAGTCAGACAGCGATGACAGAAGAGAGAAAAATTAAATTGCAATGGAGGAAGGGAAATAGGGGGGAGGATGCTACGTATTTAAACAAAAATGATGTTTATTGTTAAACTAAAAGATGTTATTTTTCTTTTTTTAAAACACTGAAGTAAAAGCAAACGATGATGTTTACCTCTAAAATTTACCAACAGAATTTACCAACGGAATACGTTTCTGTCAGTAAACTCAAAACTTATCTAGTCCACCAAGCATTCCCACTTTCTTTACTAATGGAAATTTTCTGCCGTCACTATATTTTGTCAAAAAAAGATTATTTCCCTCTATATTTGCTAACGAATATTTTTTTGTTGCAAAATATAAACTTTTCCTGACATTTTTACCTGTGAAACATGATATTTTATGGGTAATTTCCTACAGTTTAGTTTTTGTCAATAACTTTTCATTGCTAATTACTATTTTTCTTGTAGTGATGCACATTTGTAATTGTGTGTTTGGTCTAATAAAGTGGCAGTCGATATAATTTTATTTCCTCATAAGTGCTTTAATCTATATGGTGGGAGTGAATAATCCAATCTAAATGAACCCAATTATGGTTTTATTGGTTAGAACTAAGTCACTCTAGATCTTAATGCTGTCAGAGAATTAAATCCTGTTGGGCAATTTATGGGGGTTAGCTTTCGATTAGAGAATTAATTAATGGGTGTCCCTTAATTTCCAAAAAATTGAGGAGAGATTGGTTATTTAGAGCGTTTGTCAGTAACTATAACCAGTTTATTTATGAATCTATGAGTTGATTTTTGCATCGATGATCAAGTAATGAAATTAAAGTGGAAATACATCCTTTAACTAGAATCTTTCTCCCTTATTTAGTTTCTTAAATTGGTTTACATCTTTGTTTTCTTTTAAATTGAATTATTGTTTACTTATTTTCATTAGTTGAAACTGTAACATCTCGTTACCCTTGATGAGACTTGAATTTTTGGCAACCTTTCGTAAATGAAAAGGTTTCTGAATAAAAGTGGGCTCAAATGTGCGATTATTGATTTGCACGTATGCTTGAAAACAAAAAAAAATTTGTTTTTGACTAAATGATGTAGTACGCCACCCTCGCAGGACACAGACTCGGATATCACCATCGGTATCGGGTTCGGGTTAAGTGGGAGTGGGGTGTTACAGAAACTCCCCAATTTTGCTGTATATTTTTTTTGTAAAAGAGATAAATCCATTGTTCCCTGTGGAGACAATCCCTACTCACTCTATACTCGTATTTAGTAAATTAAGGCGATTTATTTTTATTGGCTTGACAACCACCAAAATTTGGCACCGTTGCTGGGGAACTAGTGTCAATTGATTTATTTCTTTTATTTTTTCTTTTTATATTTTCCCTTGTTTCAAGTTTATGCCTAGTTTTTCTTGTACAGGTAAAATAATTTTTGATCTAGAGGTCGAGAAGACAACTCATAGATTAAGAAAGGAAACTCAACAACAAGCCACCCAGGCATCATCTTCATTTTCATCTTCTGGTTTGAATTTAGAAATTGATTTAACTGATTATTTAATGATTTTTACAGTGAGATTGAAGAACCAATGGTTGAAGAAGAAGGTAAGATGATGACAAATCAACCAACATTGAGAGATTTAACAACTCTTAATGTGAACCAATAACTGCTATGCATCATGTTCCCTGCCATCAAAGATACTTTTGAATTAAATTTTGGTTTAATTCATTTACTCCCTACCTTTCGTGGTCTTGCAAGTGAAGATCTGCATAAACACTAGAAGGAGTTTCATGTTGTTTGCTCAATCATGAAACCCTAAAATATTACAAAGGATTAAATAAAGATGCGAGCTTTTCCATTCTCGCTAGCTGATAAGGCCAAAGATTAGTTATACTACTTGTCATCTGGATCCATCACCGGTTGGAACAAAATGAAAAAGCAGTTTTTGGAAAAAAGATTCCTAGCCTTTAAAGCTACTAATATACAAAAAGACATATGTGGCATCAAATAGTACAATGGAGAGAACTTGTGCAAATATTAGAAGAGGTTCAACAGTTTTGTGCCAGGTGCCCACAACTTTAAATTCCTGACCAGCTCCTCATCCAATATTTCTATAAAGGACTTTCCATTAATGATAAAAACATGATAGATGCCGCTAGTGGAGGAGCATTGATGAACAAAACTCCCGATAAGTCAAAAACTTTGATATCAAACATGGTTGCTAATGCACAAAAATTTAGCGCTCAACAAGAAAGTGTCCCACGAAAAGTCAACAAGGTAAGTGTTGTTTCTAATGATCCTAGAATTGATGCTCTAACATCTCTTATTGAAAAGTTAGTTATAAAACAGTTACAACAAGTGAAGGCATGTGGAATTTACTCCACTTTGGGCCATCCCACTAATATATGTCCTAATCTCCAAGAGGATTCCACTGAACAAGATAATATGGTTAGAGGATTTCTTGGCCCACCACAAAGAAGATATGATCCATACTCCAACACATACAATCTAGGATGTAGGGATCATCCCAATTTCAATTATGCAAATAGACCTTTAGAATTTTAGCAACCACCTTAAGCTCTACTACCAATTCCACTTCCTCAAGATTCTTCCTCTTCCTAACCATCAGGTATGTCATTGGAATATTTAGTTAAGTCTCTAGCAACAAGCACTCACCATTTACAACAAGAAAGTCAAAAATGCTAACAGGAAGTAAGGGCCAACATCCAAAGTTTAGGAACTCAAATGTCTCAATTGGCGACAATTGTAAACAAGCTGGAAAATGCAAAAAGGAAACTACTTGCTGAAGTGGAAATAAATCCCAAGGAAAATGTGAGTGGTATGATTTTATGCAATGAACAATAAGTTCAATCCACCGCTCCTAATGAGTAACAATTTGAGGCAAATACAAATGAAGACAAACTGACAACTTCATTCGTACCAACAACTTCAACCATCCCCATCAAGGAGGTAAGTAATGAGCCTAAAATATCTAAATCTCAAATTATGATTAAACCTCCCTTTCCTAGCAAATTGGAAAAATCTAAGAAGGAAGAATAAAAAAAAAGATGTTGGAAATTTTTAAAAAGGTTGAAATCAACATTCCCCTTTTGGATGCCCTCAAGCAAATACCAAAGTTTAGGAAATTTTTGAAGGAGTTATGCACTAGAAGATTTAAGATGAAGGGTGATGAGCAAGTAGTGGTTAATAAGAATGCATCTACAGTCATCCAAAGGAAAGTGCCACTGAAGTGCAATAATCCAAGTATGTTTGTTATACCAAGTGTGATTGGAAGTAAACTTATACTAAGGGGCATGCTTGATTTAGGGTTTTTGATCAATGTTATGCCACTATCTATTTACAAAGCTTTAAATATAGGACAACTCAAGCCAACAAATGTGATTATCCAATTAACTGATAGGTTTTATATATACCCAGAAGCCATGATTGAAATTTTACTAATAAAGTTAAAGAACTCATTTTTTCTGCTGACTTTTACATAGTAGATATAGAGGATGATCATTGACCTAATATTGTTGTTATTATTTTTGGATCAAAGCAGCTAAGATGAGGATTGACATGAATAAGGATACTTTAACTTTAGAATTTGATGGTGAATTGGTTACTTTTAATGTTTTCGAAGCCATGAAGTATCTGAGTGAATATGAATCTGTTTGTCAAGTTAACAATATTGATCCTTTAGTACAAGAGGATTTTGAGCATAATTGTATAATTGATGCACTGAATTTTGTACTTGAGCAAAGCAAAACAGAGAAGGATGCAAAATGGGAGAACAATGCAGAAATTAAGGAGGCAATCATGTTCCTTAATTCCATACTAGTAGTGCCTCAAAGGTCAGTAACACCTTTCCTGGAATTACCAAACACTCATAAGAGAATTTTTCCTTCTATTGAATAGGCCCCAAGTTGGAACTTAAGCCTTTACTAGAACACCTCAAATATGTGTACTTAGGCAAGAATGAGACTCTGCCAGTGATCATTGCAAAAGATCTGACGAAATTCTATGAAGAGAACTTATTGAGGGTGTTAAGAGATCACAAGACAACCATTAGGTTGTCTTTGGCAAACATAAAGGGAATCATCCTAGCAATTTGCATTCATCGAATCTTGTTATAGCCTGATTCAAAATTGGTAAGAGATCTGTAGCGTAAGTTAAATCTAGCAATGAAAGAAGTAGTTATGAAAAACAAATTTGAAACTGTTAGGTTTAGGTATTATATACCCAATATCTGATAGTCAGTGGGTGAGTCCATTTCATGTACTTCCCAAGAAGACTAGTTTTACATTAGTGGCCAATGATAACAATGAGCTAGCCCTAATGAGATTACAAAATAGATAAAGAATGTGTATAGATTTTTGAAAGTTGAATGCAGCTACAAGAAAAGACCATTTTCCACTTTTGTTTATTGATGAGATGCTCAAAAGGCTAATTGCTAAGTGCTTTTTCTACTTTTTAGATGGATAATATGGTTACTACCAAATAGTTATAGCCTAAGAGGATCAGGAAAAGACTACCTTTACTTGCCTTATTGGAACTTTTGCTTATAGACACATGCCTTTTGGATTATACAATGCACCTGGCACATATAAATGTTGTATGATGAGTATATTTTCTGATATGATTGAAACTTACATTGAAATTTTTATGGTTGAATTTACTATTTATGGCAATTCATTCGATTAGGTTTTAGATAATCTATCTAGAGTCTTGCAACGTTGCATCAAAACAAATCTTATGCTTAATTATGAAAAATATCATTCTATGGTTCAAGAAAGGATTGTGTTAGGTTATGAAGTGTCATCTCAAGGTATTAAAGTAGATAAGGCCAAAGTGGACTTGATTTCTAATCTACCATATCCTAATAATGTTTGAGAGATCTGTCGTTTTCTTGGGTGTGCAGTTTTTATAAGCGATTTATTAAGGATTTCTCAAAATTTGCGCAACCCTTATCAAGGATGTTATAGCAAGATGTTCAGTTTGATTTTGGATAAGAATGCAAAGAGGCTTTTGATAGGATTAAGGCAATGCTTACATCAGCATCAGTTATCCAACCACCTAATTCGGACATGCCATTTGACCTCATGTGTGATGCTAGTCATTATGTTGTTGGGGTTGTTCTTGGGCAAAAAGATGGTTGCAACAGTTATGTGATTTACTAGGCATCAAAGACACTCAACCCTACTCAGCACAACTACTAAAAAAGAGCTCCTTACTATTGTTTTTGCATTTGAAAATTTTAGATCTTATTTATTAGGATCTAAAGTAATAGTTTATTCTTATCATGCAACTTCAAATACTTACTAGCCAAAAAGGAGTCAAAACCAAAATTAATCCATTGGATTCTTCTACTTCAAGAATTTGATTGGGAGATCAAAGATCATAAAGGAGTAGATAATTTTATGGCAGATCACTTAAACAGGTTAGTGTGCGAGGAGGAACCTTACCAATATCTGAAGTCTTCCCCAATGAGAAACTATTCTTAATGTAAGGTAAGGAAGGTAAGGAGGTTTACTGATTTGGTTAATTTCTTAGTTATTGGAATAATACCACACAATTGAAGTCCAACGTAGAAAAATAAAATCAAAAGTGACTCTAAGTAATATTTATAGGGTGAACCATATTTTTGGAAAATAACTCTGATCAAATTATCTGTAGATGCATGCATGATGAAGAAATTCACTCAATTCTTACTTACTATCACAACTTTGCATGTGGAGGTCACTTTGGTCCTAAAAGAACTTATAGGAAAATTTTGGATTGTGGTTTTTACTTGATAACTTTGTTTAAAGATGCATATCTTTTCTGCAAAAGTTGTGAAAAATGTCAAAGGGTAGGTAACTTGTCTTTTAGAGATGAAATGCCACAAACATTGATTTTACTATATGAAAATTTTGATGTTTGGAGCATGAATTTTATGGGTCCTTTTCCTATCTCCTTTGGTTTCATTAACATCTTGCTTGATGTTGATTATGTTTCAAAGTAGGTAGAAGCAAAGCCTACTCAGACTAACAATTTTAAGATTGTTGTAGATTTTCTTAAATCCAACATCTTTAGTAGGTTTGGGATCCCTCGGGTGATTATATATTGGACCCCGAACTTTTCTCAGATTTGTGAATTTTAAATTGGCATTAAACGAGAAAATTGAGGTGACTTAGTCGTGAGTAAAGGAAGAGAAAAGCTATGAATTTGAATGATTATGTTTAAGGTTTGATGTGAACAATGTTAGTCTAATCAGATTATGAGGATATTTGGAGGAGAGTATTTGAAATGAGTGTTTTGAGTTTAGTGAAATTGATTTGAGGTTTGAGTAAATTTGGTGTTGTATTATGAAATTTGTTAGAGAAAGTGAAAGTGGATGAGTTGATTGAAATGGAGTTGAAGAATATGAAATAAATAATGAAAGA
>JANIJH010000006.1:35555611-35570829 GCA_024520975.1 Erythroxylum areolatum
ATAAACCTGTTACCCACGAGCTATAAGCTCACCCCCCCCCCCCTTTCATCCCCACCTCCAGGTATCAAGATGAAGATCGGATGAGAGAAGGGTTTGACGTCCGTTCGTTACTTGCATGATTGGCTTTTAAGTTAATTCGTTGCAAGATTCAAATTTCTGGCATGATGAATTGATTTATGGATTTGTATATAGAATGGAAAAGTGAATTTCGGTTTGTGTAAATGAAATGTGGAATTGTATATCGAATTGAGAAATAGGAATGATTTGTATACGTATGAATGTGAATGAATGAAATTTTGGATATTGGATAATGTGATTTGGTCCATTCGAATCGTTTATGCTTCCGTCCCTTCGATTCGGATTGTTGCCTTATGATTTGATTCTATTAATTATTTCGATTTGTTATTCGATTCCGATTTGCATTCACTTTGCGTTTTGTTTTGTTTATTCGATTTGCTGTTGATTCGTTCACTCCGATTCGCTTCTTTCGATTTCGTATTCGCTTCGTCTTCGCTTATGTTTCGGTTGGGATCCGGTTCCCAGATCTGGTCCCAACATTATAAGTGATCAAGGTACCCATTTTTGTAACCATACAGTGGAATCATTAATGTGAAAATATGGCGTTCATCATCGAGTGGCAACTACATATAACCCCCAAACCAATGGGCAAGCTAAGGTGTCCAATCGAGAACTCAAGACTATTTTCAAAAAAAAAAGTCAATCCCAACCACAATGATTAGAATTTATGCTTAAATGATGCTCTGTGGGCATATCAAATTGCTTATAAAACTTCAATTTGAATGACATGATATTGATTAGTCTTTGGTAAATTTTGTCACCGTCTTATTGAAATTGAACATCATGCTTTTTGGGCAGTCAAGTTGTGGAGCATAGACTTATAAGAAAATAGACTTGAAAGGAAACTCCAACTCCAAGAGTTGGATGAAATTCATTTGGAGGCATATAACAATTCTCGATTGTACAAAGTGCACACTAAATTCCTTCATGATAAGCTCTTATGTCGAAAGCAATTTGTGGTAGGCTAGAAAGTTATGCTTTTTAATTCTCAATTACAACTTATGACTGGTAAGTTAAAGTCTAGATGGTTTGGTCCATATGTCGTGGTAAGGATTTCTCCCATTGGCGTTTGTGATATTAAAAGCGCTTAAGCTAAAAAAATATTTAAACTTAATGGGTATAAACTCAAACCTTTTATTGATCCTATGGAATTTTCAACTATAGAGAAGATTTTATTAACAACGTCGTCGTAAGAGTCTAATTGATCAAAAGAAGAGGCTATGTCTAGCCAAAGATAATAAAGAAAGGCACTGATAGGGAGGCAACCCAATGCTTCTTAACTAATTTTTTAAAAAAAATCTTATTTTGTTAGTTTTTGTTAAAAATAAAAAATATTAAAAATAAAAATTTAGGAAATAATAACCCTCATCTATTTGTTAGTTCTTTGTAGACAAAATCTAAACACCCAAAATGCAAACAATAGACACACCACACTCAACTCCTCCACCATAGCTTGTCTAGGGAAGTTTCTTTTCTTTGTTTATTTTCTGTTTTTTGTTCTTCCCTTCCATTTGTTAATTTTTGGTGTTCATTATAACTTGTGTTATGCTCTTGTTACATTTTCTTTCCTTTTGTGTTTCTTGCTTTGTGTTTTTCTACATTGAGGGATTGCAAGCATGAATAGTGATTTGGTGATAGAATGATTATTTTGGTATCCAATGGTTGATTTAAATGAAAAATGTGTGAGATTTGACAAAAAGCCTACGTAAATAGTGAGCTTTGAGCCTTTAAAGAGAAACTACATTCTTTGTGCTAAAATTGTTTATTGTTGAGTGTTATCGCACATTAGGTGATCATTTTAGAATTTGCTCTATTGTGCATGTTGAGACTACCAATTGATTTAGTGCATTAAGGTGACAAAAGGCATCTAGGATTAAACTATTTTGGCTTTCTAAAATCGACCTCGCACGTTATTTCCCCTAGTTAGCCAAGTTGTAGCCTTAACCTCTTTTTTTTACATAAAACCACAAATTTTAGCCCAAGCCTTGTGTTTTGATGTTTGTTTTCAACCCATTATTAAAGGAATGGAAAACTAGTTGCTTTAACTTGTTGGTTTATGGTTTAAGGTTGACATGTAATGGCAACATGTATGGTTATATTGAAATCTCATGTTTTAATGCTCTATAAATGTAGAGAAATAAAGTTGTGAAGTTCCCGAAAAAAGAAAAAAAGGCCAAATTTTCAAAAAAAAAAGAGAAAAGAAAGAAGAAGATAAGTTTAACCCATGAATTGCAAGTCATCGAATATCCTTTAAACAATCATGAGTTACCTATGTTTTGGATCATAAATGTTCTTATTTTTTATATTTTGTAAGAATGATCCTTGAGATTTCTAAAGTTTGATACTAGAACGTCATTGTTTCCATTATTGGGGTCATTGTTGGAATGTAGGAGGAAGTTGAGCAATGTGTTCTACATCTCCTTCAATAACTATAGCCCAAATATCCCTTTTTTATCCTAAGCTCCATTACAACCCAATAAAAGACCTTTTTGGTTGTTGCACTGGATTTACTTTAAGTGATTATGATGTGATATATTTGCAAGCCTATAGTAATGTCATGTCGTCCTTGCGAATGTGTGATCAATGTCCTTTAAACACTTTTTGAGTGATTGAGTGAATCCTTATCGCGAGGTAAAATCTTGCACATTTTGAGTTTGAAAGATCATTAGAGATCAAGATGGTTGTTCTAAAGGCAAATCCTATGAAATGTTTGTGATTTTGGTTGGGTACTATAATGCATACTAACTTAAGTTTTGCAATGTGTTATTATTAAATTGTTTTGTTTTGTTTTGAAGTCTTGTTAATGCTTAGGGACAAACATTGTCTATGTGTGGGGGAGTTTGATAGGCTATTATTTGATGCATAATTTTGGTCAATTGTGTAATGTGTTGGGGTAGATATTGTGCTAAATTACTATTTTTATATTATGTTTGGATGTTAGAAGTTGTTTTAAAGAAAAGAAGTCAAAATTGGCTAAAATAGAGAAGATAATATCATGAGCCAAAAGAAAACACAATAAAACAGAAAAAAAAAAAACACACACAAGAGCCAATGGACAAAACACAAAGTAGAGGAAATCAATGTAGCAAGTGAATAGAAAAGAACAAAATGGAAACATATGAGAGAATAAAGAAAAACATTACAGAGGAGATAAAACATGGAGAGTAAGGAGAAACACGATCGCACAATAATAAATTAGCAGCAAAAAAACAGTAGACCTAAAACACCATCAACAAAGACAGCCACAACGATATAACAAAGAAGCAGAATGCACAATAGGAAGAAGTAAGGGAGAACGTCATATAGAGGACAATGCATAAAATGCAAAATGTCAGCACCAAGAGTGAAACATACAGTAGACCAGAGTTGGGAGCATAAAACAACAGTATACAGTTGAAGAACAAAACATGCAACACTGGTGAAATGACAACGTAGAAATGTCCATGAGTATAAGCAAAATAACAGCATAATACATAAAAAGAGTTACAATAGGCAAAAATGCAGTAGACTAGAGACATTTAAGACTCCATAATTGTAACTACTCTAGAGGTCGAAGGAATTGTGAGGTTTTAAGACTCCAAAGAAGAACATAGGGGGTTTTGGGACTCAAAAAAAGGATTTTGGTTTTAAAAAGGAAAGAGATGAAGGAGGTTGAGAAAAAAAGGATACAAAGTATGCAGGTCATTAATTCTTGAAGAAAAAAATGAGGGATGTCATTTGTTGAGGAAGCATAGAGGCAGCTAAGAAGGGCAACAAGCGGTAGGTGGAGCTCCCTAACATCGTTCCCCTTTGGATTTTGTTTGTAAGCATAATTTTATTTTTGACAATTCTCATGTGTTCGTTAGTTATTATGGCTTGTAGCTAAATTTTTATTTTAGTTAGAGGATTATATTGAAGCCTTAATTCCATGGAATTGTGAGATATAATTGATTATATATGTCTTATATATTCATGAGTATTTATTTATTCTCTATATTTAGTGTCTATAATTATTTTAGGATTTGTTAAATAAAAGGCATATATTTGATAATCCTAGAATAGTTGATAGCAAATTAGAACTGCACATCTGTAATTGTGTGTTTGGGCTAATAAAGTGGCAATCAACATAATTTTATCACCTCTCAAGTGGTTTAATCTCTATAGTGGGAATGGATAATCTAATCTAAATGAACCCAATTGTGTGTTTATTGGTTAAAACTAGGTCTCTCTAAATCTTAATGTGTCAGAAAATTAAACCCTGCTGGGCAATTTTTGAGGGTTGTCTTTCTATTAGAGAAGTAATTAATGGGTGTCCCTTAATTACTAAAAAATTATGGAGAGATTGGTTATTTAGAGCATTCGCTAATAACTATAACCAGTTTACTTATAAATATATGAGTTGATTTTTGCATCGATGATCAAGTAACGAAATTGAAGTGGAAATACATCCTTTAACTAGAATCTTTCCCCTTTGTTTAGTTTCTTAAATTTATCTACATCTTTGTTTTCTTTTGAATTGAATTATTGTTTACTTATTTTCATCAGCTGAAACTTCCCAATTTTACGTTTACTTTTGTAAAAGATATAAAATCTACCGTTCCCTGTGGAGACGATCTCTACTCACTCTATACTCGTATTTAGTGAATTAAGGTGATTTATTTTTGTTAGTTTGCCAACCAGTATTAATGAACATATTCAAACAATTCAAGATATCAGTAAATAAGAATTATAATCAGGGGTACAATAAGCTTGAAGAACTATAATCAGGATTATAATAAGCTTGAAGAAATTTGTAATTCATTAAACTCATCCCCACATTTAAAGTTGCACATTATCCTCAATGTACACAACATAAACATTTATGAAAAAAGTAAGAGGGTTTAGTGGTACTTTCCTGGCTATAACCATTTCTCTTATTTTGATCCATCCAATATGAAACTAACATTTTTGCAAAATATAAAAGAAAATGATAAAAAGAAACAAAAGAAATAACATAACAAAAAATAAAATCCTATGTTAAGACGAAAGAAAAACAAAATAATATAGAAATTAAAATAAAATTAAAAATAACTTATGGGTTGTCTCTCATGTAACGCTTCTTTAACATCATTAGCTTGATGTAACCTTTATGCTCAACTTCATCCAGTATTAATAATCAGTGGCTTGCTTCCACCTTTTTCTTTATAAAGTGGTTTCATAGCCTATAAACAAGCCAAATGTTGCAGGATGATCAAAAGGACATAATGTATTAAGTTAGTAAAACCAATTTCAAGCAATAATGCCCTTTTTAATGATAAGCTATTAATAAAATGAGAGATAATGAAACTCCCTGAATCATCTATTAACGCAAACATTGGAAGCGGGAACCCTCCGTACTTAAGGTTACTACCAACACTTCATCAGTAGTTTCATTGCATGGTTCCTCCATCAATTTTTCCTCCACTTCCTTTATCTTCTCATTTTCTTCTTCTTCTTGGACAAAAGTTTCTGAATCATCTTCTTCAATTCCCTTCTACCACTTCTCTACATTCTGTTTTTTGATGAAGATTTCCTCTTCTTCTACTGCGTTTGTCATATTGTCTTCCTCCTTCATAACAGCAACAGTTACATCCTCATTTTCTTAGAATGCCTCTTCATTTATGAAGTCAGTTGTCATCTTTTCTTCACTCAGCTGTGTTAATAGGCTCAAATAGGGTTCTACATTATGCTTAAGATATTCGGGTGAAGAAACTCTTTTTTCGAATTCACGTCGGCTAGCTTTAAGTTTGGTAAGGTATTCCATTAATTGATTTGTATCACTTGCTTTTTCTTCCATAAGCTCTTTTTAAAATATCTCTTCATTAATGAAACCAACTTTTGTCTTTTCTTTATTCTCGAATTCACATCGATCAGTTTTCATTTTACCAAGGATTTCCATTAATTTATCTTTAATACTTTCTTCCTCTTCTTCTTCTTCTTCCAGTTCTTCTTCTACTTGGAGTTCTTTTTGGAATGTCCCTTTATTCATAAAACTAACCTTTTTCTTTTCTTCACTCTCAAATTCGTGTCAGTTAGCTTTTATTTTTAACAAGGATTTCCATTAATTTATCTCTATGTATGTCTTGATTCTTGAGACTGATTGTCATTCCATGTTCTTCAACATCCGTTTCAATAGGCTTAGGCACACTCCCTCAGATCTCATCAGATAATATGTCTGACAGTTGGTCCATCTAATTCACTAAATTTTGTATTCGAGCCTTTACTTTATGATGCTTCATGTCAACCATCATATCTTTCAAAGTTAGCTTGTTAATTGAAGGCACTTGGTTCAGCAAATATTTAGCTAGAGCGTAATCATTCCATCCATAGGCATAAGAATTGCTCCATTTTGAATTGTAGTTGTTCTCGTATGTTGCATCATGAGGTTGATAGCACATGCTCAGTCACTCCCATATATGTGTTGGTGCTTGACATTTATGATTGTACTAATAACTCCCACCACCTAAACATTGATTGCGCTTCCGAAAATATATAGGGACACTGCCTCTCTCTAATATAGTGATGATATAGATCGCGAAGATATATTCTGGCTCCTATAAAAGTCTTGTTTGATCCATCCTTCCATTATGAGTTGTGGCTATGACATTGACTCATAATTCCTACAATAAATCATAAATATAAGATCAAGTAGAGAAATTTAAATGATAATTAAATTAATAAGCCATAAGCAATAAGATAAAATAAAATAAAAATGAAATAAAAATAAAACAAAATGAAATGAAAATGATTAAAGTAATAACATCCAAGCTTTTCTAATATCAAAATCCCTAACAATAGTGTCAAACACTTAATTGACTTATTTTGTGATTAGTCAATATTGTAATAGCTAAAAAAGATGACTACTAGTAATTAACCTTCTCTTATTATCTAGCGTAAGGATTAATTTCAGATTTTTAATTAAAGGAAATAAAACTAAGTAAGTAAAATAAAATAGGAAACAATAACGAACATGGAGATAGTGGAATTCACTTAGAAAACTATCGTTATTAGAAATTAATATCTAGGTTCGAATCCCCCTAAACCCTTAACAGATTGAACTTTTATCATGCAATTTTTTTTATTGATCTATTGGATCGTGGAGACTCGTATGATATGATAATAGCTGACCTTGAGTCTAATAATAATTAATCTTAAGGTTTCCAATCGAATTACTCAAGTTAAAGTTTATATGATTATTTTACCAATTTATGAGTCCCTCTAAATTGTTAGACCATAATTTAAATTTTTTATATCATCCTATCTCTAGGGTTGCAATCAACTCCTTCCAATTATAATAGAACTATTAGAATTTCTCAATCTCTACATAAGAAATCAGATTATAAATAAAACATGTAATTAGATCCAATACAACAATCACACCAATTGCATTCATAAAAGAATTAAATCATATTAAAGCATTAACAAAAGGTTCATCTAACCTAAATACTAATTAGATGTTTAATTATACATTATCAAACATGAAATCAAACATAAATTGAAAGAAAATTGAATTGAAAACAATGGGTTCATAATTTAAATATCCCTAATTGTCTTATATCGAATATTCTCACGATGTAGAGGCTTGATATTGTATTTTGATCGATCTTTTGATGATTTCTTCATTTTTTCCGCTTCTCTAGCTCAAAATTGCACCTGGGGAATGAGTTCCACGTTTGGAATCACCACCCCATGTCTGCTCTCGACTTCTACCGATTGCCTCCCACTTTCAGCTTCCAAAATGTCTCTTTATAACAAAATTTAATATTATGGGAGATGTCATGCATCAGACCATGCGTAACAAAAATTTACAAGAATCATGAAGATGCACGGGCTCGAGGAAATGCTCGGCCATGCATCCTTTTTGCACTTCAAATCTTTAATTTTTGTCATGATCTCATCTAGATTCTTTTTCTTTTAGTCTATAAAGGCAGTAAATACATTTGGAGAGGATTTGGTACCAAATATATGTAAAAGTATCAAATATCAAGCTAAAGCACATCAAATATGAGGTAAAATTACAAATGACCCTTTAATTTTTTTTGAGTTGGGATCCGATATGTAATTGAATAGATATTTTATATCAATTTGGTGTCATTACTTTTTTGTTTTGAGCCACCAAAAAAAACCCTTTAAAATAGGAAGAAGATGAAAATACTTTCTGAAAATGAAAATAAGAAATAATATTTCCGGTATCAAGTAAATGCTTAAATCTAAACTTTTAGACGTTTTAAGTAAATTTTATGTGGACATGTGAATTTCGTGGCACGTCAAAGCTGCTGTCAGTAACAGTAAATTAGGGTAGTGCTGTGCATATGAGTTGAACGGAGGACAATTTAGTCAAACAAAATTTCAACGGATATTTGGGAAACTAGCCGTTGCAGCCCAAAATCTGCCACGTTCGAGAAGAAAAAGGAAAGAACCAAACTAAACCTAATATAATTAGTAGCAGTAGTTGCTTTTCATTTAGTATAAAAGCAAATCTCACAAATTCAAATCTCAACGAAACAATCGCTGCTATCGCGTTTCTCTCACTGCTTCATCTTCTTCTGGTTCACTCGCCTGCGTTAATAAAAATCTTGCTGGGGATTCTTTTATTTTGTGTTTGGCAGGGTTTTGTTGTGCTTTTTATATCTCCATATACATCCATTTGTTTTATATATTTCACTTATCTGTTTTATTTTCTTGCATAGTATTGTGGTGGTTTGGTTTGCTTTGTTTTTGTTGTGTTAGGTAACGATGGATGCAGGATCTGTGAATTATTCTTCAAACACCAAGGACCAACCTCGATTTCCTCTCCAAGAACAGCTTCTCCAGAGAAGGAATTCTAAAGAAAATGTAAGAGACGATCTTCTTGGGGTTGTTTGATTGGATATAGCGGGAATTAACGCATATAATATAATGTTTGAAACAGTTGGATAGATTCATACCGAATCGGTCAGCGATTGATTGGGATTATGCTCGTTACATGCTCACCGAAGGGAAAAATGACAAGGAAAACCCGGCCGTAAACTCACCCTCAAGAGAGGCCTACAGGAAAAAACTGGCGGAAACCTTGAACCTAAACAAGACCCGCATTCTAGCGTTCAAAAATAAGCCTCCTGCTGCCGTTGAATTGATCCCTCAAGAACACATATCCTCTTTCAACCCTCAGCCTAAACTAAGCAAGTCCCGAAGATACATTCCTCAGGTATGTAATCCCTTCTTTGTATTTATCTCATCTTATAAGTTTGCTTTCTTTCTCTTCTAATTAGTTGAACCTGTATATGTCGCTTACACAGACTTCCGAGAGGACACTGGATGCTCCTGACCTTGTGGATGACTTCTACCTTAACTTGTTGGATTGGGGCAGCAGCAATGTTCTTGCCATTGCTCTTGGAAGCACCGTATACTTGTGGGATGCGTCCAATGGTTCAACCTCAGAACTTGTCACGATTGAAGATGAGAATGGCCCTGTTACCAGTGTTAACTGGGCGCCTGATGGACGACACATCGCCATTGGCTTGAACAATTCTCAAGTACAGTTATGGGATTCTACTGCTAATAGACAGGTTTATTACCTTCAACTGCGCATCAGCATTTTGTTTGGTCTTTCAAGTATTTTTGTCTAATTTCGAACGTTCTACAGCTAAGGACATTGAGCGGTGGCCACAGATCGCGGGTTGGTTCGATGGCCTGGAACAATCACATTCTTACAACTGGAGGATTTGACGGTCAGATCATAAACAACGATGTAAGAATAAGATCACACATTGTTGAAACATATAGAGGGCACCAGCAAGAGGTGTGTGGGCTTAAATGGTCGGCTTCAGGCCAACAGTTAGCAAGTGGAGGCAACGATAATCTCCTGCATATATGGGATAGGTCTGTGGCATCCTCACAATCCGCCACGCAATGGCTCCACAGGCTTGATGACCATACTTCTGCCGTAAAAGCTCTGGCTTGGTGCCCATTCCAAGGGAACTTATTGGCCTCTGGAGGAGGAGGAGGCGATCGGACTATTAAGTTCTGGAATACCCACACAGGTGCTTGCTTGAACTCGGTAGACACTGGCTCCCAAGTCTGTGCTCTCCTTTGGAACAAGAATGAGAGGGAACTGCTTAGCTCTCATGGATTCACTCAAAATCAGCTCACTTTGTGGAAATATCCATCAATGGTGAAAGCAGCAGAGCTCACTGGCCATACCTCTAGAGTGCTCTTCATGGCTCAGAGTCCAGATGGTTGCACAGTGGCATCAGCAGCAGGGGATGAAACATTGCGATTCTGGAATGTTTTTGGTGTTCCAGAAGTAGCTAAAGCAGCTCCAAAAGCAGCCAATGAGCCATTTTCCCATGTGAATCGTATCCGATGATTGAAGAAGAGCTTTCATATTCGATCAAAAGGTAATGCACAAAAATTACACATCAACTTCTTTATAACTTGCCTCATAACTGACTCTGCGTTTCCTTTTGCATTTTCACAGTTGGAGATCTCAAGTATGGAAATTCAGTTCAATTTACGCAAGGTGGATGAAGCCTCGGAAAAAGCTAATTGTATCCTCCTGTCTCCCACAATATGGGAAAAAAAGCTGTGTATTAGATAATAATCACGACATAATGGAAACGTAAACTATCACCCGTGGATGTAGTCACTACTGGTGTGACGAACCACGTAAAATGTTGTCTTTGTTGCATTTTATTTTTTTTCCCCGAACAAAAATTACTCTGGTAATTTTACCACGTAAACTTAATCTGGTAAAACTAGAGTTCCTGAAACTGAAAAAGATGAAATTTGCATTTTTTTTAAAAAAAAATTCCAAACATGGCGCCCACCAGCACATCCCTAAGGCATTTTCATAAAGATCGTGACAGGAATTCTTGTATGGACTTTACAATTTCTTGAGGATTTAGTGTTGCGTCTACTTTCAATATTCCCTCACATTCATCAATCTGAAGTAACTCCAACTGAGACTGCAAAAGATTGGCTGGCATAAAGTGTTTGCCTTCTGCAGCTCTTCTGTTTAGTCTCTCCGAAAGCACCTCAACGCTGGCATCCAGCAGAACAAACATGACTGAACTGGCATAGCTTCCATATTGATAATTAGGATCTGCAGACCTAAGAATTTCTCGATATTCCTTCTGCAGAGAGGAACAAGCAAGCACTCCAGTTTTTCCACTGGTCAAGACCTCCATTAAAGCACCACGTATGACTTCAAGCCATGGTATCCGGTCTTCCTCTGACAGAGGAATACCTTGACGCATCTTTTCTATGTAAATGATAAAATAATGTCATTAATCAAATTAAGAAAAAAAAAGGAGATTTCATCATTGATTGATATGCATAGAGTAAGAAATGCAATTGGCAGCAATAAACTATACCTTTGTTCGATTGCGGGTGGAAATCATCAGCATCAATAAAGTCACAATTGAAGACATTGGCCAGCATCTCACCCGTAGTCCTGTTGCACTTCTTGAATCAATACATATAGATATCCCTAATACATTGAAAATGTCTAAGAAAAGCGCACGATACTATTAAAAGGAAAACACGGTATAATTCTGTCATGAGACTATTTTTAAGTGAATCTTCAAGCTGATGACAAAATGGCTGGCAATGTCAATTTCATTTCACAGGGAGCAAGTGGCATCTCATGTCTCTGGTTCTATTATTCTCCTATCAGTGTACTCAAAGGTTGCAAATGATTATGCAACATTAGTCGGAGTAAATCATTAGTAGTTATTATTGCTAAAAAGGGCTAAGTGCTCTCCATCCATATGTTGGATCGTCCAAGACGTTGGAGGAAGTGTTATACAAGTTAAAAGAAGAAAATGCTTGTGCAGATTTCGACACAACAGCCTTTAAAGGATATCTAGTTATTGTCATCTTCCCCTGCTTCACTGCAAATGATTGTCCTAAGGCAGACAAAGTAGGGATAGCCGTTCTCTTCAGTACGATCAACTTTTGCAATCCATTTGCATCCTATGAAATCCAATGCTTCATAATTTTGTTTAGAAATGAGTCCAGCTTGTGTCACACATGCTAATATTATGATCTCATTGAATTCAAATATTGGAGATATATAATGATGAAAGTACTCCTTTCCTGACAGAAAACACTAAATAAACAAATGATGTTGAACTATTGGAAGATCAATGATATCATAGGAATAAGGTGTGAGCTGCTGACGCTTTTGGTGGTGGTGTATGCAACAGAACTTGTTCTTGACTTCTTGTACTATTTGCAGGTCTTTCCCAGAGATTATAACGCTTTCAAGTTAATATTGTGTTTTGTTCAAAAATCCATTGGTGAATAACAGTTGATACTCCAATAAAGCATGATCAGACCAAGGATATCGGTAAGATTATGGACAGAAATTCTCAATACCAAACGCAGGCAACTGAAGACCAGGACCCCAGAAAAGCAAGAAACCCCGATTGTTCAGAATGAAAGATTACCGCAAGGATCATAAAGCAATATGATGGAAAATGAACATCACAAAAACCCCATAATAAAGTTGTGTGAGCAAGTAGCGGATGAAAAAACATACGACTTCCCAGCTCCACAGACACCCATAATCACAACAGCTTTACCTGTTTATAGGAAAAACGAATATCAAGATGGAAACAGCAGATTGAAGAAACTTTTTTCTTGTGATAGAGGTGAGAATCAGAAACATATGAAAGAATCAAATTACCTCTATGGTCAGAAGCCATATTCAAGAATACCTTTTAGAAACAGATCCCACTTCCAGTGGAGAAAAGTTTCGTATCACACCTACAGAACAGTGTCACGGGAACAAAAGTCCAATTTGACTTGCAATCTTTCTTATGAAAGATCAACTAAATACCTTGATAACAGCAAAACATTCAACCCAACAAAGAATTTAGGGATGGAGATGAAAAATTTGAAGCGGCGGAGATAGATCTGACAATAAAAGCAACGTTCTGACTTTCTTTGCAAGTATGACGTAATCTAGAGCTAGATTTTGATGTTAATGGATTCTTAAACAAGGAGGATGACAAAGGGGCACGAGCTTTGGGTAGGATTGTTGGGCTTAAGCTTGGATTGCCCAAGTCTAGTAACCTAAAATGATACCGTTTTATTGTAAAATGGTATCATTTTGTTTTTTTTAATGAAAAAAATTAGGTAAGGAAATCTCAGATTTGCTTCTTGGAGTTCTAAGGCACAACTTATTGTCTCATATTGAACTAAATTAGTGTTTAGTAACCAGCTCACATTGCTTTTCCAATGAAAGTCATGAAGGCAATTGATATAATTTTTTAATAAGTTTCAGTGAACTGGTTGCAAAGGATTACTGCAAGGTGGAGATGATAGGAGGGGATGTTTGCCTACCTAAAAGCCAACGAGGACTCAATATAATTTCTCTCAAATCTCTCAATACTGTCTTAATTTCTAAAGGACTGTGGAGGCTTTAACTAAAGCAAGCTTTATGGTGTAGATGGATCCACATTTATTTCATTAAAACAAGAACATATGGTAGTTTAACTCGAATAGCCTATCACCTAACACTAAAAGCCATTCTGAAGCTAAGGAAGAAAATGAGGCCTCATTTCATCAACCTCATTGGCAATGGGGAAAATAGCTCATTTTGGTTTAATAGTTGGCTATAAGTAAGACCTTTGGAATAACTAGATGAAGTTGTTGCTTTAAGGCCTCTCATACAACAACAAGATTAAGCTAAAGCAAATCCCTATTTGGATGAATGTCCATAATATACCGTTCGAATGTTGGTCTACTAAAGGATTAAATCATCTAATAAGTTGCCTTAAAAGACCCATTTACATGGATAAGGCTACAATTTTAATGAAAAGTATAGGTTATGTAAGATTATAAGGCATTGTTGATAGGTAACAAGACTTACTTGAGGTGACACCCTTGATGACGCTTGGAGAAAATGATGCCATATTGGACTCCTTCAAGATATATTAATTAAGACCTTCCTTAAGTTAGTAAAGGAAACAATAAAAAGCCTACAAAAAGGGTTTTCCAAAGAGGTGCATGTTTTGAACTTATAAGATTGAATCCCCTAGTAATGTAGATACTGGGAATAAGAATGGTCTGAGAAGGTAGATACCTCTTCAATTAAATGAAGTTAGTAGATGCAAAAAAAGAAAATTGATAATAAAAAATAAAAAAGGAGGGGGCAATGAGGAATTTACTCCCAACATGAATAGCTGCCTAGTGACAAGAACTCTAGTTACTAATATTCCCCTAGAAGCTAATGGAGAATTAGGTAAATTAAAGAAATTGAAGGTTTTCCCTTATTCCATTCGTGAGGATATAAGAATTCTCAACTAGAACAACTTTAGAGGCTCCATTCAACAAGAACAGCCTACATCTTACTTACTATGGATGACTCCAAAGTAGATAACAGAAGGAGATTTGGAAGAAGAACATGGCCAAGAGCTCTTGGAATCACACCCCTACTTAATATCTATACTTTCTTAGAATGTTAGGGGTATCAATTTCTATTAAAAAAAAGATGATTAGGGATTATCTCTATAAAATAAAACCTATGTTAATAGGTCTTTTGGACATAAAGCTTAAAGTTAGGCAAGTATAAGAAGTAGATCTTTTTAGAGAAGTATTGGCATATCATTACAAACCACCATTTCCATTATAATGGTTGTATAACCATTGCCTATGAACCAAATATAATTGAAGCCTCATATGCTTTGTCCGTGGACAAAGTTATTCATCTCTCAGTAACCTCACTTTAAGAGGGGACTAAGTTTTTTGCTAATTTTATCTACAAGTCCAATCATGCATTCTAACGAATATAGGAAAAACTCAAAGATATCCATTCTTTCATTAACTCTTCATATGTGCTTAATTTTTGATACATTTAACCCCTTTACATTTGGTGATTAATGCTATGACAATGCTTAAGATACTCATTGTAGTTCTTATATGGTTTTAGGTACAATTTGGATGCGAAAGAGCAAAAGTGAATCGAAAGCACTATATTTGAGCCGTCTTCTTGAGAATCACACTTACTTGTCTTCATGGTGAAAGAACGAGAAGGATTAGAGCAAGAGAAGACAAGAAAATATATAAAATGAAGAGCATGAAGAGTGTTGAACCATCTCATGACTCTTTTTGCATAGGTATGACACCCAAGTCACACCCATGCACTTGAGGCTCAC
>JANIJH010000006.1:35570929-35589109 GCA_024520975.1 Erythroxylum areolatum
CATGGGTTGCGAACCCCCATGACCCCCAACTGTTGAGCCCATGGGTTGCGAACCCCCATGACCCTCAACCTTGCCAGCTATTGTCCCCTCTGGCCTTAGGTGAGTTTCTGGCACTCGAACCCAAGACCTCAGGGTTTTATTCCACCTTGTGTGGATGCCTCTCACCATTGAGCCAACCTTTTAAATGTTGGACCCATGGGTCCAACATACAGCTCACCCAAACCCTACTTTTTAATATAAAAGCATCATTTATGTGACAGTCGAAAGGGGATGAAAGAAAAGGAGCGTTTTCAGTTAGGAGAGCTTCAAGAGCTTCAAGTGAGATGTGAAAAGGGGCAAACCTCTCAACTATGAGAGACCCATAGAGGGTTATATTGGATCAGAAAAGAAAACATGCAAGATTTGATTAAACGGTAGATTTCAAAACTTTTTTAGAAATCATAACATAGCGGAAACAAGATAACCAAATCATCATGCTAAGCCATACATTATACGATATATGGAAATTAATTATCATAAAACAAGATGAAGATTATATTACCAACTCCTTCGCTACAGCTTTAACTTCTCACTGTGTTATCATATTCTCAATAATGTATTATCTCCTAGGTGATGTATCCTGTTCTTGATATTGTATCCTCGACCAATCCAATCTACCACTTGTTCTTCTTGGACAACTTGTTTAACAAGATCCTTTGGTGGGCAAGGAGAAGAAAACTTTGGAAGAGATTTTTCTTAGAAGAAAGAATCCAAAGATGAGACACTTCTCATGCAAATTTCGGCTTACCATCCAAGAAAAGAAAGAGAGCCCAAAAATGCAAGAACACGTCTCTTACACCTTGTCAATTTCAGTTATGCATGAAAAGAAAGAAGAGAAGAGCATCCAATGCATCACACCTTTCTTTAATCAATCATAAAGAAGCCATTAAATGAGACTCTTCTCATTTGCTTTAAGATGGCTATATGAAAAGACCAATAACTTAAAATGACATGTCAATTTCAGTTTTAGTGATAAAAGAATGAAGATCATCTATCAAATACACCTCCTTCATCTTTAATCAAATAAATGCTAAAAAGGTTACATTACATGCCATCATTAAAAGACAACCATTAAACCATTTAATGATAAAATCATTATTTCATTTAATGATGATAATGCATGATAAATGCCATCTTTATTTAGCAATTCAATGCTAAATGTGCAGCTGCACATTCAACCCTAATAAAACCAAAATTGCACCTTCCATTTCTTTAAGAATTTTTTAATTTAATTAATCAAATTAAACCAAAGTCTAGCCCATTTCTAAATGTTCATTTAGGCTTCTAATTAACCATTAATTAGTGCAAGCCCAACATTCAATTATGGGCTTTAAAACCTCCATTTATATTTCTTACTTTGCTTGATAACCTTCCTTAAAGCCAAGTGGAGAATCTTATTTGACTTAGATAATTCAAGCTTCAATAAGCCCAGAATTAATTTAATCTCATCAGAATGAATTCTAGCTTATTAATTAAATGTCATTTCACTAAAGATAATTAGTTGAACTCTTGAATTACTAAATATTATGAGAACACATATTTCAAATAAGATGTCCAATTGCAAACTCTATTATGAACCTTATTATAGCCATCCACACAATAAAGGGTAAAATTACCATTTCTCCCTTATGTTGGTTTTTCCTTCTAGATCTCTCGTTTTACTCTATATGGTGATTAACACACAAGATCTCATCTTGGTGTTAAAACTTGATAGGTAGCTAGTCCATCAAACTCCTGGCGCCAGTTTAATCACCAATCTCTATAAAACATCTAGAAGTGATGATATCATTATAAACTCTTTATTTGAGTGAATGTTCCCTAATACATGTTTCCATTAATAATTCTAGTATCTAGATACTAGATTAATACTCTGTAAGAATCCATTCCGATCATATCAAGAATTATAATGAAACACATATGAGTTCAACACTCATCAAGATTGTGGTCCATAATAAGAAAATGCTAAAATGTATGTTTTAAGACTAAAGTAATGACCTACTTTACTCTTGAAAATATACTTGATTCCAAATTCATTTAATAGTGGTATTATCGATTGTCGACTACTATCATGATATAAAACTCATCATTCCCTTGAAATAAACTCTTTTACTTACATAGCGATAAATCGCAACACTACAGTCTAATCAAGCAACTAACTTATTTATTCAACTGTGAATTAATTAATTTAGATTCTAATAATATACATGTATCTTATATATCTTCATGTATATGTATATTATTAACAAATGAATATTGGTTCCTTATAACTAGTTATATTATGCTTAAACAAATAAAACCAAACTCTTTTGTTTTATTAATAATAAATATTTTCATTATAAAATTGTAACTTAAGAAGATTAAGTTACATGTAAATACACTTGCTTTCTAGAGCACTATATTTACATAACTTCAATAGGGTAGACATCCTAACGCTAGTTTGTAGGTAACAGCGACGCCGACGACCCAGTTAAGCATTTCTTTTATTATTTGTTTTTCTTTCTCTCATAGATTTATTATGTTATCCTATGTTTAATGTTTAGCTGTTATGTAAGAATAATTGAATGCTCTATTTGATTATTTTTAAGTAATAACCCATTGCTAGAATTGAATATAATACGTAATCATTGTTTTTGCAATTCATTTGTAGCAACTAATGGTTTATAATCATTAAGGATAGAATAACCTAGATCAAATAATATGAGATTGTGTGATTATTGCTTAGATTAGTATGTTTTTCTCATTCATAAGGCGGTTGTTTGATTAAATCTAAAGAGCTTCTGCTAGGTTATCTAATAGCTAGGGTTAATTAATGAGCTCTTCTTAATTAACTATGACCTATAAAAAATTAGGATTGACAGAGTTTGTTGTTAGTTTGCGACCATTTGTTCAAAAAGAGATACACAGACAACAATTCAATGAAATATGTTTAACAGAGTGTAGGCTGATATTGAACTAAAGAACCGGACTCCTAATGAATTCGCCACTTTTATCATTTTTGCATGTTTTCTTTAATTTTATTTTAATATTTTAAATTTTTTTTTTTTTCTTTTTAAAAAAACAAAACCACCCCCCCCCCCCCCCCAAAATCTAAACACTGATTAATTTCATTTCAATAAATTTACACACTCTTTGTGGGATCAACCTAGACTCACCATTGCTATAGTAATAGTTTAGCTTATTTTGAGTAGTTTTACGATGCACTACCAACTCTCTACAGATAATTCTAGGTGATTTTAACAGCACTCTTCAATACTTTAAAGTTGAAGGAAATATATGCTTAAAGAACTTCAATAAGGACTTCAAGGATTATGTTAATATCATAGAAGCTATCGATTTAAAGTTTAAAGGAAATTTCTTCATATAGAGTAACAAATAAAGCAAAATTTGGCACATAAGGAAGAAGCTTCACAGGGTTTTTGCTAATAAGGATTGACTAGTTAAATTTCTAGAAAGAAAAATAATCTTTACTATTCGTTTCTTCTTATATTATTATTCAATTATTATTAAGAGCCCTTAAGTCAATATATGAAAGCTCCCTTCTACTTTAATAGCTTTCTATCAATAGCTTTCTATCAAAAGTTGATGGACTTTACAAAGTAGTAGTCAAGGTTATATCTTATCTTTGAAAGTTGTAAATCATTTATTTTAAATGAGGAAGTTAAAATGTTAAAAAATGAACTTAAAAAGCTTAACCTCAGGTTTAGCAATATTTAGATTGATATTATAGATGTTATAACAAAATTCAAGCTAGTTCAAAGGCGTACATGCGGGATTATTGAGAAGTTAGAAAGTGCATTTCATGCTTATTCATAATATAGCATACACACATATGTGATTATTACTCATTGCACATGTTAAAATGATTGTACATGCATTCATTGACATTTTTTGGGTATAATTGATATATAAATGTGATTATATAGAGAATTGTGCATTATATGTATTGATAATTGATTTGGTGAGCATAATTATTGATCTGGAATTTTTAGTGAAATTTAGAAAATTTTCAAAATTATGAGTATTTATGGACAAGGAAAAATGCCAAATGACAAGACAATTGATTTATGCTAATAGAAATAAGTGTTAAATAACAGTTGAAATAATTGGCTAATGGTATTAGGATTTGTTGAGAATATGATATTGAAAATTGGGTGACAATTGGAGTAAAAAATGGAGACACATTGACTAGTTAAAAAAGAGAACCAAATGAGGCCATAGGAAGTGGACATGTGGCAAGTGACAAGTGCCACGTGCCAAGCCCTGCATCCACCCCCTATGACACTCTCTTGAAAGACCATCTTCATTTTTATTTGTCTTTCACTATATTCATTTGTTCTCACTTCTTAATAATTTCTCTTCTCATTTTCTTCAGTCTTCTTCATATATGATACTCATTTCTCACCCTCTCAATGTGAACCTTGTTCTCACCTTTCACTTGTTACTTTTATTTTTGTTATCTTTGCCATTGTCACTAAAAGACCTAACCCTATAACTGGTGACCACAGTCACCTGCAACTAAATATAAAAAGAAACCAACTTCCTCCAACACAAATTAATATAGTAGTAGAAAGTAGGAATTATTCTCATGAGGAATTTAGACGTTAGTAGTTACGCAATAAAAGTGGGTTTTAAAATTATGAATTAAACATAATTTAATTGGAATATGAAATTGAAAAATAACTAATAAAAAAACAATGAGAATCTAACAATCAATAAAAAGAAATCTTAGTTTCTGGTCTCCTTCATTATTGAACTTGTGTTGATCATCAACATTAAAGATAACTAATTTATTAGTGAAAGCATTCGTCATGGTAAATTTCTTTACCTCTTTTCTCTTATGTTTAGTTAACCAAAACATATATTGGAATTAACCCTTATTAATCAATAACCTGGATACGATCTCAAATTTAATTAATTAATAGCTTTACTAATCAAGATAATCGACGAACTATACAACATACATACGATGCATATTTAGCCTAGACAATTATTTTTCCTAGAATCATGTTCCTAACGTAGTAGACAAAAATCCTAGTCGCTACTTTTGATTAAAAGAATTGAATTATGTTTAATCTAGCGATTGATTGAATAAAATCACAAACTAGTTATGCACTTAGCTATAAAATCAAACAATTAAATAATAACCTAGAAAAATAATTAATACTTGACTAATAAAATAAAGAATGAAAGTCTCATAACATTCAGAGTTCAATAACTAGGATTTCATAAACCAAGAAATAAAATTTTAGTTACCCAACATCACAATTTTTTCTAACTGTTTTGAACTATTGCGGGCATTGGGACTGTCGCTGGCGTTGGTCTTCTATTCTTTCGCCATCCCTCCTCTCTCTTCCACTACCACTCTCGTTGGTTCAATTGTGGTCTCTATTTTTCTCCTATTTTGTTTTTCATGCTAATTCTCTTCTCTATTTGCTATCTGCCATAAGCCCCTATTCTCCTTTCCTTCTCAATATAGCTTTGATAGAACAATTTAATATCGTAGTTTTTGGTCCACCCTCCACTGTTCACTCCAAACCCTTACAAACCTGACACCCCTCTCTACTGTAGCTTGGATGTGACGAATAATGCTTGGAGTTTTTGGTCCACCCCACTATTCACTTAAAACCCTCCTTCCAAACATCATGTGTCGTCATTCCTTGCTCCCTATCATATGCTGTGTTGCATTTATATCTTGGCTATGCATCATTTTGGGCTTAGCTTGAAACGCAAATAGCTGTGTGTTTTCGCATGCATTGAGTTAGGCTTCCTGCGTCCAACCTATTGCACTGTGTTTATTTATGTGTTTCTTTTAACTGCGTCATTGTTCCTGGTCCACTTCTCTTGGCTGTCATTTTGAGCTCTCATCTTGGTTGTGCCTTGCGTTGCCATATTGTCCTCTACTGTTCATAACCTTCCTCTGGTCACTAGTCATAATGTATCGTCTGGTCCAATTCTGACCCTTTAGATGACAAAATCTCACTTCAATATCTTAATGAAAGTTTTAGATATTGAAGTCCTCTTTCAAACCCTACAAGAATGACCTTGATCTGATATCCCTTGAGCAACTTATGTCATTTTCCTAAACTAGGTTCATTATGATTGAGAACAGAACCTTGTTTGATTCCTTTGGCCCACTCATTGTTATCCGACCTCTAAATGAAGTGATTTTTGAGACAATAGATTCCTCACATATTGTGCTATCTCACCACAAAAATTGGTAGCATTATGAATTGATTGGAAAAAGGTTTTGATTGAAGGAAAGTAAAGGAATCTGTTGGAATAGTATGAACTGATGTTATTTTACTGAACATGCTTCATCATTTTGAATTTATCTGGACCTGTAGGGTTCCAACTGAGATGTTTTCTAATGTAGAGTAAACTAGAGACGTAGGTTTACAAATTATATGAAGATGTCGATTTCTAATTCAACCTCTAAGATGTTCAATATCTATATGTAAGTTGAGCATAGAATATTTGCTTCAGTATAAGAATGATTCGAAAACTAGGGTCTAACACTTACGGTATCAGAGAATGAAGATGAACTGAGGATGACTAATAAGGGTTAATTAGAATAACCATACATGGTAACAAGTAAAAGCACACATTTTAGGATTCCCAGTTGGGTTCTAGAATCGGGGTCCAACAATGTGATATAGATGAGTAACTTGGGACATTCACGACAAAACGTTTGTCTTTACATTAAAAGGATATAATGATATTCCAATCAAGCTACATAAAAAAAAATGTGGCCTAATTGAGTAATCGGGGGACATTCATGACAAGGTGTTCGCATTAAAATACTTGGTTAACGTTAAAGAAAAATTTTAAAAATGGCATCTCAATAAATAAAACCTACTTGTCTTTAAAAATTGTAAGAATTTTCATAAAGGGATACTTAGTGATAGTTTCATTTTTTTTGATCGATTAGTAATTATAAATGTATATCTGTAAGTGCCTTAAATGTATGAATAAGGTGATAATATTTTGATTAATATCTATATTCAATTCAAAGTGGTTAAACATAAAAGGAATAAGTTAGTATGTGGGCACAATTTGAATGATTGATGATTATGGTTAAATTGATTCCATAAGATTTAGTGTCATTAAACCATTACATGTTGCATGAATATGTGCTTGTGTGTTTTGTGTTTTGTTTGTTTATTTGTGTTTTTATCTCTGCTTGTGGACAAGCAAAGATTTAGTGTGGGGATGTTGATAGCTATAGTTTATACTATGGTTTGATAAGAGTTTTAGCGTAATTTTTAGGTATTTATTAGATGATTATTGTGTGTATAGGCTTAAAATTTTGCTATTGCTAATGTGAGTGTTTGTTTATATTCTAAGTGTTTATGTGGTTTGGAGTATGATTTCAATCTTAATTTTATGTTTATTGAGGTTTTATATGTGATTTTTAGTATTAGAAATCAGATAATTGAAGAACAAAGAAGATGGACATGCATGGGGCTGCATGGGCAGGATCACCAGAGAGAAATTTCCCATAGTCACGATTGTGAAAGACAATTCCTAAGCCCGAGTTTTTTCATCTGTTTTAGAGTTTGGGGGTATTTTTGGAACCAATTAAAGTGAGAAAACCTAGGTTCACCCTGAAGAACCTAATATACTATTTAACAACGTAAAACACACTAAAAATGCAATAGTCAACACACCAGCGTGAATCAAATGTGGAATATCAAGAAGAACATTTAGGAATTCCAACTTTCTAGATCAAGGCCTAGATAAAGTTTTTCTTTTCCTTTAGTTATTTCGCCAATCTTGATATGTAATCTGAACTCCAAGATGTTTAACATGTTCATGAGATTCTAAATTTCATATTAGGATTTATTTTGAATTTATTTTTTGATCTTGATTTTGATTGATTGAATACATATTTTAGTGTTTGTGATAATTATGCATGCTTGCATTTGACAACAAATCAAGAAAACGAGTCAAAAGTAATCAGATTAGAATGTGTAATGAGAGTTGGCAGTTTAATAAGACCCGCAATTATCAAATTAACAATCATTTAAAGAAAGATCTTATACAAGAAATTAATGATCCAATAGATAACTTCAAATCTAATTAAAAATGTTGGGGAAATTTTTATGAAATAAGAGGTTGTAAATCTGGAATTTCCAAGTTCAATTAGGGTTAATTGATTAGGTCTTGAAAGAAAGTGGTCAATACGTTAAGAAATCTAGGATTAACACATAATTGGATCAATAATAGTTAAAGAAACAAAATAAAGAAAGAATAATTCCTAAGCATTCATCCTTGATAAAACCCTAAATTAATTTGGCAGCTCACTGTTGTACTTGTTATTTGATTTAATTGCTTTGTTTGATTATTTTATTTCAATTTATGTTATTTATTTTTATCAAACTCAATTTCTTGTTACCTTAGGCAAAGTTAGATTTGAATTGGTTCATGCATAATCCTCGTGGGAACAATACCTTTCGATACTACAAGATATGATCCATATGCTTAAAGGTATTGAGAGTTTTATTAAATATAAAAATTGCTCAATAGTCTTAAGCAAGGAGATCTATTGTCTCCTTATTTATTCTTTTCATGAAAGTTTTTACAAGGTTGATCAAGCATAACATATCCTAGGATATATCAGAGCACTAAGTTTCATAATAACTGAAAAAAAAAACTTGAATTGATTAGCCTCTCTTGCCTAAATAAAATTTCCTTATTCTCTGAGGCTTATGATAGATCGATGTAGATCCTAATAACTTCTCTTCACACATTCCAACATTTTTATGGTTTGGGATAAAAACAAAAGCTAAACGGTCCTAAGTGATAGTGCTTCATAGAGTACAAGTAGTGCTTCATATAGTGCAAGTTGATTCTCTTCTCTTATATGTATATCGGTTAAAGACATTCCATTTGTATACTAGACTAGCTATCTCCACAAGGAAGCTATCGTACAGGGAGTGCTTACCACTTTTGGAGAAAATGTAAAAAAGGTTAGAAATATGGTGCAACAAATTACTATCCTATGCTGATAGAGTAGAACTAATAAAATTATGTGCTAAATTCACTACATATGCACTGGTCGTCCTTACATGTTTCCTTACTAAAGAATTCTCCAGAATAATAGAAAGGCTATTTAGAAAATTCCTTTAGGATAGAAGTCAGGGAAAGCCATACAATGCTAAAGTGACGTTTAAATGAGTTTAGAAGTCATGGTATAAATCCTATGTTTAATTCTATTAACTATGATCTAATGGTCACAAGGAGTTTTGAAATGTATTTATTGATTAATAGTATCAAATAATATTTAAGAAATAATTGGAAAAAAATATTTCCTAAATGAATATTCATTCTGGTATCATAAAAGTAAAATGCAGTATGAATGATGGTATTGGGATCGTGTGTTTACAAATTTTGAATGGAAAGGAATGATAGAAGCTTTAAAGGGACTAAAAAAAGACACCAACTACATAATAGTTGATCTAGAGCAGTGGATAAAGGAGAAACCGTTTACAACAAAGATAGTGTAATACAAGAATTGCGGTAACATGGAGGTTGTATTCATATTATCGAGAAAATGTAACTCATTGCTTTGTGGCTTTCCCTAACGCAGCTACTGTTTGTGTTTTAATTTGAATGAAATGTGTTTTCCTAGGCTCTTCAGCATATTATTATTTATTCATTTATGATATATCAATAGACAGATTAGAAAGCTTCACGTACAGTGTGTGCACCAAGGAAAAAGAGATACAGCTTTGGGAAACACATTCGATGCCAAAAGCGTGTAAATTGGGAGACATTAAATGCTGGGTAGGAAAAAGTATGGTGCCATCCTGCCCTCAGTAGCATTTGTTGTTGGAAGATTATGATTCTGAAAAGTTTACTCTTTGCCAAAACCTTGAAATTGATCGCCGAGGAAGTCCCCATGGATACGGAAGTTTGGATTTCGTCGGCTAAGCATAATTACTCACCGACAGCAACAAAAGGAATGGCCCTGAAATCACACAAACCCAAGTACTTAAATCAGTTTTTATGCTCATAAAAAATTCAGAGAGTATGTCCAAAAAAACACAAACTCTGCATCCTGGCAGGGCAAAACCATATATTTGATCAACCATCATCAGTTTGGTGCTTCGATTTTCAAAAGTTTCTCTTATATCCCTGAATCGTCAAATATGGAATTCAATAACTTCTAAAACCTTCTGTTATTATCACTTGCAAATTTCTGTTCAATTTTAACAGTTCTTAGACATGAATGTGACTGATTTTCATTTTCTAGAGAAGAGGAGAATCTGTAGAATTGCTAAGATTACACAATAAACAAATAATGGAAAAGAATTTTTAATAACATCAATAAGCAATGCTAAAAATGAAAATCTCGACAATTCTATCTGATACTCATCAAAACATTCAACGTAAAGATGCCACATTGTTCAAAAAAATCAGCTTGCTGTTGATCTCCAAACATCTTCAATCGAATATATGTTGGAGCCTAGCCCTCACTTTAAAACCAAGAAAGACACAACACCACCATCTGGCTCTTACTCACGATGAATTTTAAGAAATTGGGGAAGGATTTTCAATCGTAATTACGTTTGCCACAAGAAGGTTCAAACGCTGGAGATGGCACAGAAGGTGGATTATTTACTTACTGTTTCAGGGCAAAGATGAATATTTAAATTTTGACTGCAAAATAATGGTGCCAAAATGGAATATAAACTATGTGATATTTTTCATAGATTATTTTAGGTACTACCATTTTACATTGAAAACTAATAATTGGCCAAACAATTTTTATATGTCACTTTTAATCCAAAATGAAAAACCAATCACATGAATATCAACGAAACTCCATGCTAACAGTAAGGATTTAGAGGAAATCAAAATGAGAAGTTTTAAAATCAGATTGAAAGTTGTTTTAAAATCAAATTGAAAGTTACTCTCATGATGTAACTAAAATTTTTGAAGGAAGTAACTGCAGTAAGAACTCCAATGTCTTCACTGTTTCTTTAAAACCCCCCTGTTGTTTAAATCAAACTTCCGAGGTCCCCATCATTTGGTAATTTGTAAAACAAACTCATCTGTCAGTATTGTACTGTATTTTGGATTTGTTAATATAATGTTCTAATCCAAAGTAATCTCATATTGCCAAATGAAATCTGTTAAGCAAAAACATGTATGGACAGAAAACGTGGACTTTTAAAGCTAAATTCAAATCATAGGGGCTTTCAGAAAACAATGAAAGTACAAGGAGTCTTAGGTACAATATACTCTTTAAAAAGCACAGGGACAAAACTGAAATGAGAGTTCAACTTCAGAGACTATATTTGTGGCTTTCCCTCTTAAAAAATATTAGTCCTAAAGGAACCCAAAAAAAAACTTCTCATCTTTCAATAAATTCTGCAAGTAAAACTTACAAGCCACCATGCCTGGAAAAGTAATCATTGTCCAGTGAAATAGCAAGAGCAACAGTTACAGCTCTCTCTGACAAAGTCAGTGGCCGGACAACTTCCAATTCCTCAATCTGCAATAATATAGTAAAATACAGCAAAAGAAAAGTGAAAACACTGAAAATTACATCAAGAAATCTTGTACAATTGAAACTAAATATGATATTATCATTTGGTATTTTACCACTCTAGCAGGACCAGTTTTGGATCCAGGATCAGAAGTCCCAAATCGTATCACATACTGACCAGCATCTGTGAAAATCTGCATTATATAAGGGAGAACAAACATTAATTACCTAATCTATATATAGAAACTCAGGAAACTTGCATATATTATGTGTTTCTTTACCCCCATAACTCATCCTTTGTTAACATAATCAAATCCAAAAGTTGTGTTATGTAGCTGGTAGTTGGATTTTAGTTATGTTTGTTAGACAACATTTGATATGGTTAGATTCCGATGAAAAAAATACCTAGCAGCAGCAGTAAAAAGTAACAGAATTAGTCAGAATGAGCTGAAATCTCAGCCATCAATCCATTGTATAAATAAAAAATGATGTTGATGAATTAGGAGCTCCGACAAAGTGAAGAGAATAAGAATGTTATAGTGTAGTAAGAAATTAGAGAGTTTGAGGCTCTGCCCAAGCATATGCCGATAGTGCTAATTGAAACAATGATTGTGTAAAAAGATAATTCTCTCTCATTCCCCACTGTACTAGCTATAGACACTAGCCTCTCAATTCAGGTATAACCGTTTCAGACTAAATCTCTTTCTCTGTCCTCCTTCTAGAATAGACCAGTAAAGGTTTATTTCTTCCATAGTGCTCACGCTCGTTATCATTGCCTCCCCCAAATTGACAAACCTTGTCCACAAGGTTTGATTCAGGGAATTTTCCACGGAAATCTGAGCAAGACATCCAAGTAGCCTCATCCTCGTGTTTGTCTTTCCATTGAACAATAGCTGGTCACAAGAAATTCGCCCCACTGTCGAAACTTTAACAGACCGAATGCTAGTTGGAATGAATGGCACTTCATCAACTGCAAGATCTGGTTCAAGGTCTGCTTCAACTTGATGATTTCCTGCAACCCTCTTCAGCTGTGAAATATGGAAGACTAGGTGGATCCTTGAAGCTACCGGTAGAGCCAAACGATAGACCACATTGCTGAGTATTTTGGTGATAGTAAAAGGTCCATAATATCTTGGACCTAACTTGCTATAAACTCTGGCAGCAAGTGAGTTCTGTCGGTGTGGTCGTACCTTAAGGAAAACAGACTCCCCTTCCTGAAATTCCAGATGTCTTCGATGCTTATTGGCAGCCTTTACCATCCACTGCTGCGCTTTAAGGAGGTTATATTGGAGCTGCCAAAGTATTTCAGCGCGATCCTGATGCTCTTCTCCAACAGCAGCCACTTTGAATTCCCTCGGTAGAAACTGCACTAGTGTTGGGGGCTTCCTTCCATACACTATTTCAAACGGAGACAAACAAGCAACCCCTTGGTAATTGGTATTATACCAATATTCCACCCAATGCAACCACTTTCCCCATCCCTTAGGTTGCTCCGACGAGAAACACCTAAGATAAGTCTCTAAACAACGATTCAATACCTCCGTTTGCCCATCAGTCTCAGGATGGTAAGCCGTGCTCATTTTCAGCTGAGTTCCCCATGCGTTGAAGAATTCTCGCCAAAAACAACTCATGAATAAAGTGTCCCGATCGTTGACTATAGAATTAGGGACTCCATGCAACCGAACAACCTCTTTGGCAAACACTTCAGCTACTGTGCGGGCAGTGAATGGATGTCTCAACCCAATAAAATGCCCATACTTGCTAAGTCTATCAATTACCACAAAAACATAGTCAACCCCATGTGATTTCAATAATCCTGTAATAAAATCCATCAATATATCAGCCCATACTTGTGTTGGAATTGGTAACGGCTGGTCCTTGTGTCATATTTATTTTTCTGGCACTCCAAACATTCTGCCACAAACTTCTGCACATGCTTCATCATAGTCGGCTAGTACACATTTGCCGCTAACTTCCTATAGGTGTGGTATGCACCTAAATGTCCTCCTTGAGGGGTGGCATGGAACTCCTTAAACAATGTAGGGATCCAAGAAGAGGTAGGTGGTAGGACAATTCTCCCTTTATGAAACAATCGACCATGAATAAGTCGATAATTTGGATAGTTCAAAGGGTGTTGAACGACCTTGTCCTTCATCTTCCTATAAAAATCATCATGCTGAATTTCTCTATCAAGGTCGTCCCATTGCATCCAATTGAGCACTGAGATGGCAGCACACTCCACTTCGTCCTCTCTTCGATATAGTGCATCAACAGCTTTATTCATCACTCCCGGCTTGTATTCAATGCTGAAATCATAACCCAACAGCTTAGTTACCCAATGCTGTTGTGCTGGAGTAGTAATTTGCTGTTGAAAAAGATGTTTGAGGCTGCTATGATCCTTCCGATAAGGTATGGTCTCCAATGGCGGATTGCGAGCACAACAGCCATTAGTTCTTTTTCATATGCGGCCTTTGACAAATTCCTCGGAGCTAACATCTTACTGAAATAAGCAAGAGGACGATTATCTTGCATGAGGACTGCCCCCACTCCACTTCCCGAAGCGTCGCACTCAATAATAAACTCCTTAGAGAAATCTGGCAGCGCTAGTACCGGGGCTGTCGTCACTGCTGTCTTCAACTTCTCAAAGGCGATTTGAGCCTCCTTTGGCCAAGTCCACTTCAAGACAGCATCTTTCTTCAATAGATTAGTCAAAGGTTGAGCAATGTGACCATATTCCTTGATGAATCTCCTGTAGTATCCGATGAGGCCAAGGAAAGCACGCACTGCTCGGACTGATTTAGGTTGCGGCCACTGCAAAACGCTTGCTATTTTTGCGGGATCCATAGCAACTCCCTCGGCAGACACCAAATGGCCCAAATATTCGACCACGGTCCTACCAAAGTTGCTCTTCTTTTTGTTAACGAAAAAATGATGCTCTTCCAATCTTTCCAAAACTCTCCCGAAGTGCTGTAAATGTTCCTGCCAACTTCTCCTAAAAATGAGAATATCATCGAAAAACACTAATACATACCACCGCAGGAATGGTCGGAAGAGATCATTCATGGCTACCTGAAATGTCACGGGTGCATTTGTTAATCCGAAGGGCATCACCCTGAATTCATAGTGACCCAAATGTGTTCTAAAGGCAGTCTTGGGTATGTCTTCTTCGCGCACCCTGATTTGGTGGTACCCCGATTGAAGATCCACCTTAGAAAAATATCTTGCCCCATGGAGCTCATCAAGAAGTTCCTGAATAATAGGAATTGGGTAACGATCAGCCACTATAACCCGATTTAGTTCTCGGTAATCCACACAAAACCTCCAGCTTCCTTCTTTCTTTCTAGCCAATAACACCGGGCTAGAGAATGGACTGTAACTCAGTTGTATAATTCTCGAAGCAAGCATATCTGCCACCTGCCGTTCTATCTCATCCTTCTGGTTATGCCCATATCTGTAAGGTCTAACATTCACAGCAAAAACTCCCGGGATCAGTGGAATTTGATGATCCACTGCTCTGCTCGGAGGTAACCCTGATGGTTCCTTAAACAGGCCTTCAAAACAAGCTAGTAACTCTTCTAATTCATTCGGCTACTGCTCCTCAACCTTCTGTCGTTCCAAATTCCCCAACAATGCATTATGCCAAATCAACATCCCATACTCCAGATTATGCATTTTACTCAAGGTACGAACAGAAATAGAGGAGTTCATTAATGACGGGTCCCCCTCAATGCATATGTTTCTTCCTTCCACTAAAAATTCCATCCGCATTCTTTCCCAATTAACTTTAACATCACCCAAGGTTTGTAACCAAGTGACTCCCAATATTAAATCCACACCCCCAAGAGGAAATAGAAAACAATTCACGTATATTGTTATGCCAGGGAGCTCTATCGATTCCCCAGCACAAAACCCATCAGTCTCCTTGCGATTCCCATCTCCGAGCTTCATGCAAATTTTTCAAGTGGGCTCAATCGTTAACCCCAATTGCTCAGCCATTCGAATTTGGGATGATTTCGACACAAAATCTCGAATAAACTCTTCTATAGTCCCTGTTTGCTTGACAGCAGCAATAGCCTCGTATGGGTTGGAAGCAAGAGCATCTCCAAAGCGAGTCAAGACCTCCTTCTTCACATCCTCCCAGCATAAAAATGGCGTTCTATCTTGTAACCACGTCATCCAATGAAGGGAATGCCCCTTCATGCAAACAAGGGCTAAACACACATTCAAATTGTCCGGCGTTTGTTGTATCTGAAAATACTGTTCCGCTCTTCGAACCCATGTCAAGGGCTCATTGCCATTAAAGTTGGGAAACTCCACCTTCTTAGCCGAAATCTGTACATCCTCCAAGGTGATGAAGAGATTCTGTGATTTAACCATTCCAGTAGGTGGGGAGAAAACTGCACCAGTCTGGGCTGGTGATATTGCCTCCATCGAAACAGAAGGGCTTCCTGCTTCATTATACGGACCCTTACCCTTAAGAACTGTAGTCAACATAGTTTTAAGTTCCTCCAGCTGTTTGCGAGTTTCTTCCAGTTGTTGACGATTCCCAGCAATTTCTGAACCCAATCCTCCAACCTGCTACTCTAAAACCCAAGGCTCCTCTCCATCGTTTCAACTCTGCTTTCCATGCGTGTGTTTGTCGTTGGAGTAGCTTCTCTCTTCAAAATGTTTCCACGCTCACCACACCAATTTGATGAATTAGGAGCTCCGACAAAGTGAAGAGAATAAGAATGTTATAGTGTAGTAAGAAATTACAGAGTTTGAGGCTCTGTCCAAGCATATGACGATAGTGCTAATTGAAACAATGATTGTGTAAAAAGATAATTCTCTCTCATTCCCCACTGTACTATCTATAGACGCTAGCCTCTCAATTCAGTTGTAACCGTTTCCGACTAAATCTCTTTCTCTGCCCTCCTTCTAGAATAGACCGGTAAAGGTTTATTTCTCTGTCCTCCCTCTAGGCCGATGAGCTCTCTCTTCTCCTAAATTAGACCCAATCTAGGATTTCCAACCTCTAAGCCTACGCCTCACACGATGACAAAAATAGAGGTTTGTTATGTAGTTGCAATCAGTGATTTTGTCCACCGAGATTGGGCAGGAATCCTCTTTGCATCACTAGTATCAGAGCTCATTTCAGACAATGGCAAACAACAACAAAAAGAAATATCTCAAGGATCTTGAGAATCTCATTAAGGAAACAGATGAGAAACATAGTAGAGCAATTGAAGAAATCAGAGAGTAGAGTAATAAAGCTATGGAGAAGATCAAAATGATGATTGCACTGTTTTACAAGCTACAGAAGTTGTATCTCACTCAGAACAAGCTACTAATAATGGCAGTGGAACTTTGAGAGCAAGATTGAGCAATAGTGGAGGACTACACAAAATTGGAATTTCCTCAATTTGATGGCGATGGTCTGAATGAATGGGTTTATAAGGGGGAGCAATTCTTTGAAATTGATCACACAATGGAAGTGGATAAGGTGAAGATTGCTTCCATTCATTTGGATGGTACGGTTCTCAATTGGTACAAATGAGTTTTGAAGACTAATGACAACGGTAGAGTGATTCCCTAGGGAGAATTTGTGAAAGCTTTACCAACAAGGTTTGCAGAGCAGGTGCTTGTGGATCTAATTCCTGAACTCAAGAATTTGAAACAGGTGGATTCACTTCAATATTATCTTGATGAATTTGATATGAAATTGGGTAAGATAGATTTGAGTGAATCTCAAGCCATTAGCCATTTTCTGGGGGGATTAAGAGAAGAAATAGATTTGTCAATAAGATTGTTCAACCCAACAACCTTGCAATTGGCTAATGCCCTAGCTAAAGTTCATAAGTCATGCGGACAAAAAAATGCTTATGTGGATAATATGGGCAAGTTCCAAGGAGTGACCAAGACTCAACACAAGGAAAAATTGTGAAAACCATTTTTACCCCAAATATGAGTAATAATGTGCCTAAATCAGGCATGTTAGCCTTGCCTACTCCTAACAATGTGGCCAGTAATGGGATTGCATATACAAAGCAAACCAGGAATTTAACTAGTTAGGAAATGGCTAAAAGAAGGCAAAAAGGGATTTTCTTTTGATGTAATAAAAAAATCATTCTAGGATATAGATGTAAGAAGAGACAAATGTATATGTTAACTGTTGATAATGATGAAGTTGAGGGAACAGACTCACAAGGCGAGGAGGACAACAATGAACAACCATTAGTAGTACATTCAATAGCTCCACAATTATCCATCCATGCCATTACTGGGACTTTCAACCATTGGATCATGAGATTAAGGGGTTCTATGGGAAGGAAGCACAACTTTATGGATCTTGTAAAAATGTAAAAACTCCTCTATTTTTTTTATTCAAATTATAGATGTACAGCTGCTGTTATTCTTATATAGAGCTAGGGTACATACTTATGGGAGTCTTCCTAATTAGGAAAAATTCCTTATTTGGAAATATCTCTAATACAGCTAGATATTACAACTAAGGATAATCTATAAGGATAATCCCTTGATTAAGGGACTACCTATTATTACAAGATTCTCTACACTCCCCCTCAAGTTGGTGCAAAGATGTCTATCATGCCCAACTTGCTAATTTGTTCTTCAAATGGTTGTCTGAATAGCCCCTTTGTGAAGATATC
>JANIJH010000006.1:35597468-35608455 GCA_024520975.1 Erythroxylum areolatum
CGTGGATACCGTTAGAGACGGTCTCCTTTGGTCGTTTTGGTTTGACTTTGTTATATAGTCACATGGATCCTGGCTTTTGGGAAGGTCCCGGAACAAAAATTTTTGTTTTTCCGCACCGTGGGCATGTAATGCTCACACCGGGATTTTCCTTACAACTCAACCATCCATTGGATCTTCTAATAAAAATAATGTTGTAATTTCTTGGAATGTATTACATAAAAGGCTCTCGATCTCCTGAAACAAGCCTTGACTTTAGCTTTAGTTCTAGCCATGCCCAATTTCCATGAAGATTTCAATTTTAAAATGGACATCCAATTTCCTATATCACTAAAGTGTTGTCCCCCTCCCTGCCTATGATAGAGAAATGTTGTCTATTGTTTTTACAGTTAAGAATGGCAACAATATCTTATGGGGAGACATTTTATCATAAAACAGATCACCAACTATTGAAATTTCTCTTTGATCAAAAGCTCACCACCTCAAGTCAAATCAATCGGTTAGCTAAACTAATGGCATATGACTATAAGATTCAATATAAGCAAGGCAAGTCTAATACAGATGTTGAGATATTATTGCTCTATCAACCTACTGAACTGGTTTATTTGATGACATCAAGCCCTTATGGCAAACTGATTCTCATCTACAATCAATTATCAGCCTATTACAGCAGTCAGCTTTTCTCACTATACCTGGTCTCAGTTGGTGGAAAGGAAAAATGGTGGTAAGGCAAGATCCAGCTTTATGAAGAAGACTGCTACAATACTTTAAGGCTCCTGCAGTACGGGGTCATTAAGGCATACATGTTACCTATCACAGATTATTTTCCATCTTACATTGGAAGGTTGTGTGGAGATCCATGAGCGAATTCATTAGGTAAGGTGATATTTCCCAACATTATAAGCTTGAGCATGTAGCATCATCAAGACTGCTTCAACCTTTTTTTGTTCCTCAATCAATTTTCAGAAATATTACTATGGATTAATTGAAGGCCTTCAAAAATCTAAAGGTAAATCTATAATTCTAGTGGAAATCAATAGGCTTACTAAATATGCTCATTTCATGCCCTTGTCTCACGCTTATACTACTGTAAGTATGGCTTGCATTTTCATTGATAATCTCTACAAGCTTCACAGACTTCCCTCTACCATTGTCAACAATAGAGGCTCTATCTTTATGAGCACATTTTGGCAAGAGTTCTTTACAATACAAGCAGTAGACCTTAGCATTCCTTTGCATACCATCCTCAAATGGATGGGCAATATGAAGTATTTAATAGGTGTTTGGAGAGACCTACCTATTGTATGAGAGGAGATTTACAAAGGAGTTGGTATTCTTGGATTTCACTGGAAGAATTTTGGTGGTAAGCCATTAATCTCACCCCTTTTCAAGCTTTAAATGGTGTTTTACCACCTCTACATCTTCCCTACTACCCTAAAGATTCTCCAATAAAAGTAATCAATACATTGCTCAAGGATCGTGAGGTTGTCATTCAGCTGCTCAAGCACCATCTCTCTAGGGCTCATCATCGCATGAAGACTCAAATCAACAAGCATCACATCACCGTTCCTTCAATACTGGTGATATTGTCTACCTCAAAAAAGTTATGTAGCTCAAAAGGTTCTTAAATAAGCAGCCAAATAGTTTGGTCCTTACAAGATTTTTGATAGAATTGGGTACACTAATTATAAATTGGCCTTGCCACCATCCTCTACCATCCATCCTGTGTTTCATGCGTCTCAGCCAAAAGCAGCTCTTCCTACTGATAAGGCCACTTCTGTTTTACTTTCTTCTCACTCTTCCCACTGCTATGCTAAAACCATTAGCTATTAGAGACAAATGTAAAACCAAGAGAGGCAATGTAGCAGCCACTCAATGGTTGATCCAGTGGTCCAATGCTTCTCCAACCAATGCTAGATGGAAGTTTGCAAGTGATCTTGAATTCATATTTCTTGATTTTCCCTTGAGGACAAGGGATTCAAATTTGGGTGGCGGAGGGGGTGATGTTATGTAACTAGTAGTTGGATGTTGGTTATAATTGTTAGATGACAATTGAATTTAGTTTCTGCAAAAAATTAGTAACAGCAGCACCAATTAATGTGAAAAAAATCATGTTTATTGATTGATTGATTGATTGATTGAATTTATTAATTTTTCTATTATATTAGAATATCACATAAATCATGGGATTAGAGAGTATCCCATAAATTATGGGAATAGATATTGTATTAGGATTATTAGTTTCTATTTATAGGTACTAGAATTTTGTATATAAGTAATACTTACTGTAAACTTTAGAGATATGCAAAAAGTACAATTTTTATTCAAATTTTGACATGGTATCACAGCCAAATTTGACTCTTTGGATCAAGTTGTTTCCAGCCTTTTCCTTTGGCTCAACCTTCATTGCTACACCCTATTTTCTTCCTTCCATTTCAATCTTCATTGTTGTCTCCTCCCTGTTTTCTCTTTTATCTTAGCCTTCATTGCTGATTATTGTGCTCTAAAACAGAGCGTTTCTTAAAGCCTTTATCGTTGGAAATGTCTAAGGTTTAGCCTCCTTGTAGAAAGAGGCAAATGTCAAAAGTTGAAGAAGCAAGAAATATCACTACTACAGTCGGAGGAAACTGCTTGATTCTAGCAATTAGTGGAATTACCATCACAAAAGTCAAGTAGTCTTCGTACCCTAAAAGAGATTCAGAGAGAGAGATCTTTTATAAACAGCCATAAAAAGCCCTCAGGTACTTGTTATTTGGCATATTCAAGTAGGATTCCATTTTGTTTTGGAATAAATGCCTCAAATAAAAACTTTACCAACTCTTGGGTCGTGGACTCGGGAGCTACATACCATATGACCTATTCATCCATACACTCCATGTCCAAGTAGCAGAAAAACAGCCATAGATGGATCTTTAACAATTGTAAAAGGTGTAGGGAATGTCAAAATAAGTCCATCAATAACTCTTAAAAAATGTTCATGTTCCTAAACTATCAACCAACCTTTTTCCATACAAAACACTCATCCAAGATTTAAATTGTAATGTAATATTTTACAATAGTCATTGTGTATTTCAAGACAAAAATTCGACTAGGGTGACTGGACTAGCTAGAAAAAGCGGTGGCCTTTACTACCCTAAAGCATAACATAACTACGGGCAGATTATCGCATTCTTTATAATCAGATTCTATTGCATCCAATAAAGAAAAAAATTTTGCTACACCATTATCGGCTAGGACATCCATCATTTCGAATTATTAAAGATTATGTTTGTAAATAAAGAGGGAAAACCAATTTGGGACTAATATCAAAAAGTTTAGGACAAATAATGCCAAGGATTATTTCAATCGAGTTCTTACCCCACAAATTTTTAGAAACATGGAATAGTTCATGAGCCATCTTGTGTGTATACTCCACAACAAAATGGGGTAGTAAAAAGAAAAAAACGGTCATCTCCTCCAAAAAAAACACAAGGCCTATTATTTTAGAAGAATATGTCTAAGGCGTTTTGCGGAAAAACAGTTCTTACAACCACTCATTCCATAAACAAATTGCCTTCTAGAGTCTTGGGACTCAAAAGTCCAACGGATGTCCTTTCAACATTTTACCCAAATCTAAACACTACCAACAATCTTATTCCTAGAATTTTTTGGTATGTGCCATTTGTTAGATCCTAGGGCTTTGAAATGTGTCTTTGTGGGCTATTCTTCAACTCAAAAAGGGAATAAGTGTTATGACCCTCCATCAAAGCAACTTTATGTCTCAATAGATGTCACATTCAATGAACAATATTTGTATTTCAACAATTCTTATCTTCAAGGGAGAATTCAATTAGGGTGAACACAAGGAAAGATTTTGGCTTGATTCGATTTATATGTCCAATTCTACAACACCAACCTTACCTTCTTATTCATCCTATCTAACCATATGCCAAAACAACCATCTGACCCTATTCCTAAACAACCCAAATTTGAACCCTTTCTAGAAGCACTAAGTGAACAACAAGAAAAACTTGATTCTGCCCTTAGAGATGTGAGATTTGACAAAGGCAAGGTGTTCATCAAAAAGAAGATGGATGTTCCTAAACCTACGCAAGTTCAAGAGTCCAACTTAGATTCTTCACATGAGTAACAATTTCTAATCCAGAATTACAAAATGAAAATGAAGTTCATATGGATAATGATCAGTAGTACCTTCCTATTGCCATCAGAAAAGGAACCAGAGATTGTACAAAACGATTATTATGCCCTCTTGCACATTTCTTATCGTTTGAAAATTTTTCACCATTTCAAAGAGCCTTCCGTATAAGCCTAAATACCGTTACCATCCTCACCACCTTATCTGAGGCTTTATCCAAAAAAAACAATTGAAAAGAAGCTATGAATGTGGACATGAAAGCGCTGGAAAAAAAACTTGTAAATTAGTGAAACTACCTATAGGAAAGAAACCAATGGGTTATTAGTGGGTATATACGGTGAAATATTGGGTAGATGGGTCAACTGAGAGATACAAGGTGCGATTGGTAGAAAAAGGCTATACTCAAACTTATGAGATGGACTATTTGGAGACTTTTGCTCCTATTGCAAAGATGAATACAGTTAAGAGTATTATTGTCATTAGCAGTTAATTATGGTTGAGAACTGCAACAGTTTGATGTCAAGAATGCATTTCTACATGGAGATTTAGATGAAATTTAGATGGAAGTTCTAACAAGTTATGCGAAGAATTTGGTTGCTCATACTGAGTGTAAGTTGAAGAAGGCACTATATGGCCCTAAGCAATTGCCTAGAGCATGGTTTGGAATATTTACTAGAGTTATATTGGCTATGGGATAAAGACAAAGTCAAGGAGTCAAAGGGAGTTACAGCTCTTCTAATGTATGTAGAGGACCTAATAGTGATAGGAGATAATGAAAAAGAGAAACAACTACTGAGTCAACAATTGGTTAAGGAATTTGAGATCAAGGCATTGAGAAGGTTAAAGTATTTCCTTGGAATTGAAGCTGCAGATTCTCGCCATGGAATTGTTATCTCGAAACAAAAGTATGTTATAGATCTTCTCATGGAAATAGGTAAGACATCATGCAAAACCTACAAGCACTCCTATTGATCCGAATCCCAAGCTTGGAAAACCAGAGGAGGATGCTACAGTAAATAGAGAGACGTATCAACGACTAGTAGGCAGACTAATTTAGCTGTCTCACATATGACTAGATATAGCACATGCAGTCAATATAATTAGTTAGTTTATGCATAGTCTGAAGGAAGTTCATCTGCAAGCAACTCAAAGAGTACTTCAATATCTTAAAGGAACACCAAGGAAGGGTATTTTGTTCAAAAGAAATGGAGGTTTGGTTCTTGAGGCATATACCAATGTTGATTATGGTAGATCTATTGTTGATAAAAGATCAACTTCAAGATATTGCACTTTTCTTGGTAGGAACCTTGTGACTTGGATAAGCAAAAAACAAGGTGTAATGGCTCGATCAAGTGCAAAGGCTGAGTTTCGGGCAATGGCTCAAGGTGTGTGTGAACTATTCTGGTTGAAAATTATTCTTGAAGATTTGAAAATTAGGCGAGATGGCACTATGAGACTATACTTTGACAATAAATCTACAATCAACATAGCTGTCAACCTAGTTCAATATAACTGTACAAAGCACATTGAAATCAATAGGCACTTTATCAAGAAAAAGTTAGAAAGTGAATTAATTTGTACTCCTTATGTGTCTACTCATGGTCAACTGGCTGATATTCTCACCAAAGGTTTAAGTAGCTCAATTTTTTACACTATTGTATCTGAGCTGGGAATAGAGAATACCTATTTGCAGATCTTAATGAGGAATTTCATAAGATAAGATATATAAGATGAAGTTATGCAAGCTTTTGGTGAAAAGTCAAGGTTGACTATCAAAGTTTGGAAGACATCTTTGAAAATTTTTGATACCTGAAGTGGAAAAGTTTGACGTAAAACTCATATCGAATTGAAAATAATGAAAGGATAAAAGTCTAAAAGCAAGTGGCACGCTCAATTGGGCAAGGCAATCAACCAGGCAGCAAGGTTGGAAGATGGCAGAGGTAAGCCAAACGAGGTGTTTGATCCACCAATCTAGCCCCTTAATGGTTATACTAAAAAGAAAAGTGAGAGTGACTTAAATCAATCCAGCTAAGTACACCCAACTCCCATGGCTATTTTTCTTATTTTAGAGAGTGTTAGATTAACACAACTACTTTTTATCTATTATGAAAGGTGTTGGACTCACTCAACTACTACTTTGCATTTCCTCATGTCTAAAATAACATGTGATTAGAAAACATGAGAAAACAAGTGGATACAAAAAGAAACCAAAGGAAAGAAATTTATGCTAAGTTGTGCTAAGCAATTGATTCATTGTGCATAGTTGTGAGCTTGGGTTATAATATTGGATTCTATTATCGATGTTCTCTTGAGAAGAGAACTTCAAGTGTTAAGTTGAGAGTAGGTTTGAGAGTGAATAAATTGAAAATGTCCATATAGTAAGAACAATTATTAATACATAGATAAACCAACAGGTACCAACATATTTAACACGGAGCATCATCACAAAAATATGCAAATAAAATATAACTCTTCATGCAGGATAGAGGTAGAGATAGATGCAAAAAGGTAAATCAATATAGAATCTCACTCCTAACCATAACTAACAATGGCTAAATACAAATTTTATAAAAAATAAACTAAGCAAAAGAGGTTAGAAATGACCAGAAAATTTTTCATCTAGGATACAAAGCAAATAAAAAATTAGGAAAATGAACAAACTATGTTCAGAATGAAAATAATAATCTCTAATTATATGTCAAAAACAAGGATAATGACCTCAAATCCAAAGCCCCTCCAATCACGATCGATCTGAGCCAATACATTGCCATTAATGTCCTTTAAAGTAAATGTCCAATTCCAGAAACCAGGATTCTCAACCACAGCAAATTGTTTATTGCTGAAAAAAGCATTATTAGCCTATGTACATTGAAATGGACAAAAATAAATAAATAACTTAGAGGATGTGGATAGGAATTCAGCATCAACAAGTTTTCTCCACTAGTCAATAATAGCATCAGTATGGCATATGCTCTTCTTTCATTAACTTAATTAGCAAGTAACGATTTAACCATCAATCCACTGTATTATTGACTTACTCCATATAACATTCAAAAATATGTGAGAAATTGATAATGGTCCCGTGTTTCTACATAAATTCATTTTCCCTCTAACTTTTGGTCTTGTTTTCCATTTTAGACAAAGATAGTTTAACCAAATTCAGCATACTTGAGCACCATTTTGAACCATGCTCCTCCATCATTAACATCAAGTATTAATCTAGTTGAACTTTCAGGAGTATAAACCAGATACCAATTTTCTATTCTACCATGATGAATGCAGAGAAATAAATTAAGAGAAAGATGAAGACAAAAGATAATGAAGACTAAAGAAAATACGAATAAAGCTAGAGAAAGAATCCCATGATAACAGACCATAACAACTAGGCAACACAATTAATTGAGACATACTCTTTCAAAGGCCTAATGAATATTGACCAAATAAAAGATAGTACTTGATATGTAACATTCATAATATATGATGTTACAAACTGAATACTCGTTGATAAAGACCTCAAAATTTAATCACTTCAGCAAGTATTCTAAAATGAGATTTTAGGTTTACCTCCCTTGTTCAAGACCTTGGTCAAATGTTTTAGCTAAAAACTTAATAATGGAAATGTAACACAGCAGAAATTTATACAACTGCTTAGTTGTATCTCTGCCCTTAAATAATAGAGTTGAGATTTGGAACCATTTACCTCCAATCTTAGTGACGTAATTACAGAAACTGCACATTGCGTTCACCACTCTTAAGGAAGATGTGAACATTCTATTGCAAAGTTTATGTATTATTTATCAGTCGGCTGTTTGTGTTTGATCAAAAAATAAATACTTGGAGCTAGTTAATAAATATTTGGAGCTAGTTCAACAACAGAATCAAAATTTCAGAATAACTGCAAGAAAGGCACTACAAAACTACCATATCTTTCAAGTGTCTATTGCCAATGAGCCAAGATGTAGGCCCTTAGTCCCAAAATCTAACATGAAATAGGCCATGAAACCCAAAGTTGCATTGCGATACTAGAATATAGGTCAATTTCTTTTGCCAATGAGCCATTATATAGACCATCAAACCCGAAGTAAACATGCTGTGATTCCAACTTTTAACTACAAAGATGGCCAAATCATTTCCTTGATGATTATAAATTGTGAACACACAAATGACTAATCAATGGCATGTAAAAGTTACCCTAGATACAAATCATAGATCCGCTTCCAAAGGTGCCATCTTCTGTGAACTACACCAATTTCCTATGAAATAGCAAATACATAAGTGACAAGCTTGAGTAAGATGAGAACTTTCTAGGCTCTCTCAATTGTAAGTACGCATAAACATGCGATGTTTACATACCTTACTATTAATCTCAGCATAAATAGAGCTGGTTATCCACCAAAAAGGTCTTCGAACCTGAACAAATTGGAGAAATTCCTCTACAATAAATGACGGCTAATTTCATCCTCAACTAACAAGTAGTTCACTATGAAAAAGTTGCTGTTAGTAATGAAAGTACTCACCCTGAACAGCTCATTACCCAAGGCATCAGTTATATAAGCAACAAAAGGACGTCTTAAACGGAGAAGCTACAAGAAAGTGCAGCAAAATCAGTGCATCAATCAGTTTGAAATACATCAATTGAACAGTAAAATAAGTTGAAACATAGTTTAGCACGAGGGGCAGGAAACCCCTTGTCAAATATCACCTTTATTAAGATATGTGTACCCAATAACTATTTGTGCAACACAGCATGAAAACAAATGGCAATATTTCCATATATATATGAACCATTTAAATGACAAAATACAAGAGCATTTAGATATCTATTCAGATTCACCTACTCCACCCAAGCAAAATTATGCATTCACGTGTCAATTGTAAATATATCATAGGTCTACAAAAAAAGAAGCAAATAATCTTACCTAGCCAATTCCCTCCATAATATATGAACTTCCTATTGTTGTTTAACCTTCCAAACAAGTTCTCCCAATTAAAAAATTGCAACCAGTCCTCCATCATAATGTCACAATTCATTGTTATTTTACATCAATGAAAATGTTACAACTAGTTGTCTCATATTGAAGTCCAACATATTTGGAGGGAAATCATTTAATCCCTATAGGCTGACTTAGTTGGATCATCAACTTAGGTTAGAAAATGCAATACAAGTCCAAACTGAAATTTACACCCCAATCAAGCCATGCCAAGCTACTGGAGAGCACCTCATGAAACTAAGGCAGAAGTTAAGAGCTCTTATATCAAACCTGACCTCTCCAAATGACAATCACAACCTTGAACACTAGGGGCGTTAACAACCCCATAAAGCAACAAGTTTTTTATTACATAAATGTAATAAAGTTGAGCATTATAGGTGTTTCAGAGACCAAGCTCGAGGCCTAAGAGTCTCTAGTTTTTTAACAGAAGTTGGAAGGTCAATATCAATCATCAGGCTGATATCAATGGTAGGATTATTATTGGATATGACCCAAAGATCAACATCATTAGCTCCACAATTTCAAACCAATGTGTCCACCTACAAGCTCAATTGTTAGGCTCAGGTTTATTAATGATTTCATTCATCTATGCCTGTAATTATGCCCTTTAAAGGAATGCTTCGAGGAATTCTCTTAAAGATGTCTGACTCCATTGACACCCTTTGGTTAATCCTAAAGGATTTTAATGCCACCTTACTTGCATCTGAGGCTGAGAGAATCAGATGCAACAAGATACCTTGCAATGATTTCAAATCACGTATTGCAAATATTGAACTCACATATCTTAAAGCTAAAGGATGCTTCTTTACATGGTGCACTAGGCAAGAAGGGAAATGGATGATGAGGAAGAAGTTGGATCACGCTCTAGTTAATCAAGCCTAGTTAGAAAAGTACCCTAATAGCAAAACCATCTTTAGCACCACTCTTAGTTTTGATCACTCTTAGTTTAGCAAAACCTATAGAAGGCTTAGAGTACTTTAGTTAAAAGAAGCTAACAATAACTACTACTTTCACAAAGTACTCCTGGCTCAAAGTAACTATAATAGGGTCACATCGCTCAAAATGGATGATAGTAGTGTAATAGAGAATTAACCTCACCTACTGAATCTGCTTTTGAGTTTTTCAATAAAACTTTGAGGTCTCAAGCTTCTAAATCCTCTTTAGTGCTTGCTATTAGAGCATTCATCCCTAAGCTTCTAATGGTTTCAACATTCTTCTTTTCATCAAAAGTTGGGGCATAAAAAAGCCTCAGGTATGTAAAGTTGTCTTGGAATTCTTCTCCAACGTGAAGATGCTAAAAAATTTGGAACAATACCAATTTGTGCCTGATTCCCAAGGTTACCACTCCTAACTCTATAAAGGAATTCAGGTAAGTTGCCTATTGTAATACTCTTTATAAGGTAATATCCAAATTACTTGCCAATAGATTAAAGATGGTTCTCCCTCACATCACTGATTCCACTCAACCAACCTTCATTGATAGGAGATCAATTGGAGACAATATCATTCTAATGCAAGAGCTTCTAAAAACTACCACAAAAAGGATTCAAGGAAAAATTGCGCAATGAAAATTGACCTACATAAGGCATTGACTTGCTGGCTTAGGACTTCATCATTCATGCTATAGAAGCCATGGGTTTCCTACCACTCTCCATAACTTAGGTCACTTAGTGTATAACGACCACTTCTTATAATGTCCTTATAAATGTTGAAGTTTCCAAAATAATTAAAGCTGCGAAGGGTATCAGGTAAAGGGACATCTTTTCACCCTACTTGTTTATCATATGTGTCAATAAATTACAAAGAATGTTTTGTAGAGAGACAGGTTTCATTCACACTATACACCCCTTTTTAAAGTACACGG
>JANIJH010000006.1:35723995-35736714 GCA_024520975.1 Erythroxylum areolatum
AGTGAGACGACCCGAGGTTGCACTCTATATTGCAATCCTTGGAATTCAATTTTTGATTCGACCTCCAAGGGTAAAACTGAAAGAAAATGCGGATCAAAATGACACCGTTACTAGGGAACGAAACAATTGGTTTTCTTTAGGTTAGCCAGTGTCATTTTTGTTTCTCATTGAGTTTAGGAACCTTTTTTTCTACGTTTCATTTTACATAGTTTAGTGTCATATTTGTCAATAGTATAGGATTTTTATTTTTCTTTGCATAGCTTTAAAATTTTGAAAACACAAACAAAAGCATACATTCACAGTTGGACTTTTCAAACTTAGCATCCTTTTTGCACTCGCCTAGTTTTTGAGTCTTTTCCTTGATTACTGTTTGAGCCATACATACATATTTTCATGCCTACTTTCACACACCATACACTTGCATCCACCACATCTCATCTTTTATTTGACTTTGTGTGCTTGCAATTAAAATTTTTTTACTTTTTATTTTTCTTTGAATTGTTCTTGTGCATGCCCTATAAAGCGAAACTCCTGCCTTTTTATCCTGAAATTGAGAGACGTTTGAGAAAAATTAGAAAGGAGAGAATAGCAAAAGAGAGAAGTAAGGGACTTGTTGAAGAAGAGCCAAGTGAGCAAGGTAGTGAGAGCAACCCTTTGGAAGGAGTGAATATGGCCAAGAACCCATCTCCAAAACCCTAACTTTCACGTTAACCAACCTAGGAATGGTGATAATGGAGGTAATGGGGAGCATGAGAGAGTGAGTGAGAATAATGGGAATCAAAGGAGAAGGATTATTAGGGAAGCAACAACTTCTGATGTGAATTATGATCCATTTACTACTGCTTGTCCTAATTTTGATGTTAATTTTGAAGTTAAGGGATTACTCATTAATTCTTTTCCTAAATTTTATGGCTTAATAGGAGAGGATCCCTACATGCATTTGCAATCCTTGTCTATGATCTGTCAGAGTATGAAACCAGTGGGAGCTTCACTTGATCAAGTGCTATGGAGGTTTTCACTTATCTTTGGAAGGAAAAGCACGAGAATGGTACATGAGTCTTCCAAGGCATGTGGCGAATGCCTACCATAGTTGGGCCAATATGAGGAAGGCTTTCTTGGAGAAGTATTTTCCAGCTTCCCGCGCTTCATGGATGAGGAAGGAGATTTCCTCAGCACGCCAGGATTATGATGTGTCTCTCTATGACTATTGGAACTGCTTCTAAGATTTGTTATCTAGATGCCCCCACCATCAAATACCGGATGAACAGTTAGTATAATATTTCTATGATGGACTAAAAAGTTAAGACAAAGGTATGTTAGATGAGCATCGAGAGGTTCATTGATTGATCTTACAGCTTTAGAAGTATGGGATTTGATCAAGAAGATGGCTCTGAATCATCATCAATAGTATAGTGTTAGAAAGACCCGAGGAGTACATGAATTGGGCACCACAACAGTCCAATCTAAAAGAATGGAGAGTTTGGAGTCAAAAGTTGACTCTTTGGAGAGTAGAGTGACATCACAATTATCCGTCATCACTGCAGAGCTAAAGAATATGAATGTGCATCGGCCGACATCTTCTATGGATCTCACAGCACCTAGTTGTGATACTTGTGGGTCAGTGATGCACATATCCAGTGTTTGCCCCAGTCGGTTTGAAAAAGTGTTTGCAGTATATCCGGGACGACCAAATTAGAAATGGGACCCCTACTCTAACACTTATAACGAGGGATGGAAGGCCAACCCTAGGTTTAGTTGGAGGAATGAAAAGGGACAGGTGCAAAATAGATTTCAACAAGGGGGAGGAGTTGATACTTCCACTAACCAGTTCCCCAACCAACAGCAAATCATGACTGTCCCACCCAAGAAGGACACCAACCAACTACTGCAAAATATGATGACTTTGATGAAGGAAGAACGAAATTCTAACAACAACTAGTTTAAAGTCATAGCTTCTCTGATTCAGCAAGATTCTTCAAAGAATGTTGCTCAGTTCAATGCCTTGGAAAAGAGAATGGAGCAATGGGAGACAAAAGTGAAAAATATTAACTCTTTTGTCATTCAATTGTCCAATAACATGAGTGAGAACCAAGCAAGAAGCAGTGAAACCATTCCTTCAAATAATGTGATGAACACAAAAATTTTAAATGCAATTGCTCTCCGAAGTGGGAAACAAGTGAGGTTCAACCATCAAGAGGAAGAAAAATATGATGAGGAGAATGATAGTGGAGAATTGCCTTTACCAAAGAACAACATCAAGAAATCCGAGACCTCTAAGGAAAAATCACTTTGGAATGAAAGGAAGTTCGAATCAAAGAGCAAAGAAGCTACTTTAGAGAGTTACAAGGAAAAAGCACCAATATGTGAGCATGTGGAATCAAGCAAGCATGGACCCAATGAAGCCCAAGGTAAGGAGGTAAATCTTCAAGACCTTCCTTTTCCTAATTCATATTTGATGAGCAAGCGAATGACTGACATTAAGTATGAAAAATATATCATTGATTTATTTGGTAAAGTAGAAGTCAATATTCCTTTGCTTGATCTTGTGAAACGGGTTCCTGCTTATGCTAAATACCTTAAAGACCTGTATACCAATAAGAGGAAGTTTAGGCCCAATGAGAGAGTCCAAGTGAGCTCGAATGTGTCAGTCCTATTCAAGCCTCAAATCCCTGTGAAATGCCAAGACCCTGGGTCTTTCACTATCCCTTGCACTATAGGTAAAGTTACCATAGGGGGAGCCTTGTTAGATTTGGGAGCAGCCATTAGTGTTATGCCCAAGTCTGTTATCAATCGTTAGGAGTTAAAAATCTTTAGTCTACATCTATAGTTCCCCAATTGGCAGATAGATCAATTAGGCATCTTATGGGCATTATAGAGGATATTTTGGTCCAGGTCAAGGGTTTAGTTTTTCCTGCTGATTTTTATGTGCTTGATATGTCTTCTAAAGTTGTGTAGGATACATCTTTGATTCTTGGTCGACCATTCTTGAGGACTACTAGTACCATGATTAGCATGAAAGAAGGTATGATCACCATGGAGGTAGGAGACCAGCAGGTAAGCTTTAACATGTATGACGCTATGAAACACCCCCATGAGGACTATTTGCACCTAGGAGTTAACATGCTTGACATTGTTGTTGATGATGCATGCACTGAGTTTCAACTAGAAATGAACACATTAACTAATGACTCCTTGGAGGAAGTACTTTTGGTTGATGTTTCAGGTGAACTGTGGAGTGCGGGTGTTAGCACAGAAGTGGGAAGTGGTCGAGTTACCTCACCACAGTATGGCTATGAGCCAAACATCCCCCAGGAGATGAAGGATCCACCGTAAGCAACGAGTTGTTTCTCATCGCTCACTTACAATGTACTTCTGCTTTGAGATTGAAGATGACATTGTTATGCATGAGTATGTTGACTAAGTGTGGGGGAGAAACCACTTCAGTAAGGTTAGGTTTAGTTTTTAGTACGACTTAGGTTTAGTTTTTTTGCTTCAATAATTCATCTTCCCTTCAAATTCTGTGTTTTAGTAGATGCATAACACATCTTCTATGATAGAGGAAATTGGTGTAGATGGTGAATTGCATTTTGTTTTCTGATGATTAAGGACTTGCATATGAGCTGAGTATCCAGTTAGAAATTGTCATGTCTTTCTTTCTTTCTTTCTTTCTCCCTCAGGAAAACTTCACCGCGACGTGGTAATGCCTCTCAAGCCAATTTGCCGTGGCGTGAATTAATTTCTTCACCGTGGTGAACACTTTTATACAGCCTTCACCATGGTGTGCATTAATTCTTTTGCCATTCACTACGGCAAAAGACCTATTTGCACAAAATCCCTGAGTGAAATTTCCCTTTTACCCTTGTTGTTCTTCTAATCTTTCATCTACCTCTGTCTTTTTCGTCATTTCCTTCTCCTTCTTTCTCAACTTACTGCCCCCTTCTCCCTTTCTCATTTTCGTATCTTTCACTCATTCTTTACCGCGGCAAATCTGATTTACCTCACGACATTTCTCTTCGTTCTCGTTCTCGTTCTCCTTCAGCCATTTCATGTTCGTGGTTCGTGATTGTGTCTCCTTCATCTTACTTGGTAAGTTTTCCCTTTTGTTTTGCTCTTTCCTCGATTATTTATCTTACATTAGGGTAAGTTTGCCGCGACGAAGAAACTTGTTTCGCCCCAGCGTGGCAGGCTGTAATTCTTCGTTGTGGCGTGGGAAGTGCAGTCTTCGCTGCGACAAGCTTTACAGGTTTTGATTTTTAGTGAAATTTGTTTAATCCCTGTGTTTGTTTTTCCTTGTTTTCTGCAGGAATATGCCTCGAACTAAACCCGTCACTCCCCCACTACCTCCTCTAACTCCTTTGATTCCTCCTAGTAATCCCAATCCTCCCATCAATCCCAATCTTCCCGTCCATCCCATTCCTCCCCTCATTCTAATCCTCTCGCTAACTCAGATTATATTGACCTAGTCGAAAAAATAGATGCTAGGCCTTTCCATAGGGAGCGACCCTTTCCTTTAACCCCCCACAACAATCCTTTTGTTCGCCAATTGGTCCAATCTCAACTCACGGGATTAGTCCACCCTAGGGACCAGGGCAATGACAAGTTTGTTCGCCATTTTTATACATATGCCCACCTCCACAACACCATGGAAATTAATTTCTGTGGTGTAACAGTTCCTACAGCTTTTACCACCACCAGTATCCACAAACACTACAACCTTCTTCCTATTCTCCGCTGCCATTACAACCATCTCATCAAACATTATCCCTGGGATGAAGTCATTTGTACCCTCTGTCCTGAGGGTGCCGTATGGCATCAACCCCACATCTATCAGCGCTATCTCAAGCGTTCTGATCTCCACCCTAAAGCAGCCTATGTCACCAAATAGCAAGCTCTATACTTGTATCTTCTCATGGTTGGCCGCCCGATCGACATAGCCCACGCCATTGCTTCCGCACTCCACGATTCCATCACTATCACCAAGCTCACCAACTCTATCATCTTCCCACACCTCATCACTAACATATTCTGGGCACATAACGTCCCAGAATATCCCAATGACAATTATTTTAACCCAGCCCCGCTGTTTCGCTACATCCAGCTTAAACAACCTCACCTCCAACCTCCAACCTCCACCCTAACCTACACCACCCCTACCCATTCCACCTCTTTTCCCAATGTTGCTGTTACCCCTACTAAGGCCTTGCCTCGTGAGGACGATCATCCGGCTCCGACTTAGCCTGCTCCCATCACTCTGTAGTCCCTCGCTAGATGGGTAGATGGTTTATCTGTTGACCTGGCTACCCTCTGGGATACCCTTCATTAGGCCATTGCCCAGTAGGATCGAGATCGGAGATATCGGCCGTGGATGGATGCCTTACTTGCCCAGCACCTACACTTTCAGCTTCCTTCCGATGACGATGACCTGCTTCTTGGTGCTAGCCCATCGGGAGCAGATCCTGTAGACGCTGGGAATGATCACCAGATGGAATAGTTCAAGTGTTTTTCTTGTATTTTCTTTTTGTTGTATTTTTCTAGTTAGTTTGTTGGATGCTCAGTTCATTTTTTATAATGTCCAACTTTTTGCACACCATTTGTATATAATTCTCTTTGTTCTTTCACTTTGTTGTTCATGTGCCTTTCCCTTTCACTTTATTTATTTATGTTAATTGTTCTTCACATTGAGGACAATATGATGTTTAAGTGTGGGGGAGGTTTTCCTACCTTGCAACTCTTGTTTGTGCTCCATTTTGGCCATTTAAATGTTTGTGTTAGTCAATTGTGCATAATGTTCAAAATTTTAAACTTGGTGATTGAGGTAAATTAAGTTTCTATTGTTTTTCGCCGCGACGAACTCTTTCTTCACCACGGCAATGTTTATGTGCTGAACAGTTCGCCGCGACGAACTTTGGTTTCGTCGTGGCTCCATACTTTTGTAGAAATGATTTTTTTAAAAATTTGCCTCAATTCAACAATTCTTCCTAATTAGATTCTTATCACTCTTGTATCTCAAAGATTTTATGAGTTTCAAAGCGATTCTTGTGTTTTTGAGAATACCTCCCATTCTTTTAATAATAGTCGGTTTTGGTTAATTTCATTTTCAATGTTTTCAATACAAAGTAAGTGAGGGTATGCTGAAAAAGTAGCACTTTATGTTTTTAAAACTTGAGATTGTTCATTGAGATATTAACCTAGTTGGAAGGATATTTGGGCCTGAATTTTTCATTTTTTGTGTGTATATGCTCATTTCATATCTCTCTAGAACTTGTTTCAATTCTTAATCAAAGCTTGATGAATTAGAATTTTGTTAACATGATAGAGGCATTCTTTCAAAACCCTATTGACCCAAACACAATCCCATAAATACCTATCCATTATTAACCCCTTGAGCCATAATTTATGAGCACATGCACGCATCTTTATATGGTGTCAATAGTTTATTTCACATTTTCTTCTAGTTTCTCAAGAAATTGGTTATTGAAAAAGCCAATGAAAAAAAAGAGAAAAGAAAGAAAGAGAACAATTTCCAAAAAAGAAAAAAAATATACATATGTTCTGAAAATAAAATATTCTTATGAAAAGTTAAGAAATAATTATATTGTCATTTGTGTAAATATTGTCTTACTGTTGACATCTATTTCATAATTCTGGTGCAAGCTCTCATACTTGTTTCTTCTTTCGTCCATTCCATCCATTTCATCTAGCCTTTTGTGCATTACAACCTTGAAAAGGCCTTTTGATTTTCGAAATTATAGTTCTTGTAGTGGAGAGGTAGAACTATTACAAGCTTATGGTAGAGAATAGACTAAGCAGATTTTAGAGTGAAATTATCCCAAAACAGGTGAGATGAGAGCAAACACCTTACCTTGAGTAAAAGCTCTTTTGCTTAATCTCTTGGATTAAATTCTTATAGTGTTTATTTTCTTAGCATTCTTTCAATCTGCTTTGATTGATTTCTGAGAAAGTGATTTTTTTCAATTTCCTACTTTTATTTTAAGCATGGTCGAAATTTTTCTTTTGCACTTGTGTCTCTTTGACTCTTACAAACTTTGTCCAGGAGTACAAAGGTCTAAGTGTGAGGAAATTTGATTGAGCCCAAGTTTATTACATAAATTGGCGACATTTTTATGACTCTTACTACACTTTTGACTCCTATTTCTAAATTTTGTGCTTAAATTGACTCTTGAGTGTGTACTTTTATTTTATGTAGTTTGAGTGTAAAATTGTCACAAATCAGTATTAATTGCACTAATTAATTTTCTGAGAACAATTGATACTGCAAGCTACCATTTTTATTGTAGGAAACCTAAGGAAAAGGGACTCAAGAAGAAGATGTAGAGTCAAAGAAGGATGAAGTGAAGTTAACAAGAGAACATGCCACGACGAAATACAAAGGAATCCAGGCAAAACCTTTTGGGAAAAGTTCACCGCGGTGAAGATTAATTCTTTCGTCGCAGTGAAGGAACCAGCAATGAAGCAAAACCTTTCAGGAAAAGTCCACCGCGACAAACTTATTTGTCGCCGCAACGAACCTTCAAAAACCCAAACTATTTTCAAAAAAATCACCCATTATGCGACCTGACCCAACCATCCTTCGTTTAAAAACCTACCAAATTAGGTTAAGAGCTGACAATTTTTAGAGATATACAGAACATATTCACACTCTCGGCTCTCTCTCAACTTCGACCATCATCCATCACTTCCTTCCATTTTTCATCGCCACCTTCATTAGCTGCTGCTGCCATGGATGCTTTTGGTGGGTTTCCGGTTGTGAGTTCTCCCGAAGCAATGCTTGGCTAAGCACCATTTCCTCTTGAAGATGTAGCAATGGCTTGAGTTCAATGGGCTTCAAAGGGGAGTAGTTTATTCATGTTTAGCTACATTGTTGTGAACTCCTTAGTTAGGATTTATACTTTGTAGTTAGATTTTCTTAATTATAGTTTAATCAAGTGTTGAACAATATATTGTGTTATTGGGTTTTTTGATGTAGAACTTGGAGCTTGAATATATGATGTCTCATATATGTCTTTTTGTGATTTTGTTAATTCTCTTTTATCTACCTAGTTGTGCTTGATATTGAGATGATGCTAGATCCCAAATTGACCACTTGCATTAACTTACCCATTGCACACACTAAGATGCATTCAACAAGGTTTTAAGAAATGGAGTTCATTGATTAAGACCTTGAACTTAAAGAGTTCTTTAAGGTTTATCATTTGAAAACTTAGTGATTTTTACTCCCACCAAGATTTATTTTGAACTATGATAGCCAAAGCTCATTTTTCAAGAGGATTTTATCACATTTGATCATTATTTAACTTTTGAATTTCTTATTCCCAAAAATCCAAAAACACTTTTTTCACACTTTTCTTACAATTAGTTCAATTTTGTTAGTTTTCTTTAAGAACCAAAACCCCCTCCTAACCAATTTAGTTTGCATTTCATGACATTTAGGCAAGCTTAGGTCCATTGCATTAGGTTCCAATTAAGTGAGACGATCCGAGATTGCACTCTATATTGCAATCCTTAGAATTCAATTTTTGATTCAACCTCCAAGGGTAAAATCGAAAGACAATGCGGATCAAGGAGGCAACCCAAGGGAAGTAAATTTCTTTTCCATTACATTTCTGCATCACTATAATGATGATTAGAGTGTGAATTGACTAGAGAATTTCATAACAACTTTAGCATGTACTTTTGCGCTTGTGACTGGTTAATGTGCATTATCTTTAGAAGAATAGTGACTAGTGATAGACAAAGCTAGTGAGATTTTGAGCCTTATTACACTGAAACATCTATATTAGTCTCATTGACTTTTGATAATGTGTGACTTTCAAGACATGTACATCCGGATTTTGCGTTGAATTTCTATTCGAGACCATATTTTTATAACATGGATTAACATGGATATAACATATTTTAAACTTAACCGAATGTCCTACCCAAGCCATAAAGCTATTGGAACATTTGTGATTGTTGAGTTTGTGGATATACAAAATTCTAAATGTGAGGGTTTACATATGTGAGGGTTGGTTATAATGTTAGGATGTTGTTTTATATCTTATCATTGAAATTCCCACGTTAATATAGTTTCTTTTAATGTAAAAAAAGAAAGAAAGGGAAAGAAAGAAAAGAGAAAAGAGAAAAGGACAAGAAAAGAAAAGAAAAGAAAATGAAAAAGAAAGACAAACAGAAAAAGAAAAAAATTAAAATTTTTTTGTTTAAATAAAATTATCAAGGAGGAAGTGCATATGAGTTTGCAAAGTTATTCATGATTAATGCATCTTCCTAGACTTATAATGAATGTGTTATTTGAGTATGTTGAACATAAGGTAGATGATGGCTTGGAAGGTTCACTTTTGTAGTTTCAATGTATTGTTGGGATAAATTTTATGAGTGATTCCTTCAAATTGGTATATGCTTCATGTGGTTGGTGTGTGAGAGTGGAATGGGGTTATGAAATATAAACGTTGCATTCGTCATAGCTGACAATACCCAATTTTTGATTGAGTGTTACTTTTGTTTCACTAGCTTTGATGACTTTCATACTAGACCCAAACACATCTCACCTTACCTTTACACACATTATAACCTTGAAAAGCGCTTTGATTCATGATTTTGCATGTGAACATTAGTAGTGGAGAAATGAAATGATATGTAAAGTTGTGGAATAACATGATCATGAATGGTGTTGACTGTACCTATAGATATATTTTACTTAAACACATTTTTTGAGTCTACCATTAGATTGCTCGATTTTTGAAGATGATGCTTGTTGATTGATCATGAGTAGAAAATTTTTGAAAGTCATTCAACATTGGTTATGATTATATAGTCTTGGAACATATGAGAATTTAGTAAATGTTTCGAGTCTTTGAGCTTAATTTGGATGTTTTGTCCGAGGAGGGACAAAAGCTAAATGTAGGGGAAATTAATATATGTTTAATTGTTGATATATTTAATCATTTACACTTAGCAATTAATGATACAAAAATGCTTAAGATACTCACTTTAATTCATATATGATTTTGGGTACAATTTGGAAGCAGAGAAATTAAAGTGTGTCGAAAGTTCTATACTTTGGCCATTTTCTGAAGATTAATTTTTACTTATCTTTATGGAGTAAGAAGAAGAAAATTAAAAGACAAGAAGAAAATTAAAAGAAGAAAAAAGTGCAAAGAACAGTCAATGAATATGGAAATAGTTGAAAAAAGAGACAAAATTTGCAGTGCAAGATAAAGAAAACGTAGTGCAGGAGGACAAGGTAGGAGATGAAATGTAGCACAGTAGCTAGAGGTTAGAGCAAAACTTAGTCTACGTTTCATGTAGACATCCTGCATAATGCTGACAACTTCTACATTTCACGCACACAACATCGACATAACACAAACAATGTCTATGTCTATAGAAAAGGTTTGTGAGTTTTTAAGTGAGGCATGAATAGTAGCATGACCCAACAAGTTAATTTGTCACATCATAGCACAGTGAGGAGAACAGGAGGGGCGATAGAAACGGAGTGAATGCAGTGGCGTGAAATAGAAGAGAGGAAGGAACAATGAAGAGAGCAACCAAGGGGTTTCAGCTAGAAATGTATGATGGGGGGCTGAAGCATTTTTTTGAGAGAGATCCATGGAGGGCTAGACATTATGACGTCAGTTAGGAGGCAACATCGATGCCGACAACCCGAGTTAAATATTTTTTATTGTTTTGTTGTTTCTATCTCTCATTAGAAATTGATTTTGTTATCCTATGTTAATTGATTTGGCTATTGTGTATAGATAATCGGATTTTTGTTATTGTTTGATTATTTGTATATGAACCCTTTGGGTATTGTGAAAATATTATTTTAATGCATTCATTGAATCATTTAATTGCAAACCCATTGCCAGAATTTTGATATAATCCATAATTGTTATATTGAAATTCATATGTAGCGACTAATGATTCGTAATCATCAGGGATAACATGACCTATGTTAAATGACGCATCATATGTAGTTGTTGCCTTGATTAATTGGTTTTCCTAATTTGTGATGTTACTGTCTAATTAAATCTACAGATCGTATCCTAGGTTATTTGGTGGTTAAGTTTAATTAACGTTCATATCTTGATTAAACAAAATCTAAGGGAAAACTTGGGTTAATTATTAACCCATGATTAATAGTTGTTAGGAGAGGTTTAAGACTAACAAATCAATGAAATATGCTTAATTAGGGTGTGGGCCGAGATTGAACCAAAGAACTAAGTCCCTACCGAATTTTCTATTTTTTGCATGTTTTCTTTAATTTTTTATTCCTCTAGTTTCATTTTATTTTTTTAAAAATACAAAACCCCCTTGTTCTTAAACATCGATTAATTTCAATTCATTAACTTTGCATATGCACTCTATGGGATTTGACGTAGACTCACCACTGCTATAGTAGCAGTCTAGTTATTTTATTTTAGCTAGCATTACAACGCGCTGTCAAAATTTTGACGCCATTATCAAAGAGTGTGGTGTTTGAGTTTTTTATGATTTAATTGGTGTTTTGTATATATTTGTTCATAATTGATTTCTTTTTGGTTATTTTATGATCTTTTTATTTTTTGTTTCGTGTTTAAAAAATATTTTGATATGGACGGAAGTAATTTCTTTTATAACTCATATTCTCAATCTTATAAATGTTTGGAATGATCAACCTAACTTTTTTTATGGATGGGATAATCATTAGAATTACCTGTATGATAGTTTGCAGGATGCACAACAATTCCCATGTGAGCCAGAAGCTTCTTGTCAAAACTTAGGTACATCTCTAAAAGAATTTATGAATCTTATGATTGATAACAATCTCCAATTTCAACAGAGCCTACAACAAGATATGCAACAATCCCAACAAAATATGGAACAACTGTTTCAGCAAGGTGAACAACAAATCCAACAAGATGCTCTACAATTATAACAAGATGTATTGCCTCGATGGAGGGATATCAATCATCTGGAACTGCAAAGCAAAAAGGAGTAGTCATATTAATCTGAGTTGTAATCGATGGACTTTTATGCAGAAACTTTAGAAAGTGATAAGGAAATTGAGAATTTTGAGGTCAATTCTCAACGAATTGATTGTATCGAAGAAGTTGAGAAGGAGCTCGAAGTCGAAAAGGACACATCTTTTAGCTTTGAGGTAAGTACTAAGTCCATGATTATTTTTGAGACTAACTATTTACCTTTACATAATAGATTAGAGGAATTAAATGATAACGAAAAAGGTGAAGAGATTTTTGAAATATTTCCGAAGTGTATAGACCTAGACGGGATTGAGAATCCGATGATAGGGAAGATGCTGAATGAGGATGATGATCAACTAAGGCCTTATCCAAAACTACCTCACATGGAAGTGGTGTTAATTGTAATATCCGAAGATCACAATTTCGTCACGTGAGGAGAAGAATGAGTCAAACTGGTGTCCCTAAACAACGACACTTCTTGGGAGGCAACCCAAGGGAAGTAAAATTCTTTTCCATTACATTTTCGCATTACTATAATGATGATTAGAGTGTGAATTGACTAGAGAATTTCATAACAACTTTAGCATGTACTTTTGCTCTTATGTCTGGTTGTGTGTGTTGGACCCCGTCTCCGAGGCCCAACATTCGGACCCATACAAACATGGAAGGCCCAAAACTGAACACAAACCGACCACAATAGAGAAACGTTTAATAGAAAATTTGGGATTAATAAAAATG
>JANIJH010000006.1:35794278-35805566 GCA_024520975.1 Erythroxylum areolatum
GATAGTCAACTACTATCATGATATGAAACTCATCATTCCCTTGAAGTAAACTCCTTTACTTGCACGGAGATAAATCGTAGCACTATAGTCTAAAGCATAATCAAGCAACCAACTTGATTGTTCAATTGTGAATCCATTAATTTAGATTATAATAATATAAATGTTTCACATACATCTCTATGCATATGTATATTACTTACAAAAGATTCTCGGTACCTTATGACTAGATATATAATGCTCATAAAACCAAACTCTTTTATTTTATTAATAATAAATATTTCCATTACAAAATTGTAATCGGAGAAGATTAAGATACATGTCAATACACTTACTTTCCAGGACATTATATTTACATAACTCCAACACTTAATGTATAATTTAGCTATGGTATAGATTAAATTTGATGCAAATTCATAGATGGATACCTCGAGAGAGCCTAATTATAAATGTACCATGAATTTGATAATAATGGTTAAACAAAGTGGTCAAGATAGACATACATGATCTTTTGATGTTCAGATAAAAATTTTTCTGGGATTTTACAAATGCTAATGAATTAGCAAAGTTGTTAGCTTTATGGAGATATAAGTTAAACAATAAGAAAGTAGATGGAAGTAGCCTGAGAGAGTACGATTTTAGTGTATAAGAGATTTTATATCTAGATTAATATACTCATTCTAGGTTAATCAGATCATAAAATCAAAAGTAATATTAAGAGAAGTACTCATCTAAACACTGATATATGATTGGATTCTCTTTTGATAATTTTCTTTGTTATTAATTCTCCTATATACCGATTTAAATTTTGCTTTATTTTATGTTTCAATAATCAAAATTTAACAACATCACTCTTTTACAAATTTAGTTTAGTCCAGTTGGTAGTTTTAGAGTAATCTAGATTGATATTGCTTCTTTGAGAGATTCAGTCCCTACTTATCATTATAATACTTTCCAATAATAGGTGGAACTTCCTTGGTTATGGATAATCGATTAGTAATAGAGAAAACTTAAGTAAATAACACATCCATCATTATATATAGGTCAAGGAAGACAAAACCTCTATAAATAGTTTATGCAATCTTTTATCCTTGCTTTTTTACTTGATTGAATTTGAAACCTATTATATATACTTATATTGTTTGAACTTTTTAATTATTATAGTGCATAACATTGGTATCTGAATCATTACATTAATATTAGGTCTTGATTAGTCATATATGTCAATTACTAAATAATTTATTATTAGACTAAATTACTCTAAAGTTAATCAATTCCCCTCTTGCCCCTCTCTCTGGCACCTCTTTTTGAATACTTTTAAACAAATAATCCTAAATAAGGGAAAGGCTTTCCATTTATATAACTTACTATAGTTATTATTTCATATACCAATACTGATTTCAATGAGGTGAATAAGTCTTAATCTAATTTGAATTAGATGCATAAAATCTTAAACTAAACCTTATGAACATAATTATCAAAAGAGGAGGCAATAATGCTTGTAAAAATGGAAAAGGAATAGCTTAAATACTTATAATCAATCACTAAAGCAATTAGTATGAATTTTAATCATTACAAACAATTGCAATTAAATTGTAAAAAATTATCGAATCATAGAAAATTATTTTTTCTCTATTTCTTTCTCTCTTTCTTTTCTAGTTATGGTTTTTATATTTTGTTCTTTAAAACGTTCTTCTATCTTCTCTTCTACATATGTTCTTCATCTTCAATTCAAATACAAGAAGTTTTATATTCAAATTTGACCACATCATATTCAAATTCCTTCTCAGAATGTTTTTAGCATGAAAAAGGGATACTACTAATACCTTATTAAATACGTTAGCTTTTACCATCTCATTTTGAATATGTGAACTTTCATATGTGGCATTGGTAAAAACCAACGCTTCTAACTTAATGATCTTATGCTTCAAGTTATTCAAATTAATCAATTTTTTCATCTATAAACTTTGGACACATCCTTGTTTAACTCTTAAGCAAACAAGGAATTAGTGTTGATATTGATTATAGGACATATTTGTACTTATACAAATTGATTCAACTTATTTGATTTAATGGGCGAAACTTAAAATTAAATATATTAAATTTCATAAATTCAACTTATTTGATTTAATGGGATAAACTTAAAGTTAAAGATATGAAGTTTCATAAAATTAACTTATGGATTAGATTTAAGTTTAAAATTAAAATAGAAAATTTTAAATGTCGAGATATAGTTATATAAAAACTTAAATAAAGTCCCTACTGACCTAATTTTTATAAGTGACTTACAATTATCATATTTATTATAAATTAGTTAATTTACATTATATTATTTATTTCTTATCAAAATTACAAATTTTATAATTGTCTATCTAATTTAATATTATTATGAGTTATAATTGTTATCTTAACTATACTCTTGCAATATATTATATTTTTATTTCATAATAAATTCGTAGATTTATTTTATTTGAGTAAACGATTTAGTAAATTATTTATGTTTTTTGATAATAAAATATTAATACAAATTGAATTATAAATTGGGTTTAAATTTCAACATTTTTATATTGGATATGATTTGAAAATAAAAATTCTTTTCAATTGAATATAAACTTAATTTGAAATGAATATATTGAAGTTTAGTTAAATTCAATTCATCAACAACATTAGACATAATTAGGTATGGCAATAGGTGTGGCCTGAGCCTGGCCAGACCATAAGCTAGGTGGTCAGTGGCCTGCCTATGGCCATTGGACAAAGCGGGCCGACCTAACCCATCTACATTATTTTAAAATACTTTGACAAAATGACGTCATTTTACATAGTCCAGCCCGAATCGACCCGACCCATGGCCACGTCGAGCCAAGGGGTCTTGGCCCGTGGCCTGGCCAACTTAGACCAAACTCGGGCCGGGCCAAGATTGTCATCCTTAGACATAATTAGATAATATATGTACATACTCCAACAAAAAATATTGGTAAATAATTTAAAGATGAACATGTTCCCATACATTAGTAAGGAATTCTTGTTTGTCTTTCTTAATTATTCACTCATGCTGATAAAAAGAAAATATTCAGCAAAATATTAGGAATTAAATATTAAATTATTAAATTATAAATTGATGCACTGATGTTGACTTTTTCTTCATTTTAGTTATCAATACAGGGTTGAAGAAAATTAAAGATACAATTCAATATCTCATATACAATGGTTCAGTTCTAAAGCCAAAGATCATAGTTATCAAATAAGCAATTATAAAGATTCTAGAGCGTCCTTAGTGTTAGATATTATTCCTTTAATGATTGTAGTACCAAGCAGTTGTTAATGAGCTCCAATATGGTTAGATTTAAGCATCTTTTGTAAAATATAAGAAACACCAAGCCCTTTAGAGCCCAAACCTCCATTTCTACTACCATTTGTCCCTTTTGCTAAGCTCTTCCTCTAAAAGATTGTTTTGTGACAAGTGCATAATGTCCACTACAACCACGATGTATTTTATCATCAACTTGATGAATTAATTTCAAGATATAAGGTTTTCCTACTATAACAGGTTGCTAAAAAAGATCTCATGTTCTTCCATCAAATATTCTACTTTTTCCTAGATACTCAGGTTCAAATATCCATGGACTAGTTTTCTCAAAGCCTATTGTTATATCTCATTAAAAGGAGTTATTTGATAATGTTTATCTAGAAAACTTCCTCCTAATATGAGTGAAAATTTAAAATATTCCTACATTTATTCGTTTAAGTACTCCTAATAGGTAGAAAACCATATAAATAGGTATTCCATCTTGTAAATAAGGCATATCTTGTCAAGCCAAAAATTTTGAAATGTTGCCTTATTTCCATGACTTCCACCGACTTTATCACCTGCTTTGATTGCTCGTTTCTATAAAATATATACATGAATCATTCTTGGATTATAAATAGATCATCTCACATCAATAACTTGACCTCGACCACTTAAAGGTTGTTTTACACATATTCCTTTAAAGTAGATACTTAGACGCTAAGTGTGGCTCATATAATCTATCCTTTAGGGCATATAATAATTATTTCACCATTTTAGGTGTTAATTTATTGACCAAAATATCACATGTCTCTACCCAAGAACCCAACATCACAACTCCATTTTTTTTCCCAAATTCTAAAGTAAATAGGCTTTTAGATGTTAGATTTTCTGAGTGATTTCTTCAAAGTCTTGGGCTATCATGTAAGTCTAAATTTTATACTTCCGTATGTGAAAAGAAATGTAAATATCTTTAGATTCTAGACTTTCTCTAGTGGGTACAACATCCTTCAATTGTAACCTTCCCATAGGATATAAGCTACTAATATTTTTTACTTAAGGAGAGCTCGTTGCCAACTATAATGTAGCAATACCATATGCTAAAACTTGTCCCTTTTTAATGAATTTATTGTAACGCATCACTACCATAGGATATATGCCTGAAATTCTTACGAATATTCGAGCACATACCCTACGGGAATGGTATGTTAAAGCAGTCACATTCACTTAATATGGCATCATACACATCATAAGTAATCATACAACAACTTATCTCATTTCATTAACAAAACATGTTTTACACCGTTATTTCATTACAAACCATCCCTATATTTACAATACAGAAACCATTTGTGATCATCTGTTTTAAATAAAAGATTCTACATGAAATGAAAACTATACAAAGTACTCTATCTAAAATCCTCAAAAGACAGCTGACCAGACCTTTGAGCCATATCTTGATCCAGAATGAATGGTACTAAACTTCAATTACTTTGTTCTACTAGCAAGGTCTCCTCTCAGTACCTCAAAATCAACGTTGCAATTTTAATGAGTTTTGTAAACTCAGTGAGTGAACCATCATCGATGTGTTCACTCAAAACACAACACACATATATATCAATGAATAGCATTTAACTCAAACAAAGCAACACTTCATTCAGAGCTATAACTCATATTCTACAATTTGCATCATAATACAAGAAACATATAAAAATAAAATCACTTTTTAAGGCATTCCAAAAGTACATTCTAAATGCAAGAATATCATGCAATCATTTCGGAACATAACACTCATATATCACAATTCTTCATATCACCATCAAAGTAATAAGCATTTCTCAATATCAACACAACACAGTTCAACATTCATTTTCAATTAATATTATGACATATTTATAAATATAAATATAAATGCAAATGTAAACTAGACTCATTCCATTTTAACTTTGTTGTGACCGAGTGCCTATTTTATTGTCCTATATCTGTTGTAAATTCCAGGCTCTTTTTAGTACTGTCCTGTATCCGTTGTGGATATCCAGGTTATAAAATGTTAAACTTGAGGCTCTGTTGCACAAAACTGAGCTTAAAACTCTTTTCACGTTGGCTACTCTTCTCACAACTCCTGTATGTGAACATGCATCATGTAATGGAGTATAACAGTTCATATAAAATATCATTAGTTACTTTCAGTCAATGAGCACATTTAATTTTCATAATTCATCGGATCTAAGTCCGGCATTTAACAAATTGTTAAGCATTCAATTTAATTATTCACATTCAAATCACAAACACTCCTAATATAGCCCTGAATATCAAACTCCTCAGATAATCAATTGTCCGGAATCATAAATATCACAATTATATCAATATCAATTCAATATAGAGGAATTAAGTTTAATCAACAAAATTTGAACAGAACACATTACCAATCGAAATCTCACATCTAGGTTACCCCTTATACATATAATTCAAACAAAAGCATAAATATTTGAGTTTAAATAACTAGGTTAACTCACAGTACACTCCAGTTAGCTATTACCTTGATGTGCTAGCAATGTCTAGATGGCGTTGGTCGATGTGTCCATCTAAATCAAACAATACACACATGTACACATTACTAATTGATCAATCAAATGAACACTCAAAGTTACACACGTATATGTGTCATGTTTAATGCATGCTCAATTGATTATTCCAAGTATGAAATCTTATTCATAAATTATACTTATCCATTCATCATAGTTTGTGCATCATGTCATTGCAGTTAGGTTTATGCCTTAATAAACTTCATCACTTTCAATTCATCAATCAAACATTTATTATTCTTTTTCCTAGGATTATATACTCACACAATTTCCTAGTTCTCATTCAACCATTCCCAATGCATCACTTACATACTTTGAATGACATTACATTCATGAGAAAATCCTTATATCATTATCAATTCATAATTTACACTTATCCTTGAACATTTTTCATGATCAAAGGCCTCTTATAATACACATACAATTGTTATTTTAAATCTGGAATTTCAACAATCTAGATTTATACATTCACCAAACTTTTCCAATGATATATATTCATACGTTTACTCAATTCTCATTCATAATTACCCCAAGTTCTTTAATGCTTCTTCATCCATACCTTATACACATTTCTCATGTTTTGAAGATCATGTTTTCATTAAAAGAACTCAGTTATTCCTTAAACAAATCATAATTTCCAGATTTGAACTTAACTACATCAAAACAATTCATTCTTTAGGTTATGACTTCAATTAATTACATAAACTTATCAAGATATCTTCTAGCCAAATTATTTCATATAAGTATTAATAAGATATCAATAATCATTTTTCATGTTTTATACTTGGACTAACTCGAGCTCTAAAGTCCTAAAAAATCAGGAAATAATATAAGATTCTTGCACAGGGGTCTTTCATAGGCATTATTAGGGAAACAAGCATAACTCAAGCTCTAGTCACTATTTTATTAGTCCACTTTGATAGGGGTCAAGCTAAGACCAATATATACAACTTTCATTCTTTGAGTTTCTTCAAATTCATACTGTAGAGATATGTAAAATAGATTGAAAGAGGAAGATAAAATTGAAACCAAAATTTTGATCGATAGCTCTAATTTTTCGTATTCAAGAACAATTCAATAACACCTATCTTTACCATGAATTCTTCATCAATTATACCTCAAATCCCAACTTAAATCATCCATACGATAATCCTTAACTTACTTTTTGTCGTACATGCACAAACAGAAAAGAAAAGTACCTAAGTTCATGCAAAATTTTATAGCACAATCAATCATTAACATCATACGTAATTCATCCTAATTCATCATCATCAATTCTCTATCATAACATGCTATAAACACTAATAATTTACTTTCATGTTTAACTCCAATTCTAGCTCAAAAGATCAAGCCAATCCAGTACTCCGAGTAAGTAGAAACATCACACATTCAAGGTAAAACTTAGATGGATTTCAGCTAGGTTTAGTAAGGTAACTTCAAGCTGATCTTTTACTTAAATTTGTGAGGCTAAAACATGGATTATTTGTGCAACAATTAGGCATAACCATAAGTGAGTTTAGGGAGGTGAAAGAAAAGCGTTAAACCAAGTTTGCTCCTACTGAAAGTTACACCTAAGGTGTTAGATGTCATCAAATTGAATGACCATATGTTTAAAGGCATGTTCAACATGTATCAAGTATATATACTTCCATATATCACCATTAAAGCTAGGTCACATGTCATGTATTACAGTTGCCACTTGTCCATTAATCAACTATGTTATTTGTCATCAACTTACTAGCCCATTTGTCACACAATGATCAATGCCAAATGTCACTCAATTATAGGCTAAAATCTTCCAAAATTTTCATGTATCAATATATCTTATCACTTAGTATTTTTCCTAGCCCAAATGTACATCTTAATCCCTCAATGTTTAGATTATACTAATTAATTCCAAATTTACTAGTTGTTATCAATCAAAATAAAATGCAAGGCATAAACATTTCATAATTCACATCATGAACATTTTAAACTTTTTATACCCTGAAATGAACCAACCGAGTGCATATGCTATCTTTGTAATGTGTACAAAATAATAATTTATGAGTGTGTATGTTAATGATATGCAATCCATTAATTCTAATATCAAGCTAAAGTTCTAATCCTCAATATGAAAACAGGTTATTACAATTCTCCACTATAAGAAATTTTGTCCTTGAAATTCTTACCTGATTGACTAAATAGGTGGGGGTACTGATTCTTCTTATTCTCTTCAGTTTCCCAAGTGGCTTCCTATCTTGAATGATTCTTCCAAAGGACTTTAACCAATGGAATCACTCAGTTTCTCAACTGTTTGGTCTGATAACCCACAATTTGGATTAATTCTTCTACATAACTCAGATTAGTTGCAACTTTAGCTTCCTTTATAGGTAGGATATGGGTCAGATCTGATCGGTATCTTCTAAGCATACTCACATGGAACACATTGTGAATTTGATCCGTTTTTGCTGGCAATGCTAATTTGTAAGCCAATGGTCCAATTCTCTTAGTAATCTCATATGGACTAATGTATCTAGGGCTTAACTTACTATTTTTACCAAACCTCAACACTCCTCGCCAAGGTGAAACTCTCATAAATACTTTATCACCTACTTTGTATTCCATATTTCTCCGATGTTGATTGGCATAACTCTTTTGTCTATATTGAGCCACCTTAATTCGTCTATGAATCAATTTCAATTTATCCATAGTATCTTGAATCAATTCTGGACCTTCAATGATCCTTAAACCTTCTTCATCCCAATACAGTGGTGACCGACATTTCCTGCCATATAAGGCTTCATAGGGTGCCACACTGATACTACTATGATAGTGATTGTTATATGCAAATTCGATAAGTGTTACATATTGATCCCATGCTCCTTGGAACTTTAAAACACAAGCTGTAAGCTTATCCTCAATAGTCCTAATAGTCCTCTCACTCTATCTATCTGTCTGAGAATGAATGTTGTACTAAAATTCAACTTAGTACCCATGGCTGACTGTAAACTACCCCAGAATCTAGAAGTGAATATAGGATCCCGATCAAACACAGTAGATACTGGGACACCATGCAATCTTATAATCTTATTTACATACCTATGAGCTAATTGATCTAGTGAATTATTCTCCCTCATAAGTAAGAAATGGGCTAATTTTGTCAATCTATCAAAAATGACCCAAATAGCATCATATTGCCTCAGAGTCTTAGGCAATCCTATAATAAATCCATAGTAATTCTCTCCATTTACACTCCAGAATTGGCACTAATTGTAACTTCCCAACCGGAGCTTGATGCTTAGCCTTAATCTGCTAGTAAGTCAAACATTTAGCGACATATTCTGCCACTTACTTCTTCAACCCTAGCCTCTAGAAATGTTGTTTTAGTGTACTGTACATTTTGGTAGTACCAGGATGCATAGCATAAGTTGCCATATGTACTTCTTCCAGAATCTCTTGTCTCAAATCATCAACATTTGGTACACACAATCTCCGCTTCAACCACAGTGTCTCATCTCTCAACTTAAACTCAGAACTCGAATCCTGTTTTGACTTCTCAATAAGCTTCACTAATTCTAGATCTTTACTCTAAGCTTTTTTGATTCTCAAATGCAATATTGGCCTAAGCTTCAGTATAGCTACTAATGCTTCATTCTATTCCAAATTCAATTCAACATTCAATGCCCTAAATTGTACTAGGTTAGTAAACTTGAGGCCTGTATCTATGCCACATTGCTATTTGACTTTTTACTTAATGCATTTATTACCACATTAGCTTTACTAGGATGAATTCAATCGAACATTCATAATCTTTTAGCAGCTCAATCCATCTCTTCTATCTCATATTCAATTCGTTCTAACTCAACAAATATTTCAAGCTTTTATAATCTGTGAATATTTGAAACGTCTCACCATACAGATAGTATCTCCAAATCTTCAAAGCAAATACCACTGCATCCAACTTCAAATTATGAACTGGATAATTGAACTCATGAGACCTCAACTGTCTTGATGCATATGCAATCACCCGACCATATTGTATCAGAGCGCATCTTAGCCCTTGGTGTGAAGCATCGCTATATACTACATATCCTCCAGATCTAAATGGAATTGATAACACCGATATTGTAGTCAACCGATATTTTAACTCCTTAAAACTCCTTTGGCATTCATCATTCCATCTGAAAGGTACATCCTTCCTCATAAGTTTTGTCAAAGGAACTGAGATCAGTGAAAATCCCTTAACAAACCTCGTGTAATGTTGGACCCCGTTTTTGGAGCCCAACATCAGACACGGAAGCATGAGGCTTGGGCTTGGAGGGAAGACTTAGAAGTTGAAAATTTTAAAAAAAGATCCCTCAGAAGCAAAGGTGGGCATCGCCGCGGCAAAACCTTTTGGGAACTTACGCTGCGGCAAGCAAATTAACTTTTGTCGCAGCGAACCCGCGATTTTATCTTCACCGCAGCGAGCAAATGGTCTCGTCGCGGTGAAAGCCTTTTTCCACAGAACCCATAACTTAAAATTTTCAGCCATTTTCATCAAAACAATACAACCCAGTATGACATCTAACCCTTTTAGGTCTAGAGGTAGTAAGTCTACTGCCAGTCTAGATCCATCAATGAAGACTTCACAACCCTTGTATACTTGACTGATCACCAAATTCCTCCCTAAAGGAGTACTAACAATCAAAGAGTTATCCAAAGACTCTAAATTCACACCATGTAATGCTATGCTTGCAGAAACAAAAGAATGCGTGGAACCAGAATCAATTAAAACATATACTGCTGAATCACACAATTGAGCCATACCCGTGACAACCTCAGGGGCAGCTGCGGCTTCCTCTCTAGTCATGGAAAACACCCCTGCCTGTGCCTGAACCCTTGGCCTTCCTGGAGGAATAACCTTCTTTGCAGTTGCAGAGTTGTCTACCTCAGTGACTGGCCTGGTTTCCACTGTTTCTACTTGCCTCGGTGCTTGAAACTGTGACCCCTCTTGTCTCGGTACCTGTGGACAATCCCTGATCATATGTCCCTTCTCCCCGCATTGAAAACAGGCTCCAAGTAACTTGAAGTACTCTCCTTGGTGAAGTTTCCCACAATGCTCACATTGGGGGTTTGTGTATCGACTCCTTTCTGTCCTTCCAATGCCTCCCATATTGGAGGCTTGCCCTGAAACTGTCTTAGTTTGCTTGTTCCTGGTAGAGCCATTGCTTCCTACTTCACTCTGTGTGTGATAACTCCTTGTACTCCTCTCAGGCATTGGAGCACTCATTCCTTTCTTAGAAGACTAGTCCCTGTTCTTCCTCTTCCTGCTTACTTCGTTTCTTATATTCTCCAGTTTTTCAGCCTGGAGTGCAGCATCCACCAATTGCTGGTAGTCATAGAAATTATGGATCAAGACTTTCTCTTTGATCCCCAAATGAAGACCTCCCTCA
>JANIJH010000006.1:35836401-35858197 GCA_024520975.1 Erythroxylum areolatum
ATCAAGTATTGAGTTTTGTATGAGTATACAAGCATATGATTAAGTATTGAAATTTGTATATGGATGATTTTGTATGTGATGGAATAAAGTGAATAAGAATGAAAAAGAAAAGGAATAAGGAAAAAAAAGAAAAGGAAAAAAAATTATACCGGATTTCGAATGTCTTAGTGTTTCCAACGCGATAAGTTGTCTTTCATATTTGTTACGGATGTCGGAATTTGCTTCAGGTCAACTTGATCCGCTTTTGTCTTCGATAAATCTTTGTTTCGTTTCCGATACCTTTGTTATTCGATTAGTTGTTTCCGCATTTTGTTATTCGATTTGCTTTCGGATTCGAATTATTCAATTTGAATTCGCTTTGGTTTCGATAATTTGCATTCAGCTTTTTCGGTTGGGATCTGGTTTTTGGATCGGGTCCCAACATTTAATGATAGGGGTATGCCCTTTTTAATGCGCAATTTAAAAAGGTAGGGAATTAATCATATAATTGCCACCTTATATCATCCTTAAATTAGTGGCCAAGTTGAGGTATCAAATAGGGAATTAAAACAAATTTTGGAGAAGACTATAGAGCGTCAGAGGAAGGATTAGTCAATTAAATTAGACGATGCTCAATAAGCTTAAAGGATGGTGTATAAGAAACCTATTGACATTACACCCTATAGGCTGATCTATGGAAAAGCATGTCACTTGCCTATTGAGTTAGAACATAAAGCATATTGTGCTATTAAACTCATGAACTTTGATCTTCAAAGTGAAGGTGGAAAAAGGACCTTTTACATGAGTAAATTAGACGAATGGTGGCTTATGGCTTATGAAAATTCTAAAATCTATAAGCAAAGAGACAAAAGTTATCATGATCGAATGATTAAGCAATCACAAGAATTCAACAAGGGAGATCAAGTTCGCTTGTATAAATTTCGCTTAAGATTATTTCCTTATAAGCTTAAATCAAGATGGTCTGGATCATTCATTATGGAGAAAGTTTTTCCTTATGGCATAATCGAGGTGAGTCATCCGTAAAAGGGTACTAAAGGTTAATGGCGATCCAGCAAAGTTGTACCTAAGTAGTGAGCTAGATTCTAATAATGAAAATATCAATTTAACCAAGCCACCTTGAGCATAAAAGATAAGTCAAGCTAAAGATGTTAACTAAGTGCTCCTTAGGAGGCAACTCAAGATTTAAGATTTTCTTTGGTTATGTCATTTTCATATTTTTAATCACTCTTATTTTGTTATTTTCAATAGTGTTATTTTTATTTCTTTTTTTATTTATATCCTTTTTCTTATATTTTTGCAAGGATGTAGTTTAATATTAGATGGATCTGAAATAAGAAAATCATCTTATTCAGGAAAGTACCAACTTAACCCTTTCACTTTCAAATATGCTTGTTTTGTGTACATTGAGGACAATTTACAATTTTATGTGTGGGGATGAGTTTAATAAATCTTTAACTAATTTCTTCAAGCTTATTATAATATTGATTATAAATCTTATTAATTGATATTCTGAATTGGTTGAATATGTCCATTAATACACTACTTTATTATTGAATATTGATTTGAATTGAAATGAAAAGGATGATGGTTAGAATGAAATTAGTTTTCTAAGTTATATTTTTAGTATTTAATGAGATGATCAAGTTGAATGAAATCACATATTATTTACACACATATATGCCATTTTTATGGGCTTTTGAGCCTAAGAACAATTTTATAAGCTCTTTTCCTTCTTTCATGTGTGTTGTCATTATGTAGTAGAATGATTCTAGAACTTGCTTTTATTATGCATATTAAGAGCATATTTGTTGAATTAGAAGCATTAATATGATGAAGGCACTTAGATTCAACAACTTACTTTAGCCTATTTCTTTGAAAATTATGACACTTTCAAATTTAACTTTATGAATAACCAAGTTGAGCCTTACCCCTTTTTTTATTATTATTAACTCAAATTGTTGACCTTTATCCTTTTTTGTTTGAAGACCTTTATATTGTTTTGAATCCTGAAGGTTATTTACATTATTTGCTTGTTTGAAACTTGAATTTTTGTATGGTCTAATATTTTGTTTAATTATGGTACATGATTAATGCTCGAAGTGATTGTAAAGAAAAACAAGCCCATATATATATAAAAAGAAGAAAAGAATAAGTATATAGTACCATTAGTTTTGCAATGAAAGGACCTATGAGTAATGTGATAAGTTTCATGTAATGCTTTTTTTACTAATTTTCCTTCAAATCAACCTTTTTATTATCATAATCATACTGTACTTATACTGCATTACAACCTATACAATGACTTTTTGATTTTTGTTTCTAGTTTATACATAAGTGGTGGAGATGTGATTTTACAACAAACATATAGTAAGAGTTTACTATGTATTGATTGAGACTTTTTATGTTTTCACCCCTAATCACTTGAGTGCATTGAATGACATCTTAGTGAGGGCCTAAAGATATATGCATTTGATTTCAATAAGATTGTTTAAGTGATCACTGTTCATATTTCTTAGGAACTTAACTTAACTATAATTGTATGTTAATTTGATTCAATAGGCTATGATGATGCATAGTATGAATGGACATATTGAGATTGATGATGGATTGATGCTATAGATTTATAATTTTGATTATGATTTGCTTGAGGAAAAGCAAAAGTTTAAGTATAGGGATATTTGATAGATGGATAATTGATTATATTGTTTACCTTATATTTGGCATATTTTTGCTTGATATTTTATACTTTTATTGTATATTTGGAACTTAATTCGGCCCAAGTGTGCTTAAAGAGAATAATTGCCTTTATGGACTAAAACGAGAAGAATTAAAAAGGAAACACGACGTAAAACTAATATTGGAAGTAAAGAAGGGATGCATGGCCATGCAACAATCCATGCACTTCTCCCAAGCCATTCAGATTCACAAATTTTGGCAATTTTTGGTTATGCACAATCTGGCACACGATCGCATCAGCCCATACATCATCTAAAACCCTACATTTCAATATAAAAGATGATTTTAGAGACAATTGAGAGGAGGAGATGAAAGGAGGTGTTCTGAAACTATTAAAGGCAACTCCAAGTGTGATTTTGAGCCAAAGAAGCGAGAAACACAAAGAACTTATTAACAGACCCATTGAAATACAAGATTAGACCTCTATATAGCAAGAATACTTAATCAAAGACAACTAGGGAGATTTAAAATTATGATTCCATTGCTTTCAATTCATTTTTATTTTTATGTATGTTTGATTTCACGTTTAGTGATGTGTAATTAAGCATCTTATTAGTATTTAGGTTAGATAAACCCTATGTTTATACTTTAACATGTGTTGACTCTTTTATTAACACAATTGGTTGATTGATTTGTTGCAATCCAATTATCTGTTTTATTTATGTTCAAGTAATCTGGAATATTAGATCATAATCTGATTCCATATGTAGAGACTGAGAAATCCTATTGATGAAAACATCTTGTTGGTATTTAGGTTAGATGAACCTAATGTTTATACTTTAACATGTGTTGACTCTTTTATTAATGCATTTGGTTGATTGATTTTTTATGATCCAATTACTTGTTTTATTTATGTTCTAATAGTTTGGAATATTAGATCATAATATGATTTCACATATAGAGACTGAGAATCCTATTGATGAATAGATCTATAGTAATTAGAAGTAGTTGTCTGCAACCTTAGAGATAGGACGACATAAATCTTCTGAATTAGGGTCAAACCTAATAGAGAGACTCATAAATTGATAACATAATAAACTTTAAGCTGAGTAATTCGATTGGAAACCTTAGGATTAATTGTTAGTAGACTCAAGATTAGCTATTAATATACCATAGGAGTCTCCATGGTCCAATAAATCAATAAAACAATTGCATAATAAAAGATCAATTTATTAAGAGTTTAGGAGGATTCGAACCTAGATTCTAATTGTCTAGCATCGGTAATTCACTAAGTACTTTCGTAATTCTCCGTTTTAATTGTGTTGTTCATTTATTTTATTTGTTCAATTTTATTTTCTTAAATTCAAAAACCATAATCCATTCGTAGAGTAGATAATAGAACAAAGGAAACTACTAGTCCTTATTATCCTTGTGGGATCGACTCATATTTGCCGGTACTAGCTACAGTTATGCTGTGCACTTGCAGTTATTACAATATGACCAACTCCATAAAAGTCAATCTAATTTGTGCCTGTGTGTTATGCTATCATATCCTTCCATTCATTAGACTTTTGCTTCAATTCAATTAGATGTCAATATAAATGAACCATAACTAAGTAACCATAACTCTGAAATAGCATATCCAAATTCTAAGAATTTTGTTTTTTTATTTTTAAAATTCTAAGAAATTCGGTAGAAGCAATAATTGCATAATTGAAATTGTTCCAATTTTTCTTTTATTTTGATCGAGTATGAAACTAAATAATAAATATGATCTAAATAATAAATATGATCTAAGTAATAAATGCCCAAGTTTCTTTTGGGTCCCAATTCTAATACGATCCACATGCTTCATTAGCACGGACTGCTTCCAAAAGAATATCCACAATTAAAAAGATAAACCCTACATTAAGAATATAATAACTCCATCGGTCTAATTGTTGAATCACTGAAACATGTAATAATTACTAGAAAGAACAACAGGAGAATAGAATAATAGTGATAATAATAAATAAAAAGAAAAATGAAGTAGAAGAGACTAGATTCCAAATGAAAAAAAATTCATACTTGAAAAAAGATTTCTAGTTTTCGAAGAATAAAAGGTAAAAGATGAGGAAAATTTAGGAGAATCGTCAATTCTAACTATCGTCTATGTATGACCTATACTAGATCTAGTTAGCTGCACATCTACCTTCTTTGTATTCTTGATAGCCTATCTTTGTCTTAGTCGAATCTTTCAGTGGTATATTTCAGTCTTCTTCCCCATTATTTAGAAAGATTGAGCCACGGGTTTTGCAAGTTTTGCATCATGAAATTTGTGCTACGTACAACTCATAAATGATCTATATAAAATCACATAGGAGAAAATAAAGAATAGGAGAGAACAAAGAATATGAAAGAAACTACAAAGAATTAAAGGACATAATTCAATTTGTGCTATAATTGAGATAAATTTTGTTGTCACCATTTATTAGTGCTTTTAGAACTTGGATCTCTCTCTTAGGCAAGGCATCAAGTCCATCTATCGTTATCAATTAATTAATTTTTGAGGGCCTTAAGATTTGTTAATTAATCATCCTAACTTAAGCAAATTCAAAAATAAGTCTTATAGTTTTATTTAGTTTTTACTATCATTTATTTATATGAATTACTTTAAAGTTAATAAATGATTGAGAAAGAATAGAAAGAATAGATAAATAAGAGGACCAGAATTCACAACAAATTAGTAATATATACTTAATTTGAAAAGACTATATTGAAGTTTAATTAAATTTAGCTCATATACAAGTTTATATATAATTGGACAACATATGTACCATGCAACAACATATCAATAGTGTAAGACTTAATTAAGAGATGATTTCGTTTTATTGATATGAAATAGTGTTGCAATAGGTAAGAGGCATTGATACTTTCTAAGTACAACGGAGACCTAAATTCTAAACATAAACATATATATAAAAGAACTTCATAAGAGTTGAAAAATGCTATTAAAAAACACAAAAGTGTTTTCAGTCCAGAGAACTTCATATGCCAAATTACACTTTGAGATAAATAAATAAAACCCATAATTCCGTCCTTATAACTTGACCGCTATTCTCTTTATGTATCCCATTCTCTACCAAACAACATAGTTCTACTAGGTATTTACATTCGAAAATTCTCAAATCATAACTATGGCGGTTTTCTAGAAACTAATTATACTGAAGCTCTGTAAACCATGCATTTCTGATTAGTACTGGTCGGACTTTGAAGCCTTAACTCCCAGGATCATGTTTGTTTTGTTTAATGAGGCTCCCAAATCTTCTGGCAACTCCAGCATCTGACAACGTATCCCATACCTGTAGCCATAGATTACATCCATTGATCACTAACCAATTGAAATTGGATTTGGTAGATACATCACCTGTATTGCACAAGTATGTAATAGCAAAATTTTCACCCACTTCTAATTTCCCTTTTGAGCCTCCAACGGCCAGCAAAAACGGGTTGTCCTCAGCAAAAGAAATGGAGAAGATGGCTCCCTGATAACGTTAAGGACATGATTACTTTCCAACTCACGTTAATGAATCAAGTCTCAGAAAATTTAGGAATATCATACTGCTTTCAGATTCCTAGACGCAACACAGGAAGGCTGGTTGTTTGACAAATCCCATAGCTTTACCTACAGAAAATGCCAAGCACCCAATCAAACAATATTAAAGAACCTATAGTTTGCAGTTAGATGATGGCCCACAAGATTTATTTACCATCTTATCAGTTGATCCTGTCGCAAGAAGCTGTCAAATTACAATAGAAGAGTTATGCATGTTTAATCAAGAACATGACTTGCATAGAAATTAGGATCAGAGAGCATATAGATGTGTACATTACGAGCAGACAGATTGTAGGAGATGGTGCAAACAGCTTTATCGTGTGCATGAAGAGTAAAACTTGGCTTCGAGTAGCCAGATGAATCAGACTTGGCTCCCCTAATGTCAAAACCTTGGACAACACCATCTTCAAGACTCGCCTAAAGAAAATTGAAAGAATCAACCTTTATGTTTACAGCACAAAGATGACATTAACAGCTTCCATCATTTGGCAAAATCAAATGCCTCGAACTGTAGGAATAAAACATTAACTAGAAAGAGGAAGCACACACCACAAATGAGTGACTATTATGTGGATCCCAAGCTAAGCTTTCAACATCAGCTGTCACTAACCATTTAAAACCAGGATGTGAAGGTATCCTCCCATCCTTCTGCAGCTCACAAGAATATAACATGAATGCAAAGTATTTAGAGAGCAGTTACAGAATAGAACTTACAGATTAAAGAAAATAGAATTTTAGCTAGAGCGTAAAAGTATTTTTATTGGTTTTCATATTTACACATTTGCACATAACAGAGGAGATACGATCCTTATTACCATAACTACTGAACGATCAAAAGATCCACTAAGAAGAACTTGAGGCTCATGATGATTCCAAGCAACTGCTTGAACCTGCAAGAAGTAACATGAACAAAAAAATACAACACATCAAATTGCAAATAGAAAGCATACCAAATATAAACTTATAACTCATATTGCACAAAATAATTCTTGCCTTGTCCGTATGATGTTCCATGGTAATATCACATTTCCCAGAAGCAATATCCCAAATTTTGACCTGTTTGTCAGCACTAGAACTGGCAAGGATATTCCTGTAACATTTATTCATTTGCCATAAGAGCATCACATCTAGGTACTAAAATCTGTGGAACCAATGATATGACAAATAACTAAAAGATTTAGAAAAACCTGAATTGCTTGTTCCAAGCAAGACCAAGTACAGAATCAGTATGGCTGCCTTCTTTGTACTTAGTTGACATCTGAAAAAAGCGAGAATTTGTACAAAGAAGCAACCAGAGGATAGCTATGTATGCGATTGCAAATATATATATATATATATTTTGATAATTGTATATATATAGCTACATCCTAAAACTGTTGACATTTCCTTTCCCACTCTTATATATATATATATAGCTACATCCTAAAATTGTTGACATTTCCTTTCCCAATCTTTGGAATAGTTGGACTCTGAAAATATTAATAGGGCTTTTCCAACTTGTTCAACCTTGATTCTGCTCATCACATATCTACATTTTATTCAGTATGGTTTGATGTTTCTTAAAAGATGACATGTATTTGAAAGTAAAAGATTAAATTTCAGTTTCTTAAAAGGAACAAAATTTCAAGTTGTTGTATCAAATGATGAAAGGAAACGATCAAAATTCCAGTAGAGTCAAAGGTCATTTTTCAAAGGCAAATGAAGTTCATGATTATTGATGAACATTCCATGGCATTGATTTTTAACCACTCGTCAAATTATGTTACCATTTGACAAAAACAAACCTGTACAAATCAGAAAAGAACTTGGAAGTAACAAACCTTCTTTCCCTTTTTCTTCTTCTTTTCAACAGTGCCGCCTAATACCAATGATGGTTGTACTTCGTCAATCTGAGCATTTTAATGATGTAAGGAGTCTCAAAAAGCATCTACCTACACATTAAATAAAACTAAATATTACATATCATTATTCCACATACAGTGTCTAGATCCCATATTTCAATCGAAGGTTCCATAGAGCCAACAGCAACAAAATTTCCTGCAAAGACAAAAAAGGTCACAAATATAATGCAACTACAGTGAGCCACAAAAAAATTATTTTCCATGACCATAAATACGAGCAAAATATCATAACCATTAGTTATAAGAAGTGCACACCTAATGTGAAACCAGAAAGTGCAGGATTTAAAGTACCTCTATCTTCTCCTTTAAGAGGACAATCAAGCCATGCTGTGCAAAGAGGGAATGCTGAAAGGACAATATCGTGGTGAACATACATGTTAAGCTCACTGGAATCAGATTCCTCAAGTATCCAAACCTGCATTTGAGTAAAAATACATTAATATTAGTGAGAGAATGAGAGAAATAGAGAATGAGAACTATCCAACAAAATGTTGCATGCCTCAAGGTGACTGAATTCATCTTCATTGCGGGCACAAACTATAACCGAGTCTTTTGGTCTGATGGTCATATCTTCAAGCTCTTCAGAATCATCTTCCTAAAAGGGGTGCCAAAGCATCAGAAGCCAAAGAGAAGGAGTAAGCTAAAACACAAGAAATCAGTAAACTTACATCATTATCCTTTAGATATGGATCCATTTCATTGCTTGGGTAGTAAAGATCCCCAAGACCCGTACTGAAAAGCTCAATGTCTGAGAGGATTTTTCATAGGGTTGTATAGATATCAATTTTAGTCTTCAATTGAAGAGCATAAATCCACAGCATGAATTAAAAGAATTCATCAGGCAAAAAATTAGATGGAAATCGCCACAATTCGCAGATTAGTTCAAATCTGATTGAACAGTCCATCCTAATTTTTCAACTACGACAAAACACTATTCCACGCATTATATAAAAGCAAACAAGAATGAAGTCCGGTCGTCTCACAAACGTTCTCTTATTATCTTTACCTTCATCCTCATCATCATAATGGTCCATGTTAAGCTCCTCCAAGCCATCAGCAATATCATCAAAATGGCTGGTATTAGAAGTTTTTCCAAGAGCATCAGCTACAGCTAATGCCTGACCGACTTCATGCGTCTGCTTGCAAGTATCAACTTCCATATTTTCATCAGCAGCATAAACAATATCGTCTTCCTCACTGCCGCTATCTCCACTACAGAAACCACAAGCACAAAAACCTCTTAAAGCAGCAAACAGCAACAAGAATCAATTCTCATAGGAAAACAAGGCAAAGAGGAATAAAAGAGATAAACCTCTTCTTACTTTCTCTCAAAAGCACCGCTTTTTATAATCTCATCAATCTCCTCCTTGGAGGGTGGCTCTGCCACTGCTGGGACGGACTTGAAAACACCTTTGGGAACCCAGGATACCGCGGCTATCATAATTTCCCAATTAAGAAGAGGGACAAAGAAGAAAAGGGAGACTGGCGGCTAATGGTTTTCAAGAAGGAGCTTTGTGGTGCTTCACTCGTGGGCTCACAGCATATAACAATAAGATAAGTGAAGTGGAGGAGGAGGAAATCACCAAAAAGCTTACGACCACATGCGAGTGAAGTATAAACAGAGGGATACAGGTGGACATGGGTTTAATTAGGGTTTTTTAGGATCATCAAGGCCCATGATGATTTGAAGGCTTATGCTGCTAAATCAGGAACTTGCCTTGAAACGAACGTGGAAGAGAATTTTCAGAGCGTGTTGGGCTTAATATAAGCTACATTACCATTCAACATTTTGGCATACAGAGGTAATTAATAGAGTGAATTAGTCCAATGGTTCTAATCTTGATATTTTATACCTCACAAGAAAATAAACTGTCAATGAATTTGTTACATTCTTTACTTTTTTATTGTTATCCTTCCTTTTGTAAACTTGCTATCATTAAATTTATAAGGATAAAAAGTATTAGGTCTTGCAATTTCTATGTGAAAGGTAACAGTAACTAAAATTGAATTGAAGTAAAGAAGTTAATACTTATAATATTTGTATTCACCACAATACACTTTCCTTCCGGTGATTAAAAAATCGAATCAGATTGAAATGTTAAATTACAATAATCTTGAATTAGCTAATTTTAGATTCAATTTCCTATAATAATCTTTGTTAATAAAATATTTTGATTTATTAATTGAGCAGCTAATTTTTATAAATAAAAAATTTCAATCTTCTTCTTCAATTAAATTTCAACTTCTTCGTAGGAAAAAAATCTCTTTTAATCTCACTTTAACTTATTTAATTTTGTTCAATCTTAACTACTATTTCCCATTTCAATTGACTTTATCCAATGTGTTTTAACCCCATTTCAATCTCTTTTATGTTTATGATATATATGCCTAATTATTTGTTTTCCCAAGTGCACAATGTAATTATCACTAACATAAGTGAGTATAGGTCGATTCCACAAGTATTATTATTTAAATCGATTCCACAAGTATTATTAGTTAACTACCCACTATTTATAAACTAAGAATAATGATTATAGATCACTGAATAGGAAAATAAAATAAGTAACATATCTAAACACTAAGACAAAGTAGTGATCAAGAATATATCAATCATAAAGGACCATCAAAATGTTATGCAACTAACTACTTGTATCAATTCACAAGTTGATTCAACTCGCTTCATGATTCTTCAAACTACAACCTGAATCATAGAAACTACAACCTAATACTTTTAACATACATTTTCCTTCTAGTGATTAAAAAACTGAATCAGATTGAAATGGTAAACTACAATAATCTTGAATTAGCTAATTTTTAGATTCAATTTACTATAATAATCTTTGTTAATAAAAATATTTTGATTTATTAATTGAGCAGCTATGTAAGGCCCTAAAATATACCATAGTTGAAATGATACATGTTCATGAAAGTACATGTGAGATAGGAGTTAAAATTGTGCTATGATTTGAATGTAAAAGGTAAATGACTTGAATTTTAGTATTGATGGACTATAGTTAGTAAATTGGAATTAATTGATACTATTAGAAAATTGAGGTATTTAAATGTATATTTGGACTAGGAAAATTATCAAGTGACGAGTTAAGTTGGCACATGAAAATTAGAATGACTAAGCCTAAGAATTAGTGACATTTGGCATAGCTAATACATTGACATTTGGCATCATCCATTGTGTGACAAATGGCTTGGCAAGAATGTGACAAATGGCATTGTTAATAAAGTGACAAGTGGCCTAATTAAATTGTGGCGTTTGGCAACATTCACTAAGTGACAAATGGTTTAATGGAAGTGTGACAAATGGTAGCTTAAGTGCAGGACATATGTGACATATACAAAGAAGACATATGCCTTATGGTGGGAGTGACACCTAGATGGTGATGAAGCAAGTTTCTGCTAGAAGCATTTTCTATTTTGTTCTTTCTTCATTTTGCTTCCTTCTCTCCACCAAAACGCCCATGTTCTCTCTAACTTCTGAAATTTTGTTGGATTTTGGATTATCAACCTTTGGAAGCTTTGTAAGTTATTTCATTAAGAAATAGGTCTTATGATTCTATGTATTATTACCTTATTGATGTTGAAGGTTGCACGTTAAACTTAGGTATGTGCTCGTTGTTTGGAAGGGTTGGTTCAACTGGTTGTTTGAAGTTAAAGAGGTAAGGGATTTCTACACTTGATAGAATGTATTCTTATAAGTTTTATGATACCTAATGAGGCCCAGAAATATGTGTTATGATGTTGAACATTAGGTGCTAGAAAAATAATTCTGGTTTAGCATATGTTGTTTCGGTTTTAATGTATGAAAGATAAGGATTGTAAGCTGTTTACTGAATGACTTTGGAATTAGTTCTGGACAGAAAAGTGATGTGTAATTGAGGAATTAATAAGGTGAAATTGAAGTAGAATTCATGAATTTTACTGAAGGGGGTGTTGAAAGTGTAAGATGTGAGTTAATTGTATTAGTTTCACTGAATAGGTTTCATGGTATAGGCATTGGTATTTTGGCCATTACTTGACCTGAAGATGTCCAAATGGGGTGGTTTTAATTGTAAATTAAACTAAATACATAGGTCTAAAACTTTCATGAAAAAATAGAATTTGAATTCTATCTTTAAGGGTCTAGAAATTTAGTTTGAAATTGAGTCTTAGCTTAAGCTGTAGCACTACCCAAGACAAAAATCATGTCCTGTTGTTATCGAATAAACTGTATTGATATAGGTTAAATAAGACAAAGTTGTTTTCACAAAAGTTGTATCTTATTCTCTTAGTTTTCAACTGGTATAAAGTTGTGTAATTTATGGATACCAAAATTGAGCGATATGAGTTGTACAACTTTGAGTGCATGATTATGCACTAGCCAAAATTTCAAATGTACTCAGATTGTAGTATATTGAGTATAACTTTTGGAATACTAAATCAAATTGTATTAACTATAGTTCATTAGAAACTTAAGATATAGAGGAACATTTGTCTAGAAGAACACATTACTTAGGAGCCTTAGTTTCTATGCCAAAATAGCTATACAAATCTGACCCAAAAACTATCCTAAGAAAATATGGAATAAAAAAATGCTATATATAATGTTAGGACTTTTAACAATGGTTTTATTAAACTAAGTTGAGGTTAAAAATAAACCTAGATAATGTTAAATTAATGGGGAAAAAGATAACTGAGTTATGGTTTGTTTATGGAGTTAATTACGTAAAGCATGTGAGGTTACTTAATCTTACGTTTAAAGTTGAAAGGAATGATATGTTTAAAGGTGAATGTGTTCTTTTGAATACCAATGTTTTTCAAAAGGTTTATGTTATGTGAATTGAATATGATTGTTAAAAAATGGAACTTTGTGTCATGTTTTGGAATGTGTAAACATAAAATGCCTTTAATGGTACATTATTGCAAATGATTATGCTAATAGGCAAGATTAGTTGGATGTGTATTTATAAGTTCAATTTAAGGAAAGTGGAATAATGACATAACATCTTTTGCTTGTGATTGTGAAATGTAAAATGGATTGCTTTTAAAACTGTCAAGTCCTAGTCGTGGGTAAATAGGCATAGCTTAGAAGGGTCTGCAGCTACTCCTGTGACACTTTGATGTCTCCTGTCTCTGGCACTTCGGTGTCATCTGTTAATGAGACTTAAGTTTCTCCTATTATGTGATATCGATCACGGTATCTCCTGTATTAGTATCGTTACTCACTTCTATAAAAAGGATTAATATACTAACTTGTTTTGTTTTCTGATATGTTCAAGGCTAATATAAGTTAAGTTTAGTTTTGATATAGCTAAATGTTGTTATGATGTAAATAATATTTATTTAGATACTTTAAGGTTCTGTTTTGTGATTCTAATATTCTGCTCGGATATGAGTAAGTTTGAAGCAAGTATATTATATATTCTATTTTGATATGTTATATTATGTTCTAATGCAAATGATATTGGGATGTTTAGTAATTTGAACAATTAAAGGTTATCTAAGATTTGACATGATTTATTATATGTGAATGCTAGACGATTGTTAGAAACAATTGCCTGATTATATGTGTTTAGTTTTTCTCCACTAAGCTATATGCTTAGCACGGTAGATTTTGCCTTGTGTAGGTTTCGTTAAGAAGACTTGAGACTGGGAGAATATCAATCGCAGTGGCTAAAAAGATTGAGTTTTGTTTTGACAAAATGTATAATTGAGTTTGTTTGTTTTTAAGTTGCATTTGATAAATGATGACTTTTGAATTTGTTTGAAGGTTTGTAATAACTATACTACAGGATGGATTGGGATTTAAGACATATTTGTATTAAGTTCAATGTGTATAATGTATTTTGTTTGTAACTCAACTTGGAATGAAATATAGTGTATGTTTGTCTAAATTGCTAAAAAAGGAAGATGTAGAATGCTTTGGTTCATTTGTACTGTTTGTGTGGCATCCATATATTTTTCCAGGGGTATTTGGGTATTACATTTTTTGGTATCAGAGCATGGTTTAAGCGATTTTGGTTTAACTAGTGCTTAATAGCTTATATTTGAGTGTAAAAGTTGTGTTTTGGCCTAATGTGGTTTGTCTCATGTTTTGATTATAGAATTAAAGATGGAAAAATCTCATGAAGCCGTTGATGAGGTTGTTAAGAGTAATAATCCTAAGCGATCTCGTCCATCCATATCTAGACCTTCTGGGGTCAATTAAGGTGAAGTTGAGGTGCCACCTCCTTCTCCAGCTCAGGGAGAGGCTTTAGTTAAGTTGTCTCAGGATATAATGACATTACTGCATCGTATGACTGCACCTAAGGCTCTAATTGATCAGTTGTGGAAGTATAGAGCTGAGGAATTTACTGGGACATCTTTGGAGGAATCTGAAAGAGCTAAGTTTTGGATAGAGAAAGTGAAGAGGGTATTAGATAAAATCAGTTGTCCATCAGATCAGATGGTGCATTATGTTGTCTCTCTTCTTCAGGGAGCAGCCTACGAGTGGTGGAAGTTCATTTTAAGAAATCCTCAACTACTAGTGCCTCTGACTTAGGATTTCTTTACCCAAGAGTTCAAAGCTAAGTATGTTACGGAGGCTTACAAAAAGGAGAAGTGGAAGCAATTTCTGAACTTGAAATAGAGGAACTTGTCGGTTGTTGAGTACGATCCGAAATTCAATCGACTCAGTAAGTATGCCCCTGAATCGGTACTTACTGAGGAGTTCCGGTGTTATTATTTTGAGAATAGTTTGAATGATTCCATCAAGTGAATTACCATTAGATGGTGCAAGCTGCTATGAAAATAGAAAGTTCCTGATGGTTAGAAGAGAAAGGAGTCAACAAAGGGGCTTTGCTAGAGGAGGTCAATCCTCGGGCAAGCGAAGTCCAGAAGGTGCTTCCTTTGCACCAGAATTTTCTTAGAGATCTGTGGCTCGGGAAAGGTGACAAAATTTTCCCTTATTAACTACTACTAGTAGGGGTTCCTCTAAGAGCCAAGGTTCTAGTGCTCCGGAGTTCCCTCATTGCTCTGTACATCATTGGGGTATGTTGGAGGGATACTGGTGCTTATTTTCGATGTGGCAGCACTGAGCATCTGACAGCCAATCGTCCTCTCAAACAGTCTCAGACATCATAAGTCAATAGGGAGGTTTCTCATGCATCTGCTAGGAACAGAGGATGTGGTAGAGTTCGAGGAGGATTTGGTCCAAACATACCTAATCTAAGCACCCAATTGGAAACTATGGATCTACCAGTTGTGCCTTCTACTTCTACTCGAGCTTATGCATTGAAAGCTCGTAAGGATCAGGACACACCTGAAGTTATTGCTGGTATTGTTTCTCTCTTTAATTCTGAAATGCATGCACTGATTAATACTAGATCTACTCATTCCTATATTTGTGTTGGAGAAATGTTTGAGAAGGAGATGTCTATAGATCAATTAGAGTATGAAATTCATGTAATGTTAGGCCCCGTTTCAAGAGCCCAACTCGGGGGGTGATAAAAACATGAGCCATCATGGAAGCCATTTGGTTATAGAAAACTCATTGGCCATTAGCGATTCATCTTCATTCTCATACCATCCCAAAAATCCCCTATTTGATCAATTAATAAATGACAATCTATTCTTATGATTATGTCCTCAATCATATTGTACCTGTTTTGGGACAAGTGACATAACTACTCCCCGAAAGTAATGGTGGGTTTGCTACGACAAACTAATGTTTCATCGCGGCAAAACCATGACAATAATTCCAAAGCCCCTTTCGGGTGAAGTTCACTGTGGCAAACTAATTGGCTTCGCCACGATGAAGTCCCTAGACTACTCTTTCCAGACCTGAGAAGGTCCATTTAGTGGACCTAAAGTCTGTCCAATGGACATAGGATGGACAAAATTCACTCAAGAGCCTTCCCAAAGGTTTCTACATCTATTCTAACCTTACTTTCCCTCTAAATTGTTCCAAATTCACTTCCTCTAATGCAACATCATTTCATAACCATTCAACTACCAACTTTACTTCATTAAACTCTCTAATCGCTACTCATTTGAATCATTACTTACAACTAATTCTCATCCTTCACAATTTCCTATCTTTCTTTTCCATATCACATCTCACTTATATATATAACAACAATTCATGTTCAAAATTCATCATCTAACGCTGATAACTTCTTCAATTATACCTAATTTCATCTCAACATCATCCATACACAATTCATAATTCATTAACAAGAAAAGATAAGAGTTTTACAAAGCTTTAATGGCATTTCAAGCCACAATATATCAATGTCTCAAAATCTCAAAATCCATAAGATACTTGAACTAATAATACTTGAAATGAGACTAAAGCCTTGTGGTTACAAAATCTAGCTTAAGATACAAAATTATGCAACTTGGAGTGATGCCTGGCCTCTCGCTCGCTCAATCTCTTGCTCATCACCTGGAGGTGGGAATGGAATGGGGGTGAGTTTAAAGCTTGTGAGTATCAAGTTTATAATAGAAAACAAGCAAAATCATTGAAAATGCTCAATGTTATAAAAATTTTGCATCAAATCCATAAAGCACATATTTTCCAAATTCTTAACTTGTCAACACATATCATAAACACATAAGTCCCATGTGCATCACATTTTCATCCAATCATAAACACATAAGCAATTCAAAATGGTTTGGGTAGGTCCATAAACAGAACGTACAAACTGTAACATCCCGTTACCCATGTTAAGGCTAGAATTGTGATTTATGAGAAAGTACTGAGAAATTAGGAAATGCAAATCATGCTTTAGTTAAATATGACATGCACATTTTTGCACATGAATATGATTGTACATGCATTCATTGACATTTTTCAGTTATAATTGATTTATAAATGCGATTAAAATGTGAATCGTGAGTTATTTGTGTTAAAAACTTATTTGGAGACCATTAGCATTATTTCAAAATTATTGGTGAATTTAAGGTATATTTGGACTAGGACGAATGCCAAGTGGTAGGATAAATTGTTACATGAAAAATTTGGATGGTTAAGCCTAAAATTAAGTGACATTTGGCTTAATTGGTGACAAATGGATTAGTAATTAAGTGACAAATGGATCAATTATTGTATGACAAGTGGACCAATAATTAGAAGACATATGGAACTGATTAATTGGTGACATATGGCAGCATTTGGAGTGGATTAGTGGTAGTATCTTGATTAGGCAAATATAAGACATGTCTTAGGACAAATGTTGTGTCGTAAAGTTGATACCTAACATATTGATGGAGCAAATTCTAGCAGCAATATTTCTGCTATTTCTCTCTCCCTTCTCCACTGAATTTTCTCCAACTTTGTCCTTTGTAATTTTCTTGAACCCTAGCCAAATTGCTGCACCGAAACTAGCTTTTTACCTTACATAAAATAGCTAAGAAAACCAGCTAAAAGTTACCTTCATCTTGCTGTCCAAAATCAACCTGTTTTCATAATAAGTTTGTGATGAATTTTGCTTGCATGGAGACTTAATTTAATATGAAGTTTGAGCTGAATTGAAAGCCTAACAAGTAATTGAAAATCTGATCTTTATGATATGTTTAGCAGTACGAGAATTCTGCTTGAATTGGAATGACATATATGAGATATTGGTGAAGATGTATGCTGGAATGTTATGAACTGGAGAATTTTTATTGAATAGACTTTAGTATTTTGATTATATCTTGAACTATAGGTTTCCAAATATGTTGATTTTTGATTCAGAATAAATTAGAGACATGTGTCTACAACTTTCCTGAGGAAGTCAAATGTTAACTCTATCTCTAAGCATTTTAAAATCTGGTTGGAAGTAGAGTTAGGAGTTTTGTAATAGTTTAAAAATAGTCTGAACTGTTTTGGATATAACTTTCAGTATACTAAATCAAATTGCATGATTATGGTGTTATTAAAAATTGAAAACATAGTGGAACAATTGTCTAGAAGAAAGTGTTACTGAAATACACCATTTTCCTTGTCATAATGATCATGCAAAGTTATCCCGAAAGGGGTTGCTAGCATGAAAATGCTGAGGTGTGCTTGATAACTGGAATGTTTTTTATGAACATGCTTCCGTATTTTAGATATATTTTAATTTATAGATTTCCAAATGAAATGATTCTTGATTTAAATTGAACTATAGACATTTGGATATAAATGTTAAGAAGAAATTGAATTTGAATTCTATCCTTAAGGGTCTTGAAATTTAGCTTGAAAGTAAGTCTTGGATTAGGCAGTAGCACTACCAGGGATAGAAATCAGGTCCTATTATTATTGAATAAACTGTATTGATATAGGTCAAATCAGACAAAGGTATCTTCACAAAATTATAGCTTATTCTCTTACCTTGCGAATGGTATAATGTTTGTATTGTTTTGGATATTGTAATTGAGAGATATGAGGTGTACAACTTGAGCACATGATCATGCATTAGCCAAAATTTCAAATGTACATAGTTTGTGGTATTTTGAGCATAACTCATAAAATAATTAATCAAATTGTATAATCTTGGTATCATTAGAAACTTAAGACATCAGAAAACAACTTTCTAGAAGGAAGTGTTGCCTAATTTTGTCATTTATCTTATCAGAATCATTATGTAAAGTTGACCTGAAAGCATATTATGAGAAAAAAATCTGAAATGATCAATTGGGTTATGAAATTAGTTTCACATTGTTTTATTATGGTCCAAACCCTAAGTACAAATTATATTAATGAGGGTTTTGCTATCTTAATGATATGGTGACAAAATCTCGATAAGATACTCAGAGTTGTCATTGAACATGTGTTGTGCATATTGTCTATACATCGATGTGCATAAAGAAAGACTTATACATTTGTGCAAAATTGTGATATATGTAAATGTGTTTTATATGATATAAAGGAGCACATTGGACGCTAGTCAGACATTGCTGGACCATCCAGGCAATAACACATTAGAGTGTACTATGAGTAACCTAAGATGGTCTCACCTTGATTTGTTTTGTTTATTACCGAATTAAATTTGATATTGATGAATGTGTATTGAATTGTGTTATGAATTTTGGACAATAATTTTCTGAGGCATTTGATGTATGTGAATATCATTGGAAGTGTTACTTGTATGTGAATTAGAATGACTAATTTAATTTGATATGTATTGATTGCGTTATGAATTCTGGATATGAATTGTCTTAGGAGTTTAATATTTGGGTATGTATTGGAAGTGTTATGAATTGTTGCGAAACTCTGTATGATATTTGAATTCTCAATGAAAGTTGAATGCCAAATTTAGGTCCGATGATTATGAGATTCTGACTATGCATCATTTGTGATTATTATAAATGGTAAATTCTGTAATTTATGCATTTTAAAAAATGCATACTCAGATAACGACGTTGTGATCGGAGTAGCCAGTTTGATAGAGCTTTGAGCTCAGTTTTCTACACGTAGAGCTTTGCTCTGTGGTTTCTATCTGCCTGTAGAGTTTTGCTCCATGATATATGTTTTTGACTGAGACCAATTGGCCAGTATTTGTATCCGTATGTGAAAGGCACTCAATCACAACAATAATAACAAATGTGGAGTCTCATATGCACCTGTATTGATATATATATGTTCTGAATTGCAATGATATCATGATCTGCCATGGTAATGTGTGTATTTGGATTATATAAGATCTGAATGATTATATATGAATTATGTGATCTTTTGTGATTGACCTGGATGAAATCATCAATGATGGTTCACTCATTGAGTTCGCAAAACTCATAAAAATTGCAATGTGATTTTTTAGGTATGAGACAGGAGACCTAGTTCCTTAGACTAGACTAAAGGAACCTTTTGGATTAAGTTATGGCTCAGAGGTCTGTCAGTTGACATCTGAAGAGTTATAGCTTATGTTGTTGGGACCCAATCCGGAGACCGGATCCCAACCGAAAAACGGAAGTGAAAGGAGCAGATAACAAAGCGAAACAATCGATAACAAAGCGGAACACAAAATAAAAGCAGAATCGCATGCGAAAATCAAAGAAATCTAATCGAATACGAATGTAATCAGAAATTCAAATCGAAACTTAAAAGCAAAAACAGAACCATATTGGAAGCGAATCAAAAGCGAAAGTCAAAGAAAAACGAATCGAATAACAAATCGGATACGAATCAAATGGAGAATACATATCGGAAAGAGAACAGAAATTCGAATCGAATGAAAGGGATCTATTAACTGAAACGAATTCTGACATCCAAGAGCAAAACAAAATAGCGTAGAAAACTATCACGTTGGAAACCTAGACTAAGACATATCGGAAATCCGGTACAAATTTTTTTTCTTTCTTTCTTTTCCATTTCTTTCATCTTTAATCAAACTCATACAAATCAAACAATACAATTTCCCTTTTGGAAAATTTAACCTTATACAAATCTCAATTCATATTAGACTTCTTAACAGGCAATTTCTCAATCTCATCTTGTTAACAAATCATGTATCCTATTCTTTTCTTTCCTTTGTCATAAAAATTTCAGCAGCATAATGGTTGCATTTAAACAAACCCAAAACCTGCAACGGGTTTCAAAACACACTTCTAAATTTCAAGCAAAAATTCAGAATCATCAGACCCTCCCGTCTGGAAATTCAGCATAAACAAACACAATCCTATTTCTAAAACACTTCAATACGTCTCAATCCACAATCAGAAATCATACCCCAATATAATATACAAATCCATAATTTAATCCGAACACAACCCAATCATATTCATAAACACTTCCATAACTCAAATTAATATACAAATCTCATAATTCAAAAACATCAGAAAACAAACATTTACAATACACAATGGCATTCCAAGCCATATACCAAAACCCCCGAATACCTAAAACACAAAACCAACAAAATCAAACATAAACCTTGACCTTTTTTCATCCGATCTCCCGCTTGATACCTGGAGATGGGGATGAAAGGGGGATGTGCTAGATAGCTCGTGGATAATATGTTTATAAATTGAAAGATAAGCGAAAACATTTTGCCATTTATTTTTAAAGGTTTCATGGTAGAAAAACTGACAAATTTCTTATTTCTTAAACTTTGCAAATCATTGCTAAATAATTTCAATAGTTTCACGGCTGCAATTCCTCAATAGCTTATTTCTTAAAATTTTCACATTTTTCACACTTACACATTTCATGAATAAATTCAAAAACATAGATACACACGAATATAAACAAAAATAAAAAACAAATAACATATCAGAATGGTTTGGTTTGGTCTAAATCGGAACGTACTGCACATTCTCGCATAATGGTCCTGTGCAGCCGTGAACAGAACGTACTACACCTTCCCGCATAGCGGTCCGGTGTAGCTGTGACTTATGGGAGTCCAAAATTGGAACTCCAGTGCCTCTAGCGGGTAGGCGGGAGAAGTCTTTAAAAATAGACAAGTGCGCACTTGTCCTACTTATGGGACCTGACCAAACCCACATAACATATAAATCAAAACCGAAAAATTCGAATTGCCCGAAGGCACATTTTGAAATCTTGATTTTTCATGTAGTGTCGTGCTCGACACAAATCACATTCACCAATCACCTAAGTTCATATAGCAATATACATGCAATCTCAATTCATCACAAAGAAGGCATCAATTTCTTTAAATCAGAATTCAAA
>JANIJH010000006.1:36351172-36375239 GCA_024520975.1 Erythroxylum areolatum
TCTTAGAAGAAGAAGAAGCAAAATTGAAACTCTTTCAATTGGTATTTTTGATTCTCTCTTTCATGAAAGGAGAGAATATGTAAAGAACGTGCAAGCCCTCTTTCTTGCCTACCAATTTCGTATATCCATGGATGGAAGGAGAGAGAGGCATCAAATGCATCACTTCTTTCATTAATCACTCATAAAATAGCCAATAAATGAGATTATCTTCATTTATCTTTATAATGGTTATTTGAAAAGACCATAACCTAAAATTCAATTTTGGTTTTGCCAAGAAGAAAGAATGAAGAGAAGAAGAGAATCATGAGAAGCCAAAGAGAGAAGAACAAAATGTGAAATAAAAGAAGAGAAAAAGGAGAGAGCCTTGAGAGAAGCTTGGGAAGAGGAAAGAACACGTGGGAAGTAAAAGAAGCAAGAAGATTTGTTCAAGCTAAGCCTCATTCTTCTTCTTGCTTTGTTAAAGGAGTTAGAAAGAGAAAGGGATTTTGTGTCAAGAATGAAGGGTTTTTGTTGGAAGAAGATGATCCCATTTGATTTTAGGGCTTCTAAGTTAGGGTTTTGGTTTTACTAACCTAAACAAACTATGGGTAGGTTAGTTCAAGCCTGATTTTTACCTTTTTGTATTTTTGAAGCTTTATGAATTTTATTGAATTTGGATTGAAAAGGAAATTGGTTTGTTTTAGGAAACCAAAAGAATCCTATCCCAGAGCAAGAGGAAAGGCAAGCTTGACTTGGATTTTGCAAGCCAATTAGGTGGGTAACGTGTTTATGGTTATTGTGTGGCAATGTACCTATGTGTGTGTGTATATGCTTGAATTGCTAAATTATGAATTTTTGTGATGTGAAAAATGCATTATGATGTGTTTTATGTCATGCATTGAAAGATGTATGACATTTTGATAAAATTGAATTGTGCTTATGATCATATTATGCCTTAGAATGTGTCATGGCATTTTTTATAAATGAAAAGAAGAAAAAGTATAAGAAGCATGAGAATATGAAATTGTAATTGATTGAGTTAAGCATAAAATTGCTTATATTTGGGCAAGAGAGAAACCGTTTCGTTAGTCGCATGGACATTGACCTATATCCTTCTCCCGGCTGCCTGTTTATGACAAATGAGATCCAAAGAATGGGCTCAATTTGTTCGTGGTGTAAACTTCAATTTCGCCATTTTATTCCATGGAACTCTCGACCTATTTGTTATGCATTGCATCTTAGAATTGTCAAGTATGATGCAATTGAGTGATTATTTTTTGATAATGAATTCTACATGAAATGTTTTATATGATAACTTCTTTAACTTTGAGTTTTGAGCTATAATTGTGGATGATGGAATGGTTAGAGTAAAATGATATATAGGTGTCTACTATATTGACATGTATACATATGTATATATGTTTGATTGTGTGGCTCGTTGCCAATGATTATAAACATATTAGCCACTGAGCTTTGTTGCTCAACCCACTATTTTCTTCTCAAGTGCAGAACGAGAAGATCGTTGATCCTTGTAAGGCATTGGGACAAACTCCAAGATAGTTTTTGTACTAAGTTAGTTCGATCACTTTTGGATAGCTTTATAAGCATATCAAACATTGAGCATCCATTTTTATTTGTATTAAGTTATTGATGTGTATGCTAATATGTAACTAAAGCTTTGTAAATTGTTATCTTTTGATGTTAATATATATATATATATATATATATATATATTTTGCTCATGACTTTTTAAGTCTTTACATTTGCATTTTCAAGTTTTTCATAGGTGTAGAAATTGTGTTCTGATTTCAAAGGAAAAACTGTATTAATCTAGGATGAATTAGACAAAGTTGTCTTCTTGAAATTGTAGCTTGTCTTTCTATCTTTCCAATGATATAGAGTATGAAATTTTTAGATATCGAAGTTAAGAGGTATGATCATTATAAGTTGGTGATGCTGCATAGGATGAATATACAGAACAGTTATAGTAAATGAAGTGATATCACACTAGGAGAGTTGAATTTGGAAAGATTTTGAGTGAAAGTGATGTTAGAATGGATGTAGGATCCATTAGAGATGCCTTGCAAAGGGAGATTTTAGTAAAGATCTGAAGAGTACACAGTCCACCCGTGTATTTCAACACGACCCATATATTGACACTCCAAATGGAAAAATCCCTCTTCAGAGTCTATACCGAAGTTATAGATCTAGAATTCCTCTTAGAAATCATCTTAAGATGACCTTAATCCGATATCTCTAGTGAAAGTTATGTCAATTGTCCCAAAGTAGGTACAATATGATTGAGGACATAATCATGTTTGACTCTTTTGGCCATAAATTCATCATTCGACCTCCAAATGAAGTCATTCTTAAACCAATACATTCCTAACATATTTTTCTATCTCTCCATAAAAATTGGTAGCCTTTGGTGTTGATTTGAAATAGATTAATAGGAAGAAAGTGAAGGAATTGATAGGAAGAGCATGACTTGGTTATAAACATACTTGGATTTTTAAGCATATATTGAGCTATAGAGCTCTGAATGAGATTGTTCTTGTTTCAAAATAAACTAGAGACATAGAGTTACAATTGTTATAATGAATTCAAATTGTGATTTTTGGGTGACTGACTAGTAGGGGCACGCCACCTTTATGAGATGCATGTATGGATGTCACATAGGACATTAGGCATGTGTCTTAAGAGGGCAGGGTGCCCAACACTTGTGGTATCAAAGCAAATGATGGAATCTGAAAATACGAGGTAATGAAGATCACGTTTTACGACTCCAGATGTTGGACTCCGAAAACGGGGTCCAACACTTATGGTATCAGAGCTTAGGTTTTCTTTTAAGGATTCTTAGGCTTAGAATACACAGTGGTATAAATTGTTATGAAGTGTAATAAATTGTTTGCATTATGAATTGATTAATTGCACTATGTGACATGCATATCATGTATACATGCAGGAAATAAGATTAAAATGAAACGTAAGCTCATCACTAGTGTTTTAGGATGGAGGAATTAGATGTCACCTCGTATAAGGATACGAGGAGTTCTGCAAGGATCTATTGCACCTGACTCTCCACCGAAAGAGGAGAGTACGGATGAATCTAGAGCCCCAGGAGATGCTGAGGCTTTTGTAGGGCATGGTAGTAGGCCCTCTCGATCACAGACGCGGGAGTTGCCTATTCCACAGGAGCAAGTGCCTGCCTTGGATCTGAGATTATTTCAGGCATTTGTCTAAGCCATGGGCCAAATGTCGCAGACTTCTACTCTGACCCCAGTTAAGAAGGGGAAGTAGTTTGATAAGTTGAGGAAGTATAAGGTTGTGGAATTTTATAGAACCACTGATCCCGAGGAAACTAAGACCTGGTTGAGGAAGACCGAAAGGATATTGGAGTAGATGGATTGTAAGGATGATGAGAAAGTTATGTATGCTACAAGTATGCTACAGGGAGATGCTTTGCATTAAGAAGGTGTGCCAGGGAGTCAAATAAAACCGCCGGTGTTGGCAAGGAAGGACTTCCTAGCTGCCTATAAGAAGAAGTATTTGTCTGAGGTTTATATTTAGCAGAAGCAGAGAGAATTTCTGAGTCTCACCTAGAGGGAGATGACAGTGAGTATGAGCACCAATTTACGCAGTTATCCCAGTATGCAGCTAAAATGATGATCAGTGAGGCATCTAAGTGCTGTAGATTTGAATCTAGATTGCATCTAGCCATCAGGGAAAAAGTGATGGTGTAGAATTTCTATGATTTTCGACAACTGATTGAAGCAGTGCTAAGGGTTAAGAACATAGAGAATATCAAGAGTGCTGTGAACAAAAAGAGAAAAGGGAGACAGCAATTTAGGAGTGAGGTGGTACTCCTATGTCAAAGAGGAGTGCCAGGACTTTTCCTGCACAGTTTGAGGAGAGGAACAGTAATGCAAGCAGGTTCAAACAGGTGAGACCTATTTCTCATCAAGCCTCAACGATTGGAGGCAGCAGAAGGGGAGATGGGGATAAGCCACCCATTCCCAAATGTGATCATTGCGGAAAGTTTCATAAAGGGGAATGTTATCGGTCGACAAGAACTTGTTTCAACTGTAGAGAGAAAGCGAACATGGCTAGCGAGTGCCTACGGTATGCAAGAAGAGAAGGAACTCAGATGCAAGCTTCAAAAAGGGTTGAGACTGGGGGACACAAGACTGCAACTAAAGTGGGCAGTTTCGATGTAGTTAAGAAAGTGAATATTCCAAGGAAACCTAGGGGCAAGCACCGGCTAGAGTGTTTGCAATGACAAGGGAGGACTCAGACACCGCTTCGAAATTTATGACTGGTACTGTTAAATTATTTAATGATGATGTTATTGCTTTGATAGATCCGGGGTCTACCCATTCCTTTTTTCATCAAATAAAACTATGCATGGTAGAAATTTGCGCCCATTGGATACTCTTTTGATGGTTAGTACTCCAATCAGCCAATATATTATTATTAGTTAAGTTTATAGAGATTGTGAAGTATATATTGGTGGGGAACATGTAGTGGTGGACCTAATTTCATTAAAGATGAGGGGATTAGATGTGATATTGGGCATGGATACATTAGAAAAGTATAATGCCCATCTAGATTGCAAACAAAAGATAGTGGAATTCGAATTGGATGAAGGTAAAACAGTAGTGTTTATGGGGGACAGGAAAGCAAATCCGCTTAGAATTATTTCGGCACTGACAGCCAAGAGAATGATGAGGAAATGATGTGAAACATTCTTGGCTTATGTGGTAGACACAAAGGTTGATGAAGGAAAGTTAGAAGATATTCCTGTGGTTATGGAATTCCCTGATGTCTTTCCAGAGGAATTACCAAGACTACCACCACTTAGGAAAATTGAGTTTCCCATTGAACTTCTTCCAGGTACTGCGTCGATCTCAATTTTTCCTTACCGAATAGCTCCGGCAGAGTTGAAGGAGCTTAAAGAGCATTTAGAAAAGTTGTTGGAGAAAGGGTACAATAGGCCTAGCTCTTCGCCATGGGGAGCTCCGGATCTTTTCTTGAAGAAGAAAGATGGGTCATTGAGGATGTGTATGGATTACAGGAAACTCAATCATGTCACTATCAAGAATAGATATCTACTCCCAAGCATAGATGATATGTTTGATCAATTGCAAGGGGCCAGGGTCTTTTCTAAGATAGATTTGAGATCAGGTTAACACCAATTGAGGATAAAGGAGTCTGATGTGTCAAATACTGCTTTTAGAATGTGGTATGGGCATTTTAAGTTCTTAGTCAAGCCCTTTGAATTAACAAATGCCCCTGCAGCCTTCATGGACTTAATGAATAAACTCTTCAAGCCTTTCTTAGACTAATTTGTTATAGTCTTTATTGATGATATATTGGTTTATTCCAAGAGTGACAAAGAGCATGAGGAACATTACAGGATTGCCTTAGAGACAATAAGGAAGAAGCAGCTGCATGCTAAATTCGATAAATGTGAATTTTACCTAAGGGAAGTAGTGTTTTTTAGGCATGTAATTTCAGAACAAAGAGTGTGTGTGGATTCGAGGAAAATAGAGGCAGTTGTGAAACGGGAAGCACCTAAGAATATAGCAGAAGCGAGGAGTTTCTTAGGTCTAGCTAGTTATTACAGAGGATTTGTAAAGGGATTTTCCATGATAGCGGCCCCACTTCCTAAATCGACAAGGAAGAATCAGAAGTTTGTGTGGACAAATGAGTGCCATAACAGTTTTGAGAAATTAAAGAATAAGCTCACATTTACACCGATTTTGACTTTGCCTTCCAGTAGTGATGGATACATAGTGTATAGTGATGCCTCGAGGAAGGGATTAGGGTTTGAGTTGATGCAAGGAGATAAAGTGATTGCCTATGCTTCTAGGCAATTGAAACCTTATAAGATGAATTATCCTACGCATGACTTGGAGTTAGCTACTATAATCTTTATGTTGAAAATATAGAGACACTACTTATATGGAGTCACCACCCCAGTGTTTACAGACCACAAGAGTCTTAAGTATCTGATGAGCCAGAAAGAGTTGAATTTGAGACAAAGAAGATGGTTAGAGCCACTTAAAGATTATGAATTGATGATAGACTACCATCAGGGGAAAGCTAATGTAGTAGTAGATACACTGAGTAGAAAATCGATTATGGAACATGTGGAGATAATGTATCTTCCTTTTTTGAAGGAGTTAGCTAAACTCAGGGTGACATTGAGACAAGTCAAATCTGGTTATGCATTGGCTAATTTTAGAGTAAGGTCAGTGTTAAATGAGAAGATTAAGGAATTGCAGGAGCAAGATGAGTATTTGAGCAAGCTTAGGGAAGAGATTAAAAATGGTAAACCTTCTGAAATAGAGATAAGAGAAGATGGATTGATGTTGATAGAGAACAAATTGTGTATTCTAGACATGCTAGAGTTGAAGGACGAGATTCTTGATGAGGCACACAATGCTTCCTATACAATTCACTCGGAGAGTACAAGAATGTACCGAGATTTAAAAGAGCACTTTTAGTGGAAAGGAATGAAGAAAGATGTTGCAGAATATGCTAGAAAATGCTTAGTGTGTCAACAAGTTAAAGCAGAACATCAAGCGCCTATTGGTAAGCTTAAACCTTTATCGATTCCTGAATAAAAATGGGAGAAGATTACGATGAATTTTTTGATAAGATTGCCAAGAACTAGCAGGAAGCATGATGCAATATGGGTGATTGTTAAGAGGCTAACCAAATCAGTGCATTTCTTGGCAATTATACAAGTAGATTCTTTGAATGCTTTAGCCAAGAAATATGTGGATGATATAATTAGACTACATGGGATTCCAAATTTGATAGTTTCGGATAGAGATCCTAGGTTCACCTCAAGGTTCTGAGAAATTTTACAAGAGGCTTTGGGAACAAAGTTACATTTTAGCACAACTTTCCATCCACAAACTGATGGACAATCAGAGAGAACAATTCAGACATCGGAGGCAATGTTGAGAGCTTGTGTTATAGATTTCAAAGGTGCATGGCATGATCATTTGCCTTTAATTGAATTCGCCTATAATAATTCCTACCACTTAGGAATTCAAATGGCACCTTATGAAGCTTTGTATGATAAAAGGTGTAGAACTCCTATTTGTTAGGATGAGGAAGGTGAAATGAGGGTTTTAGGGCATCAATTGGTGCAAGCTACAGTTGACAAGATTAAATTGATGAAAGAGAGACCTAAAACAGCTCAAGATAGGATGAAATATGCGGATGCACATAGAAGGGAGATGGAATTTGAAGTTGGGGACAAAGTGTTTATTAGAGCCTCTCTATGGAAAGGAGTTTTGAGATTTGATAAGAAGGGCAAGCTTAGTCCAAGATACATAGGACCTTATGAGTTTATTAAGAAGATTGGGCCTTTAGCCTACAAGTTAGCTTTGCCACCAAAATTATCTAAGATTCACAATGTTTTCCATGTATCGATATTGTGGAAGTACTGATCATATCCTTCACACATAGTTCAACCTTCAGAGGTCCAATTAAGGAAGGATTTGACATATGAGGAGCAACCAGTGGAAATCCTAGATTTGACGGAAAAGGTCTTGAGAAACAAGATTGTAAAGTTGGTTAAAGTCTTATGGAAGAACCATGCAAGAGAGGAGGCAACATGGGAGCCTTTGGAAGGAGTTAGATGCCACCTCATAAAAGGACACGAGGAGTTCTGCAAGGGTCTATTATACCTTACTCTCCACCAAGAAAGGAGAATACGGATGAGTCTAAAGCCCCAAGAGATGTTGAGGCTTTTGTAAGGCATAGTAGTGGGCCCTATCGATCACAGACGTGGGAGTTACTTGTTTCACAGAAGCAAGTGCCTATCTTGGATCTGAGATTGTTTCAGGCATTTGTCCAAGCCATGGGCCAAATGTTGCAAACTTTTGCTCTGACCCCAATTAATATAGGAAGCAATTTGATAAGCTGAGGAAGTATGGGGCAGTAGACTTTTATGGGACCACTAATCTCAAGAAAGCTGAGATCTGGTTCAGGAAGACCAAAAGAATATTAGAGCAGATGGATTGTGAAGATGATGAGAAAGTTGTGTATGCTGCAAGTCTATTACAGGGAGATGCTTTACATTGCGAAGGTGTGCTAGGGAGTTAGATGAAACCATCGGTGTTGGCATGGAAGCACTTCCTAGCTGCCTATACAAAGAAGTATCTATCCCAGGTTTATATTCAGCAAAAGCAGAGAGAATTACTAAGTCTCACCGAGAAGGAGATGACAGTAAGTGAGTATGAGAGTTGATTTACACCGCTGTCCCATTATGTAGCTGAGATGATATTCAGTGAGGTAGCTAAGTGCCGTAGGTTTGAATCTAGATTGTATCTAGTCATCAAGGAAAAAATGTTGGTGCAGAATTTCTATGATTTTCAACAACTGATTGAAGTAGCGCTAAGGGTTAAGAACATGGAGAATATCAAGAGTGTTGTGAACAAAAAAAGGAAAAGAAGACAACAATTCAGGAGGGGAGGTGGTACTCCTATGTCAGAGAGGAGTGCCGGGACTTTTCGTGCACAGTTTAAGGAGATGAGTAGTGGTGCAAGCAGGTTCAGACAGGTGAGACCTGTTTCTCATCAAGCTTTAATGGCTGGAGGCAACAGAAGGGGAGATGGGGATAAGCCACCCATTCCCAAATGTGATCACTGCAGAAATTTTCATAAAAGGGAATGTTATCGGTTAAAGGGAGCTTATTTCAACTGTGGAGAAAAAGGGCACATGGCTAGGGAATGCCCACAGTATATAAGAAGAGAAGGAACTTAGATGCAAATTTGAAAAAGGGTTAAGACTGGGAAACAGAAGACTGTAACTGAAGTGGGTAGTTTTGATGTAACTAAGAAAGTGAATCTTCCAAAGAGTCTTCACAGAAGTTGTAGATCTAAAAGTCCTCTTTGAAACTGTCCTAAGACAACCTTAATCCGATAACTTTAGGGAAAGTTATGCTAATTGTCTCAAAATAGGTACAATATGATTGAGGACGTAATCATGTTTGACTCTTTTGGCCATTACTTCATTATCCGACCTCCAAATGAAGTGATCCCTAACTTATTTTTCTCTCTTCACAAAAATTGGTAGCCTTTGGTGTTGATTTGAAACAGATTGATGGGAAGAAAGTGAGAGAATTGATTGGAAGAGCATGACTGGGTTATGAACATACTTTGTCTTTTTAAGCATATCTTGATCTATAGAGCTCCGAATGAGATGGTTCTTATTCCAAAATAAACTAGAGACATAGAGCTACCATTGTTCTAATGAAGTCAAATTGTGATTTTTGGGTGACTAACTAGTGGGGGCACGCCACCCTCGTGGGATGCATTTCTGGATGTCACGTAGGATGTCGGGCACGTGTCTTAAGAGGGCGGGGTGCTCAACACTTGTGGTATCAGAGCAAGGGTTGGACTTCGAAGGTAATGAAGATCACGTTTTATGATTCCAAATGTTGTCTTCTGAAAACTGTGTCCAACATTTGGAGAAGCACGATCGTGCAGAAGCTTTCTAAAGGGATATTGTTTTCTAAATATCCTTCGATCTTTTGGTTATAACGTCTTCTCCTGACATCCAAATGACTTGATTTTTGAACCAATAGACTTATAACTCATTTTTCTTTATCTCCACCAAAAATTATAGCCATCTAAAATGGATTGGTTGTTGAATTTAAGATGAAATGTTGAGGAGTACTGGAATATGATAACTAGGATGATTTCACTAAACATACTTCATTATTTTGACTATATTTTGATCATTAGATATCCAAATGGAATCATTCTTGTTTTAAATTAAACTAGAGAAATATGGCTACAAATTTTTTATAGAGATAGAATTTTAATTCTGTCTATAAGAATTACATAATCTGACTTGAATATGAATACAGAGTACAGTTATGTTTTAAGAACAATCCAAAGTAAATTGAGTACAACTTTTGGATACTTAATTAAATTGTATGGTCTTGGTGTCATTAGAAACTTATGACATTATAGAAAAACTTTCTAGAAGGAAGTGTTGCCTAATTGTGTCATTTACCTTATTAGAATGATCATGAAATGTTGACTCGAAAGTAAGTTGTTAGACAAATCAAAATGATCAATTAGGTTACGAAATTAGTTTCACATTGCTTTATTACTATCCAAACCCTAAGTACAAATTATATTTATGAGGGTTCTTATATATGAATGATCTGGTGACAAGAATCACGATAAGATACCTAGGATTGTCATTGAACATGCATTTTGCATATTTGATATACATAGAAGTACATGAAGGAATACTTATACAATTGTACAAAAGTGTGATATATGTAAATGTGTTTTGTAGGATATAAAGGAGCATATTGGATGCCAGTGAGACATTACTAGACCATCCAAGAAATAGCATATTGGAATGTACTGTGAATCAACCTAGACGATTTTTCCTAGGATTGATTGAATTTGTTTAACTTCCAATTATTGATCTGCTTGTGAATTGTTATGAATTCCGGACTTTAATGATCTGAGGAATGTGTTATGTATTGGGAGTGTTATGGTTGTCTTTAAATTCTGAATGATATTTGTGTACTCAACGAAAGTTAAAGCTAGACTTTGTTCCGATGACTATGACATTCTGACTATGCACCATAAATGACTACTCGATAAGGCATATTCCATTATTTGATGCATGTCATAAAATGAGTGTTCAGATAAAGGCGTTGCGATCAGAGTAGCCAGTCTGAAAGAGCTTTAAGCTCAGTATTCTGCACGTAGAGCTTTGCTCCGTGATTTCTATTTCTGACTGAGCCCCATAGGTCAGTATCTGTATTTGTATCTGAAGGGTACTCGATCACAACAATAATAACGAACCTGGAGTCTCATATGCATCTGTATTTGTATATATTTGTTTTGAATTCGTGATGATATCAAGATGTGCCATGATAATGTAAGTATTTGGATTATTCATGTTCTAAAAGAATATATGTGAAATGTGTGACATTGTGTATACTTGGGTGAAAACATCAATGATGGTTTACTCATTGAGTTCACAAAACTCATAAAAATTTCAACGTGGCTTTTTAGGTGCAAGACAAGAGACCTAGTTTCTAAGGCTAGACTAAAGGAACATTTTGGATTAAGTTATGGCTCAAAGATCTGTCGGCTAACATCAAAAGAGTTGTAACTTTTATTTTTGTAGTTTCTTGTCATATAGAACTTGTATAAGGATTGTAAGCTTTTGTCAATGAATGCAAGGAATAGTTTTTAATTTCGTGACTTTTAATTATATTAGATGATGCTATGAGTAAGCTGGATATGTGTTTGCTCTAACTTACCATTATCAAAGGAGATATACTTGAATATCCTTTGGATGTTCAGGTATATACTTTATGGTAGTGGGATGTTGAATTTTTGGTATCAAAGCATGGTTTGGCATCTATAGGGACATATAAAAGTAAAGAGATATGATCAATAGTGAAAGATTTAGATAGTGATCACAACTTTTGTTTGTTATAGGTCACATACCATAGGAGATCAAGTTGGAGAGTCAACTGAGATAGAGTCTGTAGGAGCCAATATAGAGTATGGTTTGGCATCTATAGGGATATATAAGAGTAAAAAGATATGATTAATAGTGAGAGATTTAGATAGTGATCACAACTTTTGTTTGTTATAGGTCACTTGCCATAGGAGATCAAGTTGGAGAGTTAGTTGACATGGAGCCTGTTGGAGCCAATATAAAGTCTCTTGTACCTGAGTTTGCTCAAACGCCTCCAAGAATTCCGGAAAGGTGAAAAAGAAGATACGATAAACTAGGAAAGCAGGGGTTTGTGGACTTCTACGGAAGTACAAACCCCTATTAAGGCAGAAGGGTGGTTAGAACGAACGGAAAGAGTGCTCAATTAGATGGACTGTGAGGCAAATGAAAGATTTGATTATACGGTCTCACTACTGCAAGGTCCAGCATATCAATGGTAGAAGACTGTTCCAAGCAATACTACCAGACCTTGTAGTTTGACTTGGGAAGATTTTCTGAGGGTGTTCGAGTATATACTTTATGGTAGTGGAATGTTGCATTCTTGGTCCCTAACTCAATCACAAAGGTGGCCACCCTCCATTCTTACATCAAAATGATCAATTCTTACCCTAAATCAACATCAAACTTAAAAGAACAACCATAAAGATCAAACTAAACAAAAACATACAAAATAAGTCCTAAAACACAACGATAATAACCTATTATGCAAGAAACACATGCCAAATACTTATAAAAACACACACCAATGCACAACTATCATGTATCTCAACCTCCTCCTTGTCTATTCTAATCAATGGTACTCTTACTGTTCTATTTAAGACAACAAGAGGACTTAGGCAAAGGGACCCCTTGTCCCCTACCTTTTCATCCTTTGTATGGAGACTCTTAACTCCCTCATCAAGCATGAAGTGCTTGAAAATCGAAAATTCAGATACCATGCTAAATGCAGAAAGATCAAAACTAACCTCTACCTTACAGATGATCTACGTTTATTTTGCATGGCCTCGATGGAATCCATACAAAGTTATATGGCAGCACTTATAAAATTCAAAAACTTCTGTGGACTACAATTCAATCCAACAAAGAGTCATTTCCTCTTATCCAAAAAAGCTACTGCTTTGGGCCCTCAAATCTCTCAATCAACTGGAATGCTTTTTAAAGAGATACCTCTTCTGTATCTTGGATTACCAATTTCTAATAAAAAACTCTCATATGCGGAATGTACCCTACTAATAGAGAAAATATAGAGAAGAGTCAATTCGTGGGTTAACATGTCTTTGTCGTATGCAGGGAAGGTTTAACTTATCAAATCGATGTTAAACTCCCTCCATATTTACTGGAGCTCTCACGTCTTTCTTTCTCAAGGTATCATCAAAACCATTGAAATAATCCTTAAGAACTTCTTATGGAACCACCCAAATGGTGTTAAAGGTTCAACTAAAGTGAAATAAGTTGATATTTGTTTTCCTAAGGATGAAGTAGCATTAAACATAACTCCTATCAAAACCACAAATCAAACCCAAATCTTGGAAAGACTATGGTGGACCCTTATGGATAAAAACTCCCTTTGGGTGAAATGGTTACACTCTTATTTTCTTAAGGAAAGAAGCCTATAGAGCATTAAGAAATCAGTCTCATACTCTCATTTTCTCAACTAGATTCTGAAATTGAGGGGAAAAGTCCAAGAAGGGATCTCTTGTAAAATTGGGAATGGCAACTTAACTTATGTCTGGTATGACAACTGGACTAGTTTGGGACCTCTCATACATCACTATGACAATCTAAGTAGTCCTCAAACTCCCTCACTCAAACTTAAACTCAGCTTAATGATCACAGAGGGCACTTGGAATTTTCCTCAAAACCTAAGGCATCTCCAACCATCATATCTTCCCCATCCTAACTCTATGGACATTTTCTACTGGTAGACCTAACCCATCCTTAAACTCACAAACAAGGCTACAAGAGATCTTCTAAGATGTAGGAAACAACAAGTGGAATGCCACAGAGGTATTTGGAGCAAGGTACTTACCCCAAGGTTTTCATACTATGGTTAGCAATCCTAAATAGGCTAAATACTACTGATAGAATTCACTCAATAAATGGACAGATCATGTCTATCATGCAAGATCTGTATGAAAACAAGAGATCATCTCTTCTTCACATGCTCTTATAGTAGCAATGCATGGGAATCTATAGCCAACAGATGCCTATGGCTAAATCCTGGGAACATTATCACAGAGGTGATCCAAAAGTTCACAAAACATACAATTTCTCCAAACCCAAATAGACAGATCCAAATTCTATCCCTAGGACTCTGTTTATATGGATTATGGAAGTAAAGAAACCTCATAAGGTTTGGTGGAACCAACATGCCCAAAGAGGTCCTCGAATCTAAAATCCTCTATGATATCAAAGAACTCACTCTACTTCGTAACCTCAATCAGACATGCAACACAACCATCCTAACTTCACTGAATGTTTATAGAAGCTATGCTCAGAAGCTAATCATATGTATGAAAGAGAAGCAGAGGATACACAGTACAGTTAAAGCAGCAACGAAGAAATTAAAATACCTAATCGGCTGATCCGGTGTCAAAACTACCAAACCTCCACAAGATCCTCGTCACCTGACAAAATCCCTGGAGGAGATAAGAATGCCTATGAGATTGTATCTCTCATATCCTCCTCTTTTCTCACGACCCTAATTAGGATTCATCTCCTTATATTGGTTGTCCAGCTTGAAGATGAAGAATCCATCCATTGCCCTAATTTAGAAGCTTCACGATACTCCATTTGAGAGGAGAAGTTTTCTTTACCATATATAGCTATCATTAATAGTTAATGTTTCTTACCTTCACCTAGTAAATGTTGACGTTTTTCATGATGTTTCCTCAGTGTCTTGTTGGCTTTGCCTTAGCCATTTTTAGCTTCTCCTGTATGTAGGAGTAGCTATTGTACTCGTGTATCTCTTTCATATTATCTCTATAAAATTCATTTAATTTTTCAAAAAAAAACCTCAATAAATATTGGTGTTGTCACTTATACCTTCCTTATAAATTCATCAAATATATTGAAAAGATGATGAAGAAATTTCTCTAGTTTAGGAAATCAACATCCATTTTAAATACTAAATTGAAATGGTTTAAGGTTTGCTCTCCAAAGAAGGGAGCCTGAAGATAAAATCAAACAAGATTTTCAACAAGATGCTCCTAGCAAAATGAATTTGGAAGCTCTTCACTGACCCTGAATCTATTTAGGTGAAATAGAGACACTCTTACAAATTAAAGGGCCATAACTTCTAAGGTTTCAAACCTCAACAGGGTAACTCCTAGTCTATAAATCAAATGCTAAAACTCAAAATCTTTGTAAACTAAAAAATGAAAGTAATGATTAGGAATGATAACTTGACTTAATTTTGATATGATAATTAGAATAACCTTGGTCCCTAACACAAAATAGAAGGAACGGATAACTTCAAATTCCTAATCCTCTAATGGTCGACGTCAATATAATCATTGAGAATGGAGCATGGAACTACAAATTTATGGGGTTTAATGCTATTATGAACAATGTGCCAAACTAAAAATCAAGCTTGGAGCTTTAAGATAGAATAATATGGAAGTGTCATAGCTCTAAGACTTTTATTAGTAAATCATGTCTTCACCTACTCCATCAACCTAAAACTTTGATGCCTTTAAGTAAGCTCATCTAGTTGATGGATAACTCCCCTAAAGCATCCTTTATCTTATGGTTTTCCATCAAACAAAGGTTTAATACTTTAGAGGTTGCAAGGCATCTCTCCCTCTAATTTCTCATACAAACTTTATGGCTTAAAACCTAAAACTTTGATTCACCTAATCTTTTCTTGCTCTTACTCAAAATCCTTATAGACCTATGTTCTTAATCTATGCAAAGTCCAATGCTTGGAAAAAAAAGTTGGTCAATTTTCGTAGCTTGGTAGGGAATGTTAGATTAAGATATCATGGTAACTTGATAGTGTTTAAACTAATGATCAACTATTGAACTTACATGATTTCAAAGGGGAGGAATAAAATGACCTTTCAAAATTACTCTTAACCTATTCAAGAGTTAAGCTACAATCTGATGGATTAGGCAAATGATTTCAGCTCAAAATATTCATGTTAAGATGAGCTTTGATTTGGTCTGGAGGTGAAATGTATAACACTAAGTTAAGGAGATGGAATCTCAATCTGACAAAGTCTGCTTCTTTTCAACTTCCCTACTTAAAATGCACTAAAGTGTTAGGTCTTGTTAGCTCTACATGTCATGCCTTAATATGTTGTCATGACTTGTCATTTCCTCCTTTTTGCTAGGCCTTATTTTGTTTTTTGCCTTTATTGTATGCTAAGCTTGGTACCTAGTATAAACTTGTTGCGCTTCCTTCTGCTAGGTTAATACAATTGTTTAACATTTAAAAAAACATTTTTCTTATACTTCAAGTAAATGAAATAGGAGATCTTCATTATTCAAGCCAGCTACACCAAGAAACTTGTTATCACTTCCTGTGTTATATAATGATACTTTAAAACTTGTTTTTGGAAAACACATTCCCCTATAAACAATTGCAGTGTGCTTGGATCATACAAAAACCTCCAAAAAGAAATTTTTTCTTAATGACCGATACTGATTTTTTTTTTATGGTGTCTTTTAAAAAGTTCCACACTGCTTGCCCAACTTTGTTCATACGTCATTCATCATGAAAAAAATTTAACTTTTCTTGTAACATTTTAACCAAGTATATTTTAGTTATTTTTCATTAAAACAAAGTATAATATAACTTCTAGATATTGTTAATTATCTCAGAAAAGATAATAATAAGTGAATAATAAAGCTTAGATATGCTATTACCTTTTAAAGATAAATCTTCATGGAACGTCAACATGTGAACGTTCGAGTATAAGACAAGTTGAATGAAAAATTAATGCAGAAACTTTCCATCGAGAGAGAGCATCGATGTCTAATCCAGAAACAAAGAAATGCATATGAAAACATGTATTCTCCACTACACACCTGAAAAGTAACCTCCCTAAATTGATAGAATAATTTAGTCTTTCTCAATTCTCCAAGACCTTAGGTTCTAATAATAGAACTCTTTCACAATTGGCTAGGAACATTAAAAAAAATCACCAACGATCTAGTGTCAAATTGCATTAAATATCGAACAGAACACCACCTGAAGATACAATTAAGACTGCAAAAAGCTAGCATACTTGGCCCCTAAGAAAAGCCTCTGAACACAAAGTAGGGCATTTTTGGTAACTTCCGCATTCTCATGGTTCATCAGTTTCATCATGCGCTCCTTAGCTTTAAGGTCTGTCGCGATGACCCTCCCAGCAGGATGATACTGAATAAATTGTGAGAGATCAAAGCAAGCAACAGCCAAGGCTCTTGGGTCACTTGATGTGTCCAAAATTGTGATGAGGACCCTCAGAATCTGAGGACAAACATTATCCATTAGGACTAAAACTTTTCTTCCACTCGTAAAATACAAGAAACTGTTGCTCAGCTGATGTCAGAACTTCTCAGTTCGTATATTACTGATATTGGTTTTGCCTTCAGATGACCCAGTTTCATCTGATTTGCCTGTACATTAATAGCTTTACTATCAAAAGTATCATGCAGCGTCATCTTACTTGCAAGTACATTAATAGCTTTACTACCAAAACTACAGTATGCATCTTTTTACCAGTCATCCATTAGCTCAAAAATGGAACGAAAAAAGTTGAATGCTAGGTTTGTGGTTAAGCCAATCCCATAACATATCTACAATGTGTCCTGCGTATCCTTAGAATACAAGGACAAACCAAAATATGTTTATATTTGAAAAGGGAATACAAGAACAGTTGGTTCTTCTTTCCATTGACATCTTGAATTGAGAAATTAGAATCTCAAAATGCCAAATTACCCCTCATATTTGAAGACACTTGGTATAATTAGAGATTTCAATTTAATAGAGCTATTCTATTGAAAGTTTTAATGCTGAAAGTGCTGTCTTCTATACTAATCTCCACTCTTACCATCTGGGTTAGATGATTAACATGCTACAAAGTGATGATTAGAAAATCATCTGCAAGGTTAAGAGTTGGGAAACCTAACAGGTCCCAAGATGAGGTGCCCAGATTCCCACCAACAATAGTGTAAATGTCTCTACACAACTGTTCACTTTTCCTGGTATCACCTTGCTCAATAAAGGAGGATGTGGCTGTTTGATGATCAATTGGGCCTCTAAAATCATCTTCTATAACTCCATATTCAAAAAAATTATCCAAATAAAGACTAACAACAGTTTGAAATGAGAACAGTTACAACAATATATGGCCCATGTAAATACATGTAAACAGAATAGAGAACCCTTAGCACTTCATTCAGACAATAATAGACAGTGAAGTACCTGAAGATCACTCTCTTCAAAATGATTAATGTTATCACGCCAGAACACAGGATCTTTGTGCATGGGGGACCAATCAAGATTCCCTAGAAGAACCTCTTGCTTGTACTTATCGAAAGAACTTAATTTCTTTATGTTGTCCCTCAACCCATCTTCCAGTTGATTTAGGGCCTCCAGTAGGTCCTAGCAAACATTCCAAATCATCAAAGGAATAGCACCACTCGAGGAACTATATAACTGTTTAAGAAATTACTATAATGATAAAACTCCTGAAATGTATATTTCTAGCTAGTATATTCTACCACAATCACGTTCTTCACCAGACCTGAAAGGAGCAGCAGAATGGCATGGAATGCAAAGCAGCCAGTAGGAAAATAGACAGCCAAGATATAATAATATGAACTCACAAGAAATAAACCTTTTGAAGCCAAAAATTCGATTGATAATCTTGCCTCGTAATAGGTAAAACCAAAGAAATCCCTCCACCAAAGAGATTTTCTTTCATTTTAAACTTGATTTCTTCCTTTTTAATAGATTTCTTTAGATTTTTATAAAATATAAAAATTTTCTATAAATTGTAAAATGAGATATATTTGAATGGTTTGAATAAAAAATTTGTGCTATATCATACTTAAATCTTTTAGTTATAGATTCTCCTTGGTTCATTTTTTGCATTTAACATCTTAAATTTATAATTTTATCCAAGTATTTTGACTTAAGGATTATAATCCAAATTAATTTGCTCCTGAAGTAGAAAAAAATCTTTATTTGATAAAATATCAAATATGGTCAGTTTTTAAGACATCTTAAATCCAGTTAAACTAAACGCAAATCTACCTAAAAAATCTTTACATACCTATAGCTTCAAAACTAAGAAAAATTCAACATGAAATAACTAAAACATGAAAATAAACATATGAATTGAAGTACAACACGTCAATCACTCGATGGATTCCATCATATAAAGTAACAATTAAACTTAATGGTAGCTCAAAAGGAACATGGCGTAGGAATTAGTTTAACAGAGGTAGTGTAAAAGTAATCTCAGATGACGAACCTTTAACATAGTATATCTTTGTGTAGTCATATCTATTGTGCTATGCTTACATATAATAAAATTTAAGACCTTAATTGAAGATCAGATTCCCTAACAACTAAGACTTACAAACTTAATATAGAATGTTACTCTTTAACACTTTCAACCAACATGTCAAAAATTGAAAACAAATTTGAGAAACAAAGACAAAACTCAAAAGTCCATTTCCATATCCAAATTTAAGTTCCCAAGGAAACTTTTCCTTTTTTTTACATTGAGCAGTTAACTGCAATACTAAGGATACTGAAAAATGATGATAAGCACTCTAATCATCTTTTTATGAGAAAACGATATGTTAAAAGAACAATACAACAATTAAGACTGTATAAGAAGACCCAACAGAAAAAAGATCAAATGTAGTAGCTAGTCAAGGGGGAAAAAACAAAGATAAAATAATGAAATATGCCATCCTTACATCAACAGGAAGATGAGGTAAATATTAAAGTACATTTATCCTAGTATTTTTTGTCTAGTTAATCCCATAATGGCAAATAATATATTTTATAGGATAGAACAATTTCTCTTCCTTTATATTTTAAGTATTGAATACAACAGACAGCAGCCCAGCTGAAGGATTTACAGTTAAAGCATTATACTTCCCATACCTCATCACTCCATGCCTGTGTTTTCAAACTTTGGACAATTTGTGGTAGTCCAAGGTCCACCATCTGAGCACCAAAATTTCCCTTAGAAAGCAAGTTCTTGAAGGTGAGGACAACCACCCTAACAACCTATAGAAAACCAATACAATCAACTTGGAAAGTCAACGACAAAGACAGAATGGTCCAGAACCAAACTTCAGAGGTTATTTCTTGTGACTCTTCAAATAAATATTACTAACTATTTACAAGTGAAATACATGCATAAATACACGTACATCCAGAGAGAAACGTGAATCATGTGCCATAATGATAACCAATTAAATTTGTGTATCATGTTTAACTTGAAGATCAAATGGAAAAAAGGTTAGCTAGATATGTGAAAAACTCACCTTCTCCTTTGTGGAAGTTTTCACGACATCAACTAGTCGTGGCAAGCTTCTAGATGTAGCCAAGTACTCAATTGCAGGTTCATAGTAAGACAACAGCCAGACACAAAGACATGTTTCATATAGAAGCTGTAACAAAAAAAGGAAAAAGAATAAGGAAAAGAAATATATGGATGTAATGCAATTCAAAGATGCAGGAAGAATAATAGTGGGCTGGACTTCTTTACTATTGTGTGTTGTAAATTGAATGCACCAAATTGTCAAACCTGAGTTAACCAATTTGAAAATGTCTGCATCAACAAAAAGATGATTTGATACCTGGATAGACTGCTGGGTAGATGCAGGTGAGATTAGAGGAATCAATAACTTCACCCCATCTGCATGAACAAATGATGATCTGACCAAGGGCTCCTTGAGCAATGTTGCAAGACAATTGATGGCAACAAGAATGCCACGACTAGGATGTGATGGCTTCTTCAGCTACACACCAAATGACAACAAGAGCACAATTTTATGATGAAAAATGTCATCTATAACAATATGAAGGAAACAAGAAAAAACCCAATGTTCTAAAACAACATATGCCTACCTGAGCACAGAGCCATTCAACCAATCCTTTCAATACATCATCAATGCCAGTGAGTTTACTCTTTGAATTTGAAGCCGCTCCATTTGAATATACACCATCTTGAGATTTTTGCCTAGCACTAACACCCAAGAGAGATTGACAATTACCAAAGAGAGGATTAATATATCCAATCAGTTCTTGAAACTCTGTAAACAAAAGTCAGGGGATAAACATTTAGGTACCTTACTATTGAGGCAAGTATTTTGCAGCTCTTTTCCTGAATGAACCAGTTTCCCTTCCAAAGCAATCTGAAAGAGGAGCTCATTTTTCATTATCTTGAAAGATATGACGTAACTAAACACAAGATACTTTATCATATAGACCAAAAAAATGGGAGACTTTTTGACTTGAATATTCAAACAAGAAAGCAACAAATATAGAAGACATCAAAATGCATAAAACTAAGCTTTTCACAGTCCAAACATATACATTCGTTGCACATTTATGTCTTGTCTAAATATCTAGTGACCTAACAATAAACAGTACATTAGTTTTGACGGCACTCTTTAAATCAACCATATTGAAAACCCAGATTCTGCAAATTGATTAAAGATTAAGTCTAAAAAGGGATGCAACCTAATTGTTTACCAAAAAGTAAAATTATTGGCTCCAAGTGACAATTATTAAAATGAGTAAGGTAAGTAGTTGACGAACATAACGTGTTAGGCACCATAATTATTGTCAAAACACAAAAGTTTTCATATGCAAATAGCTACAGGCATGATATTATGCATTCTCATTTCTTCTTTCTTCCATAGACTTATCAGGTCAAGAGTACGATAAATTTATGTATTGAGCAAACCAAATGCCTCAGAAATAGCTCAAACTAAAACGATAAGGAAACTACTAGAACTTTCAAGTCAAATACATTAGAAAGTGTAGTCACCATAGATTACATCACATTAAAGAAGCATATCTACATATTTTTCCTAAAAATGGAAGAGGCAATGTGGCTCAAACAACTAGTCATAAATCACCAGATCTTCAAATGGAAACTCAACTTAAGAAAGGTTCATAAGGGTCTTCATTTGCAAAAGACCTATCGTGGAATAATCGGGCTCTTTTTGGGTTTGCTGCAATGGAAAACAACAGATAGTTTAATTGTATGAATAAATAGTAAATCAAAATCAGAGAGTGGAGTAATGGAAAACGAAGTATAAGTTAATTGTGTGAACAAATAATTATTAGAAGTTGAAGATAGTAGCGTGAATAACCTGTTAGCATTTCATCAATCAAAGCCAGAACATATTCAACTGTCTCTTCCTTGAATATATCACGTAAAATATTAACAAACACCCGAACATAAGCCGGACCATCCTGTAGCAATAAAAGGAGAATTCAACCACATGCCTCCAATCACTGTTGTTAGCCAATGCAACAATTCATGGCATACATTTCGCAGGAAAATGAAACCAAAACCCAAGACTGATTAATTACTATGTAATTGTACCAGGCTTTCGCTATACTCTCAAATTATCAAAATTAGTAAAATTAAAAGTCATTGGGAAAACTAATCAAAAGATCAAAGAATTAGAGAGTAATAACTCCATGATTATATAAATGATTCGATACAAAGTGAGAGAGGGAATTACATCATCAAGCAATTGAGCCCTGTAAGTCTCAGATCTGTTATCGTAACGCCTTAACAACTGAAGGTCTGTTCCCGATATCAGCCTTGTTGTCATGTATGTCTCCCATGGGATGTCCCTTTTTAGTACCTATACATAAACAAACAAACAAACAACTCGCATCAACCAATACACCCAGAATAAATACGAACCGCAATTTAACTTCGTAGAATAAAATCCCTAACCAATTGCAGTTACAAGTTTAGACCAAAATAATAACAATAATAATAAACAACGAATCAAATAAGTATCAGATGGAAAAACAAATTTTAGAGAAATTAGAGAAGTAGTAACGGATCAAGAACCTGCTCTGTGGTTAGTTCCGCCTGGGCCATTTGATACTGAAAAAAATGAAAAAAAAAAAAAAGGAGAGACTTGATGGTATAAGTTAGATTAAAAAACCTGCAACCAGAAAAAGAGTGAAATAAGTTGAAGAAAGGAAAAGAGTGAAAATAGTGGGTGTGGATCGAATTTGAGAGAGAAGAGAGTACCTGGACGACTCGGAGTGAATTTGTGGATGTGTTAAATGGAAAGGAAGAGAGAGAGAGGACAGTGCTCGTGAAGACTGAAGAGCTTGTTTCTTTCTTAAACAAACGATCCAGATGTAGAGATCTTGTAGATGATTTGGCTTCTTGTACGCAAATTATGCAATGTAACAATAAAAATTCAAGATAAAATTTATATATATAAAAAAAACCATTATTATGTAGTTTTTGATCTAACCTGGACAAGTAGAAGTGTATGTTGCTCGTAGTCTCTTTCGCCCATTCAATTATATTTCTCAATGTTTTAACAAAATTTAATACTATAAATTTTAAAATTTAAAAGATTTAAGTAGGTATAAAATTAGTTAAAGATTGAATAAAATTTTATACCATTTATTGAAATTTTAAAATTTAATTAGAAAAGGAAAATATTATATAAAAATAATTAATTATTTTTAATTTTTAAAAACTGATTAGTTTACGAAAACTAACTAATTAATTAATAAATTGATTAATTTTAACAAAATGACTATGAAAGTAAATTAAACCGAAAAATAAAATTTTGAACTAAAAATTTAACCTATTCAAAAATTTTTAAATTTTTACAATTAAATTAATCAAATAAGTTTGATTTTTAAATCATTAATATTTCTTACATACCTATTATAAACTAGACTTTCCATATATTTTACATCAAATAACAAATACGAATAAAGGATTTTCTTTCCTGGCTAAATGAAAATATATTTATTAATACGTCATAAACCGAAAATATATAATTTGTCTATCTACTTATATTTTCTCTCTCTGTATCCCTTTATCTCCCATTAGAGATGGGAAAAGTATGTGAGGACAGGTCTACATGTTTACCTAATTATAATAATATTAAACGTCAAGCCCCTAAGTAACCATAATTTGTAAGGCCCCAAATTACATCCTAATTGGAATGATACATGTCCACGAAAATAAATCTGATAAGTGTTAAAATTGTGATATGAATTGAATGTGAATCGTATATGTCTTAAATTTTTTGTTTAATAGATCATATTTAGTGACTTGGAATTAACCATTACCATTAGAGAATTGAGATATTAAAATGTACATTTGGACTAGGAAAATGTCAAGTAACAAGATAAGTTAATACATGAAAATTGGATGACTAGGCCTATACATTGAATGACATTTGGCATAGCTAAGGCATTGACAAATGACATAGTTAATAAATTGACAAGTGGCAACAATAAGTGAGAGACAAATTGTTGGACCCCGAACTTTCGGTGGAAATTAGAAATATTGAAATACAAATTCAATGAGTGTTTTGTATATGAATTGTG
>JANIJH010000006.1:36485410-36501780 GCA_024520975.1 Erythroxylum areolatum
GCGTTTTCTATGGACTTTACCTGGATCAATTTATGAGGCGAATTTTGGTTGATAGAAGGTTGAGCCTAGAGTTTCTTGGATCCTTTTTCAAGGTATCAAAGGAGTATTACGTAATAATCCTAGACTACTATCGTAGCTTAGCAATCAAGCATAACCCATTAAGTTCTTTGCTAACCTGGTTTTCTCTCATAAATTTATTTTATGTCTAAATCTGAAATTTATAAGTTCCCTGTTTGGAGTTCCGTTATTAATTTTCGCCTATCGGTTCTTCAATTAACAACTATGTCAAGTAACGGTTGGCCAAACACAATACTAGCAAAATTAAACTTAAATCAGGGAAATCAAAACCAAAAATCCATACTTATAAATCAACCAAGATTTAATCCATAAAAATTAGATAAAAGCTTCAGTCCAACCTTGAACCTTTAAGGAAACTACTCAATCATGATAGGATGAAAATCATATAAATCGCAGTCAGTAATCAACATAAGAGGCAACAGAAAATCAACAAAGGATGAATGGGTTTTTGGGATCTCCCTCTCTGTATTTCTGCGTCTCCCCTAATGCGTCACTGTAGCTCCTGTGTTGGTGGATCTCATATCAAGCTGTCTTCAACATTGCTGTCTAAAAGAGGAGGGTTGATCACGCCAGCTACTTCGTTGTTTGAGTGCCACCAGTTGCTTCAATTCTCCTGCACCTACACTGCATTGGTTGCTTGCTTTGTGGTGGGTCTTTGGAGCTATAATGTTGGTGGAGTTGGTAAGTGCTAGAGCCCCCTCTATAATGCGTCACTGTAGCTCTTGTGTTAGTGGATCTCATATCAAGCTGTCTTCAACATTGCTGTCTAAAAGAGGAGGGTTGATCACGCCAGCTACTTCGTTGTTTGAGTGCCACCAGTTGCTTCAATTCTCCTGCACCTACACTGCATTGGTTGCTTGGTTTGTGGTGGGTCTTTGGAGCTATAATGTTGGTGGAGTTGGTAAGTGCTAGAGCCCCCTCTATAATTTGCTGTCAGGTTATTCTCTAAGAACCCCCTATTGGTGTAATGTTCAGAGAGCTTCCTTCCTGGTGTAACGTTGAGAGCTCCCAAATGTAAAGTGAGTCGAGAGTTCGTAAGTGTTGGAGCCCCCTAATAATGTGCATGAATTCTGTTGCCTTTTGAGTGGAGAGTCTTCAATAATGAGTGAGTGCTTGGTGGGGCTTTGGAGCTGAAACTTTAGTGGAGCCTCTCTTTGCTTTTCTTTAATTTGCTCCTATTGCTCACACACGTCTTCTCCTTTGCATGCATGGTGGACCTGCATCTTTTCCCTTATTTTATTTATGGTGTTCATGCCTCCTTTTTCCACTAGCTGGTCTCTCCAACGTCTGCTCTTACGTGGTCCTCAATTGCTGCATGGTGTTTTCTTCTCCCCCATGTTCACGCCTCCCTTGTTGCTTCTCTCTTCATTCAAAAAATGTCCACCATGCTGCTAACGTGCTCTCATATACTCCACCAGTAGCCGTAATCAGTGTGGCTGTGCGTGATTTTTCTTACTTGGTGTGTTGGTTTCATTTGTTTCCTCTTGCTGGTGGGTCTGCCTCCTTTTTGTTTTCTCTTGTGGGGTCTACGTCATTTTCTTCTTGGCTGCGTGGGTGGACATTTTGGTATAGCTCCTCCTAATATTTGTGACAAAGTTTTGGACTTTCCCTCATGTAATTGTTATTGTGGACTTTACAATGAAAATCAAGTGCATTTCCTACAAATTAAACATGAACAACTATAAATGCAGATTCAGGAAAACTAAACAGTTTAGCATGAAAGATATGTATAAAACCTAATGATGGTATGCAAAAATTAAGAGAAAATGCCACTCATTTCAATGATAAAAATGCCTGCAACAGGTTTTCGATAGTTTTACATATATCATTTACATTTAACTTCTAAGTTCTAACAAGATAGTTATTCATAATTATAACATAAAATTAAGGAATCTCAAATTTTCAATTGATAACCAGACAGAAGAACATAATTTCATTTTCAATTTTCACAGTCGAATATACCCATTTCCAATTTTCAAATCACAAATAAAGAATTAACTTCAACAATACATCGCGATCATTAACTTCAACAATCCAAAATCTAACATAGTATTACCAATTTCAACTTCAATATTCAACACCAGAATCCAAAATCCAACCAATTCAGAAATACAAGCAACCCCAATACCATCGGCATTCAACAATTCAAATCAAAAATTCATCATCCAACTTTCAAAAATCCATCATCGAACATAATAAAAAACTCAATGAAGTAGGAAAATTTTGAAAACAAACAGAAAAACAAACACACAACCAAAAACAAATTACAGGTGTGGTGGTGAGGTGTGCGGTGGTGCGGTGGTCCTGAGCTGGAATAGTGACGACTATAGCGAGCGGTGGCATCTTTAGGCATGGAGGAAGGATAAAGATGAAGACAGCGAGACCATGACAGAGGAGGAAGAGCTGAGGCAGAAGGAGTCAAGGTCAAACAAGGCTGAGGATGACGAGACCACAACGTCTAGATGTTGACAGCGAGAGTGAGAGATGGTGAGAGTGAGTGAGATTAAGAGGCAAGCGAGAGAGAGATGATAGGCAGGGGGCTCCGAGGGGTTGTTTTTAGGGTTAGAGTTTTCAAAAATTACAAAATGGTCCTCCAAATTTCTCCATTTAATGGTACCAGCTGAAATTTTTCAATATTGTCAATACCAACCGGTATCGACTAATATTTTTGGCTGATACCAACAAAATGAATACTGTACCATTTTTAGCTGCCGATCAGTACCGTCTGGTATGGTACAGTATTCATATCTTTGGTGAATACTCCACCTTCAACATTGATGTCGATTTCTAAAAACATCCTTCCATTGAGTCTCTGGTCCCCCAAAAAAGGCCTATAAATCATTGGCACACCTCTTACTATGCTTTCCAACCAAATGTCATATAAAAACTCCAATTCCACTATGCCTTTTAAGGAGCCCATAGGACCACCATTCCTGAATATTTAGTTCTTTTCTAGGAACCCACTCGGTAGGCCTATCTTACACTTGTCCTTAAGTGACCATATACATGGTACATTACTAGCCTCCAAGCCCTCTACTAGTGCTTTAAGCTCCTCTGCTGGTGATGCTGTGACTGAACCAAAGCTAATATATACAAATGCTCCAAAATTTTGCTTGTCTAACCATGATAAACATCCGTAAGTATCTGGGGCTAGTCGTGGTGGTGAGAAAAATTGAAGGGTCCAATGTTAAAGAAGGTCTTTAATTTCTCTTCAAATCATTTGTTAAAACTGGCTCCTGAGGAACACCATCCCACACATCACAGACTCTGATATTGTTAAATAGAAAGTCATGTCGGTAAGCAGAGAGAACAGATTTGTTAGATTCTGAGGTGCTAAAGAAGGAGAAGTAGGTGGTCGGATACAAGGTAGCAAGGCGGCGAAGGATGGCTAAGAGTGGGGTAGCATGACTATTAAATGGAAAAGCCAGAACAGCCACATGATTTTTGCTTTCCTCCATGTTTAGGCAAAGTTAAGGTTGTCGATTTGCTTTATAGGTGTCCTCAAATTTAGAGAAAAACAATTAGGGGTTAGCACTTAACATGATTTCTAACCCCCGTACATAGGCACCATAATTAGGGGTCATGCACCCACTACTCTGGGGGTTTGCCATGTCATTTCATACTATGCTGTTGTTTTGGTTTATATCGAACAACTTCCTATTAGACAAAAATACATCTCTTTTGTAACTTTGGTCCTCCAACAAACTTAATGGACATCAAATTATTGTAACTAGAACTCGAGGCCATGGAAATAAAATTTTTACCATGATAGGATTATCCTATTTATGTGACAAAGTAAACTTAGTATCCCACCTTCTTTGATGAATTCAATTGAGACTTGATCAATTAGTTTAATTTACACTATATCGAAAGCATCTACCAGCAATATTTAAAGATCAACTCTGAATCACTGATCAAGATCAATTATCGCAGACCAAATATCATTATGACTTCAGCATACAAATCAGCTATCTCGCCAAATGCACTACAACTCATCAAACAAACTGAAGCATCATTTCCCATATTATTCAATGACCTTTCTTTACAATGGAAACAAGCAGTTTGTTAGCAATTACAACATTATCCTCAATGTCATTGTCAACAATGCCCATCTACATCTCAACAAGAACAATCAAAAGACGACAACTCCTCGAATGATTTAATTATTTAAGAATAACATAGATCCATTGTCAGCCACAATTATGTAGGTCAACTGTTGGCCACCGAAAGTATATTCGGTTGCTTTCGACTTTTGTTTTTACTTTAATTTATTGTACTTTTTACTTTTTAGTTTTGGACGGACGTATCCGTCTTTGATTATATAATGTAAGACTTAACCTCACTTGAGATGTGAGAAAATAAAACTAAGTTTTCATACACTCTCTCTATCTTCTCGCTTCAAAGCTTGACATTGGCTATTAAGAGAAAAAAAGAGAAACTCAGGTATGTTTTCATATGTTTTTATTTTTTCATCCTTTATTATTCAACTTTATTTACTAATTATCCATCTTATGAAACCTATTATCATCTTTCTCTATGTTTGTTTTACTTATCTAGATAAAATTACTCTTATTGATTTTCTTAATGATTGTTTGAGATATGGCATTAGAAATATTCTTATGAGATTTCTTCTTACTAAAGTTCATTAATTATGCCTATTTGTTCTACTTGTAAAGCTATTCATTTATTAATAATACATACCGAAATAAAAATCAAAATTAGTAAAAAAATGTATCAAAACATTCACTGAAACATATAATTTTCTTCGATCTATAAACGCTTTTGAAAATACTCTTTCTACTTTTCAAAATATTATTAATAATCATTCCTAGTTATACAATCAAGAGAAAACTGAAAATAAATAACTTTATCAATGATTTAAAGAACACTATCAAATCCATATAAATGAAAAATTATTGTACTATCTGTAATAAAATTGTTACTCAAATATGGTTCATTAAATCAAAAATCTGTTATCCTTAAAATTCCTATCTATCATACAACTTATTATAAAACATTAAAAGTTATAACTGAAAAAATAAATCAATTACATTTTTATCTATTTAATAACCTAAACCTACAAACAGAAGTAGAAACATTGATAGAAAAAGTATGTAGTGAAAATCCACCTGATCCTTTAAAAATACAAATAATCAATTACTTGAAATTAAACTAAAGGACTCTTTAAAATAGATAAGTATTAAAAATAATATCTCTTATACACAACAAGATGTACAAGAATTTGTTACTGAATGTTATGAGTTATTAGACAAACATTTAATCTCACCAAGTACGAGCAAACATTCAGCCCTAGCTTTTTATGTGAATAATCACTCTGAACAGGAAAGAGGAAAAAGAAATATGGTAATTAATTATAAAGAACTAAATAAAGCAACAATAGCAGATGCTCATACATTACCTAGAAAAGCTTATATTATCAATAAATTGAAAGGACATCATTGGTTTACTACCTTAGATGTGAAGTCTGGATATTAGCAACTAAGATTACATGAAAATACAAAACCGTTAACTGCTTTTACCTATCCACCACAAAAACACTATCAGTGGAATGTATTACCATTTGGCCTAAAACAAGCCTCTGGGATATATCAACGATTTATAAATAATAATCTAGACAGATTAGAAGAATTTTCAATAGCATATATAGATGATATAATTATATTTTCCAATAAATCTAGATATGATCATTTACACAAAGTTAAACACGTTTTAATTAAATGCCAACAACAAGGTTTAATTTTAAGTAAAAACAAAATTAAATTAGCAAAAAAAATAATATCTAGGTATAGAATTTCGTAATGGATTTCTTAAATTACAACCTATTATTCTTAAAAATTTCAAATTTTTCCAGATACTTTTAAAAATGTAATAGAAGTTTAGAAATTTTTAGGATTATGAAATTATATATCCGATCAAGGATTTCTTAAAAACTTAGCTCAAAAAAGAAAACAATTACAACTTAAATGTAGAAAAAAAAAAGCAATGGAATTGGACTAATGAAGATACAGAAGCTGTAAAATCATTAAAAAATCTTTTAAAGTATCATATATTCTTAATACGAATTTTTATTTTATTTTTAATAAAAATTAATGTGAAATTTGTCAAATATTTTTATAATTAGTTAGATTAATTTTCTATATTAAATTTTAGTTGGTTAGAATTGATTAAGTTTAATTATAAAATGGAAATATTTTGGAAAATGAGTAAATGAAATATTACAAAAATTTTATCATTTAATAAAAATAAAGAGAAAAGAGCACAATAGAAGCTTGGGGTGGACTTGAAGCCTTCTTTGCTAGCGTCTATAATTATTCCATAACATAAATCTTTTTGAAGTCTTCTTTGCCAGCGTCAATGATTATTCCATAACATAAATCTTTTTGGCCATGCTCTCACAAAATTATTAACTTTCCTTCTTTGTCACCCCTTAAACATCTTATTTCTTTTTTAAAAACTTATTCAAATAGCGAGAGGAATCTCACTAAATTAGACACTCGTCTTTAGTTCAAAAATTTTGTCAAATTTTGGATATCCCCAATGAGGAAATGACCATCGGATCATCTAAATTTCAACTTTCAAAGTTGTATGAGCTCAAATTAAAAAAAAAAACTTAAAAGGCTTTCATAAGAATATGGCTTTTCTGCTAGTGAGAGAGCAAGCCTTCATTTCATTTTTCTTTCCTAGTAGATTTGTTTTTGTTTGAAATAGTTCCATAGATTTTTATAAACAATTAATCAAGAAGATAAGAAGATTTATAGATTTAGAGAAAGGGAAGATTAAAGAAACCATCACTAACTCCTTTTTCTCATTAGTTCAATAATTTTTAATGGAGTAACTACAAACCATTATAAGTTTATTGAATCAACAATAGGAATTTAACAATTGTCTCTTTAGTTAACTAAATTATAAATGCAATTATTATTATTGACATTCTTATTTATTGATAATGTATCTCAATTGCTTCTCCTCTTTTTTAACTTCTCATTTCATTTAGTTAGTTTTTGTTCATTTCGTGTAATATAGCTCCCTCACTATGCAACGTTGTCCTCAAGTTTATGTTTTGGATATTTCTATTTCAACCAACAAAATTACTTCCAAGTAGGGTGCTACTTTTGCACTCCTAACCACTTAAATTAAAATTTAAACATCATTGTTATTTCTCTTCACTAACCTCCCATCTAAGATGGTCAAAGGAAAACTCTCAAATCCTCCCACTTTCTTAAGAATTTTAATTGAAATCCATTAAGAGCCCTTCGCATGCCAATTAAGTTGTGAGACATGAAATGCTAAATGAGCTTTAACAAGTAAACAATTCCATTATATAGGCAACATGCACCACCTTGTCATAATTCTTAACAGATTATTATACAAAGGCATATGATTTTGTATTCCCCCTTGATTCATATTATGCTATTTATAAGGATGTAGTTTAACATTAATCATATTCCCTACCACAAACTCCCTTTTACTCTTTCTATCTGCCTTTTTCTAAAAAAATCCTTTTTAGTACTATACCTTTTAAGAACAACATTATTAGATTAATGAATGTCTAAACATATTCGTCCACCATGGTATCTCCTTTGAACTATAATTATGAAGTTTTGCTCCTCATAACTTTTAAAGGGAAGGGAATTTGCCTTTTTTTTAGTCTCTAATCTCTTCATATCATTTTTAGCCTGTAAAATACTCTTTTATAGTGAAAATTTAAGAATGTGTACTTATATATGGTCAATTACATAGGCATGTAAGTAACCATATATGTTAATTTGGCAAACAACGTAGAGTTACATGGCCCCATAGAGACACATGGCTAACATACATAGTCATGTAAGTCTTCACACGAGAGTCTAGGACTTAAGATTGCTTGAAACAACATCCTCGAGTTCATACACATTTCTAGTGAATTATACGTTCTTATACACGACAGTAACTCCAATATTCCATTCTTTGTCTTTTCTTCACCTTAATTCATCTCTTACTTTCTTCAAAAGGCAAATAAGATCTAACATTAATAACATGACATTAAGTATGTAGATTTAGCTCATTTTAGTTCTTGTTCTTCCAACTTGAATGTTAAGCAAAATATGAACCAAAATAAGTATCTTAAGTATAATATCAAATTAATCACTAAGCATTAGGGAATAAATATATCAACAATCAAGCACATATCAAGTTCCCCCACACTTAAATTTTGACTAGCCTCATGTAAAAATAAAAATTAAACACTTCCTTTTTAACTATATTTCTTAAATAGGCAAGAATTAAAAAAGAGAAATAACTTTCAAAACTATGGAATAAATTAAAAATTCAATGTTTTTACTTGTGATCAATCAACAACCGTTCCTTTTAAAAACTAAGCAATCTAGGGGTAAACTTTCGCAAGTTGCATTTAAAAGTAAGATCAATCTACAGGTATACTAAAATACCTTTTATAATTAAGACATTCCTTGACTTTGCATATCATTTTAGTTCTCCCCTACTGAAGATTCACCTGCATAATCGTTAATCAAAAGAATTTTCAAGGATGTAATAAGGGTAAAGATCAAGGTGAGAAATATTTATGTTATATAGTTCAAAAGCCATCAAAACTAATGAAATAGGAAAAAAAACACTCAATTGAGTATCGCGTGCAAAAATTAATGTTAAATCAAGTCTGGGTATTATCAGCTATGACGAATGCAAAACTCTATTTTCACAAATTAGATTCAAGCCTTTATACCACAAACCACATGAAGCACAAGGAATTATAAGGAGTAACCTATAAAAACAATGTTGAACAATACATTATTAACCACATAAAGAGTGACCCTTTACAACAACTTCTCCCTTATTTGCATTATAATCAATTCATCCATTCTATACAACTTTAGAAGGAAAGGCTAACATGAATTACTTTGCAAAACAAATGGTTTTCCTCTTCTATACTTCTTTTCTTTTATTCTCTTTTTCTTTTTATTTATTCTCTTTTCTTTTCTTTTCTTTTTTTATCCTTTCTTTATTAAAGACAAAATTTGAAAGAAACTATATGAGCAATGGAATTCATTGATAAAAGATAAGAATCTCATTCCGTCGATTGTAAACAACCTGCCTATATACACACTCCCACACTTATTCTCTTATGCATCCACAAACATCAACAATCACAAATGCTTCACTAGTTTTAAGGCTTAGATAACACATTTTATTAGGTTAAAGGCTTATAATATGGTTAACACAAAAAAGAAAAAGTCAATAAAGCTCAAGGGGCTACGATAAATCATGTCAATAGGTATGCTATTTGGCTAATTTAGCTTACAAAACATAGAATGCCTATATCATTTCAATGTTGAAAATTTTGATTAAAATGTGGTCTTGAATAGAAAATTAAAGCAAAGTTAAGATATGCATGTCATGAAGGTCATATATAAACAAAATACAATGAGATTGATATGGATATGTCAGTCTAAAGATTCAAAATCTCGTTGACCTATGTCTACTAACTAGTCATTACTCTTTTAAAGGAAACGCACATTAACCAACCACAAAAGTAAGAATGTATGCCCAAGTTTCCATGAATTTTTTTGGTTAATTATAACTATATAATCCTAGAAGCAATAAAGAAGAAAATATTTTTCTTTTTCTTTTTCCTATAAAAATGTAAAAAGAACTAAAAATACATATAAACAGTAAGTTTTAAGGATGGCAGATTCACTCGAGCCTAACCAGGCCTGACCTAGCTTGACTTAAAGTTAACCTGGGCCAAGCTTGAGTCGACTAGCCTGAGGTTCGACAGGTAATCAAAATGAAATTGTTTGCCAAAAAAACATCATTTTATTTTTAAAAATAAAATTCAACTTGACTCATTGTCATCCCTAACAAGCTCCCCACCCGTATATTTACAACTTACATTATGCCCAGTGGAACATTAAATGTAAGAGATGGAACATTTAACAAAATAAGAATTGAAAAATGTAAAAAAGAAAGGAACAAACTCCCTTTGAATTGCTTCTAAACAACACATGTTTTATTGTCATTAGCTAAACTTCATTTTTTCCACATCACGTGATAAAATTTGATCTCTAGGGATCAAAACTTCTGCATTCTCCACTTGAAATTCTTCAAAACAAGGCTTGAGTCGATGACTACTCACCTTTAATGTCTTCCTATTTTCATACTCTTAATCTCTACTACATAATAGGGAGGAGAAACATTATGAACCACAAAAGAATCAACCCAATAAGGATGTAACTTACGTAGAAATAGGTTATATCTAGGACAATAAAGAAACACTTTTAAACCAACAATAGAGCTTTTTCTTGAGACATAGAAAGCTTTGTAATTCTTCTTAGTTTAACCTGCTTCTAGTTTATTTGTAAGCTTTTTCTTACAATCTTCCTATACTAAAAGGTCAATCACATTAATCCTAAAATCAAAATTTCTTCTTAAGGGTGCTTTATGTCATCAAAAGTATTGAAATGAATAACTTCCCCTTCAAATTCCATTGTGAGGGTACCCTTAAGAACATCCATCTTAGTTTGGGCTATGTAAAAGATCGGTCTCCCTAATAAGATAGGTGCATGATTGGGAGAAATGTCATCATCCATAGTAATCAAATTAAAATCTATATGAAATATTAGTTTATTCACCTACACAAGTATATCCCCAATCACCCCATCTGGGCAAGCATTAGTGCGGTCAACAAATTGTATGATAAAATCATTTTCTTTCAAAGGGCCTAGTTTTAAAGATGCATAAAGGGAACAAGGCATAACATTAATCAATGCTCCTAAATCTAACTTGGCATGTTTAATCATAATGTTACCAATTTTACAAGGAATGGAGAACATGTCTAGATCCTTACATTTAGGATGTAATTTCTTTGATAGACTGTTAAAAAATTTTCACTTATCCTAATCATTTCATTACCATTCAATTATTTCTTATTGGTGCACAATTCTTTAAGGAATTTCGAATATCTTGGTACCTACTTGGTCTGATCTAAAAAGGGGCTTACAATTCATTATAGTCTAGATCATTAGTAGTTCACGTCATTTCATATACATGTAGAAACATTATTATAATAAATATTCAAAAATGATAATTAACAAATAAATATGGCTTCACCATCAGATATTTGTTAGAAACAACTTTTACTTAGAAGAATAGTTTTCGTATTTATATCAATATTAAAAAGACAATTAGAGAAAATGTGATACATGATTGTTAAAATTATTAAGGTAAATAAAACTAATATATCATAAAGAATAAAGTTTACCTCAAATATTTTCATCTTCTAACTAACTTCGAATATACATCAGGACTTCCACAATATTAGGATGATGTTGAGCACAATTTTGATTATAAAAGTAGACTCAAAAGGAAAAATAGATACTAGAATTCCTAAGAGATCTTGTATAAATTCTTACATGATCAGACAAACACCTTCATATGACTTCCATTAGAATAATAAATTGAGTTGCGTCTTTTCAAGCCAAGATCATAGTACCTACCTCTAAATAGTTGTCTAACTCCATCTTATCCCTTTTTTCCTTTATGAGTTTATCAAATTTAGGGCTCACATCTTCATCACTTACATTAATAATAGATGAAGATGAATCTGATATTAAAATTGAACTACTATGAACCTAATTTTTTCCCAATTTTAGTGGATAATCATTAAACAGAATATACCAAAATTATTTAATGATATCAACATATGCTTGAGCCCGATCACTGTACAAATTTTGAAAGTAAAAATATAGGTCTTCCATTTTTTTTCAAGTCTAATACATAAAAGACCATAAGCTGTCCAATCATAAACTAATAAAAATTGAGTTTCTCCACCATCTGATCTTACATGACCCAAGTTCCACCTTATTGAAATAAAAAATCCAACCAAATGATGCTTGTTTGATCTCATATATGTGACTAAAGCAAATGTGTGGAGTTGGATATTTTGGTCCTAATAATAAATCAATAGAATTATAAAATATCGCCAACTTTACACAAATTGCTATAAATAAATCCCATTTCTCTTCTTTTGACAAGTATATTGATAATCTCTTTATGTCAACCTATTGAACACTCCTTATATATAGCACCCCACTCCCTAAAGACAAGTGCCTGACATCTTGAGGGATATCTGAGTCCGTGCCCTGCGAGGGTGGCATGCTAGAATACTCAATTAGTCAAAACTCGGTATAAAAGTTTTTTGAAACATCAACATATGCAGAAATCAATCATCACATAGGCCCACTTTCCTTCATAAACATCTTCAATCAACACATTACAATCAATAAAATTTCAAAAGCCAATTGGGGCCCATTACAAATACAAAACATTATTTTACAAAAATTACGGAATACAAATTTATATGAAAATAGGATAACACTAATGCAGACGTGTACTGATCCCGACATCTATCTTTCCCTTGCATGCAGTAATTATGCTCCCATTTGCCTAACGGGGTATTCTTCTGAATCTTGGAAAAATAATTACAAATTTTGGGTGAATTTTGGGAACTCAATGAGTAAACATCATCGATGGCTCACCCAGTCACATAACACAACGTTTCACATTTCACGATCAATACAATTTAATCATTCATAATATGCAGATGCAGTGTGCATAAGACCCACTATCCATTTATTACTTTGTTCTGACCGAGTGCCTAAACTGTCCCATATAGGGCTCATTGATAACTGTCTCTTTGATTCTTCACCAAATGAAGAGATCTTTGGCTCAATTTGAAGCTCTTCTCTCCCTCTTCCTTTTTTCTCTTCTTGACCCACTTCAAAATCTCTCTCAAGACTAAGAAGTGCTAAAATCCTAGCTCAACTATTTTCTTTCCTCTCAACCACCGAAATTCTCTTCTCTTTCTAAATTTCTTTTTCTCTCTCTCAATTCATATTTCCCCCTTCTTAAAAAACAAGATTACATTTTTTCTTCAATTTCTACCCTTAATAAGCCCCAAAAGCCCCTTTTACCCTTCCTTATAGGCTTATGTTCTTTTAACCTTAAGGGTCTTACCACAAACACCCCTTGAACATTTTTATAACCTTTACACTTTAATCCAATCAACCTATATCATATAATCTTTCTAACCTCAGCGTAATAATTATTTCCACACAATTTCATATAGGCCTCATAATTAATGTAAGTCCTACCTATTCATCAAGAGGAAATTTTGGGTGCCAACATTTCTCAATATACTCACATTTATAAATAATTATACCCAGAATGTCAATGAATGCATGTACAATTATCTTTATACATAAAGATCCAATATTCACATATAAGAGCATATCATGTAATGCATGAGCATGAAATGTGTTTTCCTAATTCCTCAGTAATCTCTCACATTTACTATTTTGGCCCTAACATGGGTAACGAGATGTTAACTTAGTTGCTGACTCTAACATCTTAAATTTTGAATTCTATTTACTTGATCAATCCAAAACTAACTTCTTTGTGCGTAGAATATAAACTTGTCGTGCAATTTCTTCAAAATCTTTAACTCTTTTATGTATCGCACTCCAATACACTATGCTAATTAAGATTACCTCTATTACTTATTTTATTATCTTCAACTCATCCTTTATAGCCAAATTTAAGATATGCATGAAATAATACATATAAAATAACCTTCTACCAATTAGTAACTTTACAGTCAAATTTAAGATATGCATGAAATAATAAATATAGAATAACCTTCTACCAATCAGTAATCTCCTAATTCACAATTTTTTCTTTAATTTTTTGATTATAACATCATTTATACTACAATTGTCCAAATTTATTGTTGAGAGCTTCGAGTTGAAGTTCTATTTTTTTAAGCACTCAACTATTATGGTTATTAACCTTTCACTTATATGCAGCACCAATACATAACTAACCTACCATTTAAAAACATGAACAAATTTCAATTATGGAATAATTTGTAAATAAATAACAACAAAATTAAAGAATATTATTTATTTCAACAGTCGACTGTATAAAGTCTAATTATTTTCAATGTAATGTTTTATCACTACTATATAACCCTTATTTTGGTAGTTGGTTGTCTATATACTTGATGTTATAGCTACTTGTTTATGAGTACTTACTAATGTATTTAATATTTCCTTTTTGATCATAATAAATCTTTAAATTACCATTCTTCATGGTATTTCAAGCTAGAATCTTAAAGGTAATTAGAGTGAGGGGACAAATGTCCTGAAGTTTTTGCTATTGGTAATAAAAAGTGGATGTTCATCACAAATAATCATTTTATCTAGAAAAAAATGATTTGTTCTTTTCATAACTTGTGATAATCATTTCATTATTCCTTCTATTATATTAAGGATAAAAAATGTTTAACCTCCTAATAACATATTATTTTTATTGCATGGCTTCATGTGTCTCTTCAAAAATGAGGTTTCACTTTTAGAGCTCTTCAGTGGTATCCTATTAGGTAGCTGAATAGAACTCTCAACTAAGGCTGTTTGGTTGGACGTAATGTTTTTAATAAAATGAAATTAAATAGAATGGAATGGAATGATTTATAATGGAATGGAATATAAATGGATGTAATATTAGAAAATTGTTGTTTGGGAGGGATGGAAAGGTTCATAATATAATGTAGTGAAGTGTTCTTTGGATGAAGGGTTTATAATGTAATATAGTGTAAAAAAATTTATCATTTTATTTTCCATCCTAAACCCTCCAAATCGGAGGTTCTTTATTTTTACTATTTAGGATGGAATGGAATGTGAAACCTTTCTCTTCCATCTCATTCCATTTCATTACATTAAAAACCATCCTCTCAAACGATGGAATAATATTCCATTCCATTCCATTTCATTAATAAACCCTCAACCAAACATAGCCTAAGGGAATATGTTCATCCATCTAAAACAATAATATACGTTATTCTTTAGCAATAGCATAACACTAGCTAACAAAGAAATTTATGCTATAAAAAATTATATAGAAATCTAATTAAGAAACTAAGCATCATTTGGAATAGCTCAGGTCCTAATTACCATTTCATGATATTCGATGATTAGCATGTGTACATATATATATACTAACATATAAACATACATATCAATATATAAATATGAAGAACATGATTGAATTCAATTTGAATTTCAGTAGCAAGAATTCAAGTTGGAAGATATCTTATAAAAAGAAACTAAAAAAGATAATAATCATTTTTTTTATCTACACTACATTGCACAAAGATAATAGTAACTTCTATTCCAGTTAAGTAGATATGAAATTATGGAGTTAGTAAAAAATTAATTTTTTTTATTAAATGAACTTGAATTTTCAAAAACAAAAGAGAAAGAAATTTGGTATTATTTATAACAATATAAAACTACAAAAACTTTAGATTGGACTCATTATGTCTATTCCTTTTTTTTCCTAACATTTGACAAGAAAAGGCTATACAATTTTAATGGGTCAAGTCCTCTTTGTAATAAGCAACATAACACAACTGTAGAAGTATAACAATAATACTAATAATATTAATTGGTACAAACTTGATTTTATGAAAGAATCCCAAAATAGTAAGTTAATCTTGAAAAATCATATAAACAATAAACCTCACAAATCCACAATCATTTTGGAAAAACATTTCATATCAATAACAATAGATAACAAACAAAGAAAATAAATAGTACACGAACATTTCGGAAGTACAAAATAACAAAATCAAAAAAGTAAGAATAAACATGTTAAAAGATATAAGGACCAGAGCACTAACTAAATAAAAGGATAATGCATTTATGCTAACGAACTGTCAGTCTTTATCTAAGAGGAAAAAATAGTAATTTTTTACAAATATTTGATAAAATTAAATTGTTAAAATGATAAAAAAATTTATCAATTAAGAAATAAAACTCGATATTTATAGGTGTAGATTATCACTTTTTAGGTGTTTAAGTGTATTTTAAGTATTTTCTTAGATGATTATCATGCGTATAGGCTTAGAATTGTGTTATTGTTAGTGTTTGTATGCATTTCAATTGATTGAGTGGTTTAAAGTAAGAAATTAATTTTGATTTTACTTTTCAATAAGTCTTTCATGTGTTTATGAGTATTTGGAAATTGAAGAATTAAAAAGATGTTAGATGTAGGAAGGAAGGCACAATCGTGCTACAAGGTAAAATCGTGACAGAGGAGATTCAACAATGTAAGGCACAATCTGACACGACCCACCTTTTTGGACCGTGTTGGCACTAGGGAATGGGTAGGCTTAATGCCACCAAAACCCGTAGTAAGCCGAACTGTTCTATATTCTACTA
>JANIJH010000006.1:36579978-36594936 GCA_024520975.1 Erythroxylum areolatum
ATGTCAACTTCTCTATCCTTATCTCTCTTATCGCTCAAAGTTTCAATTTTACTTAGTTTTCAAACAAGTTTTCGAAGGATATGATTAACTTTGATTTACAGTAGTTCTTGTGAAAAGAACAAGTTATTTTCTTTTGACAAAACGATTTTGAAGGTTTTTCAAAATGGGGAAATACATAATTCAACCCCCCTTTCTTGTGCATTTATACATTGTATAATAAGCATTGTAATAACATGTGATTCACTTCAATTTTGCCATGAAGATTTAGAGGCATTATCTGTATGGGGTTCAGATAAGGATCTTAACTGACCATAAAAGTCTCAAGTACTTACTGAGTCAGAAAAAGCTGAATTTGAGATAGAGAAGGTGGATTGACTTGCTTAAGGAATATGATTTATTGATTGGGTACCATCCAGGCACGGCAAATGTTGTGGGGAATGCCTTGGGTAGGAAATCATCAATAGCCCATGTTCAAATAGTTTATCTTCCATTATTGGAAAAGATGGCTAAGCTTAGGATAAGTTTGAAGTAGGAGGAACCTAATTGTATTGTTGCTACCTTCAGAGTGAGATCTATACTCAGAGAGAAGGTTAGGGAGTTATAAGCACAGGATATAGAATTGAGTAAGCTCTAAGAAGAGATTCAAAATGGCAAGAAGTCTGAAGTGGTAGTGAGGGATGATGGACTCATGACTGTATGGAATAGGCTTTGTATGTCAAATGTCAAGTAGGTGAAGGACGAGATAATAGATGAGGTACACAATACTCCTTATACCATGCACCCAGGTAGCACCAGGATGTACAAAGATCTGAAAGAGCATTTCTAGTGGAAAGGCATGAAGAGGGATATAGTAGAATATGCAAGTAAGTATCTAGTGTGTCAAAAAGTTAATGTTGAACACCAGGCACCTTCAAGCAAGTTAAGGCCATTGTCCATTCTTGAGTGGAAGTGGCAAAGGGTGACTATGGATTTTCTTATGGGTTTGCCCAAGACTAGTAGGAAGCATAATGCCATAGTGGTTATTGTTGATCGTTTGACAAAGTCAGCCCATTTCGGACAATTAAACAAACTGATTCTTTGCATGTGCTAACAAAGAAGTATATTGATGAGATAATGAGATTACATGAAATTCCTGACTCTATAGTTTCTGACAAAGATCCTCGGTTTACTTCTAGATTCTGGGGAAGTTTACAAGAAGCTCTGGGAACTAAGATGAGTTTTAGCACTGCTTTTCACCCCCAGACAGATGGTTAATCTGAGAGGACCACTCGGACCCTTGAGGGAATGCTTAGGGCATGTGTAATGGATTTCAAAGGAGCTTGGGACGAGCATTTTCCATTGTTCAAATTTGTTTACAATAATTCGTACCATTCAAGCATTCAGATGGCTCCTTATGAAGCACTGTATGGGAGGCGATGTAGAACTCCTATATTTTGGGATGAAGAAGGATAAAGGAAACAAATCGGATTAGAATTGATTCAGATGACAGTCGACAAGGTCAAGCTAGTTAAGCAAAAGCTTAAAGCGGCTCAGGACAGAATGAAAAGCTATATTGATGCACACCGAAAGGAAATGGAGTATGAAGTCGGTGAGAAAGTCTTCCTTAAGACATCTCCTTGGACAGGGGTCACGAGATTTGGCAAGAAGGGCAGGTTGAGCCTAAGATATGTGGGTCCTTCCGAAATTCTTGAGAGGATTGGACCATTAGCCTATAGGCTGGCACTGCCACCAGAATTATCACAGATTCATGATGACTTTCATGTTTCCATGTTGAGGAGATATAGATCAGATCCCTCTCCCATCATTCAAACCACTGAGGTCCAGTTAGAGATGATTTGACTTATGAGGAGACTCTAGTAGAAATATTGGATACTAAGGAAAAGGTACTCAGGAACAAGACAATTCAACAAGTAAAAGTCCTGTGGAGAAACCATTCCGTAGAAGAGGCCATGTGGGAGACCTTGGAAGCCATAAAGGAGAAGTATCCAAACCTCTTCAATGACTCAGGTAAGAATTTCGAGGACGAAATTCTTTTAAGAGGTGGAGAAATCTTAGCCCCCGAATGTTTTTTTTAGTTAACCATGATTTAGATAATTATGAGGCTTGGATAAGTGAATTTTTGGGAGTTAAAATATTTCATGTTTTATATCAACAAATGAGGAAAAACTGATTTGGCATAAAAAATAGTTCATGTTAGTTTTAAACATATTTCTAAGTTGATATCAACAAATGAGTCAAAATATTTCATGTTTTATATCAACAGATGAGGAAAAACTGATTTGGGATAAAAAAAATAGGTCATGTTAATTTTAAACATATTTCCAAGTTGGTTAAACATGTTGGCCCCTGAAATACGTCAACAGATGAGGAAAAACTGATTTGGCATAAAAAACTAGGTCATGTTAGTTTTAAATATATTTTCAAGTTAGTTAAACATGTTAGCCCCCGAATGTTTTTTTTAGTTAAGCATGATTTAGATAATTATGGGGTTTGGATAAGTGAATTTTTTGGGGTTAAATGTTTTTTATTTTTATTTATTTCTATGTTAGTAGAATTTATTTCATGGGTTAGTTGATTTAAAGGTGGTAAATAAATGCATAAAGGGGTATTTTGGGTAGTTTACCTAAGGTTAAAAACACTAAGGCATTAAAGGAAGGGGAAGGTGGACTTTTCTCATTCATTAAGGGTAAAATGGGAAAGGAAAGGTGTTGTCTTGTGCTTAAGAAGAAGAAAAAACATGGATTAGGAGAAAGAGGAAGTGAAACACGAAAATCAAAAGTGAGAAAGAGGGGTTTCGGTGAAGTTGAGAAAAGAATGGAGTTTTGAGCTAGGTTTCATCTTTTCTTAGTCTTAAAGAGAGAGTTTGAGGTTGCTCAAGATGGGAAGAAGAAAGAGGAACGAAAGAGTTTTCTTTAGAACTAATAATCTCATAAATTGGTGAAGATTCAAGGTAAGTTTCATTTTTTATACTTTGGATATATGGAAGGGGTTTTGGTTCATGAAGTTTAGGAAATACATGAGCTTAAGCATTCTAAAGTCAAATTTTAGTGAATGTGCTTTATGGGTTCTTAATTTTGAATTCCTATTGAATGGGAATTTTGTCATTTATGAAGGAAATCAAGGAAGGGATTAAGATAGGCAAGAGGAGCAAGAGGAAAGACATCCTTAAGTCAATTTCTTAAGCAAGGAATTCAAGGTAGGCATATATTTATAATAGAATAAATATGCCAATAAATGTTTTCTTTGAATCAAGGAAGTTTAATAATTTCAATTGCATCATAAATGTTGTATTTGTTGCTTCTTGAATGAATTGAGAATTTGCTATGTGTTTGATATGTAAATTGGGTTGATGAATTGTGAAAAGACTTTGAAAATGATTCTTTTGACAAGATACATGTTTATGAAATCATGTTTTCAGAAATAGTTTTTGAAATATGTTCATGAAAGCTAAGTTTCCAAGAATGTGCCATTTGGGCCAACGGTTTTTCATTCATGAATTACATGTTATGTGGATTTGGTGTAATCCATTCAAGAATGTCACATGCACATTGACCAAGTTAAAGGCTTCTCTCGCCTGCCCGCTACTGGCACAAACCTCTTTCATGGACTCCCTTAAGTTTACGTCTACGCAAAACCACTATATAGGATTGCATTAGTATGCCAAGTTTACGACTACACAGTACCATTATATGGAAATGTGTAGTTCTTCATGTTTATGGATTTACCCAATCCATTGATGTATTTATGTGCTTATGAGATGTTGATAAGTTTGATGCATTCATGATTTGAAATTTGTGAATTTCGGTTATGAAATTAAGAATGATACTTTGATGAATTTAATTAGATCTTTGTATTGGAAAGTGAACATTTCAAAGGTTTTGCTTATTTTTCCATTATAAACTGTTACCCATAAGCTTTAAGCTCACCCCCCATTCCTTCCCATCTCCAGGTGACGAGCAAGAGATTGAGTGAAAGAGAATCGAGGCATCATTCCAAAATTTGCATCTTTTTGTGTTTTAAGCTAGATTTGTAACCATAAGTAGTTGCATTTTGAGCAAATTACTGTTCATATATCTTTTTGTATTTTGGCATTTTGAGATATTGATATATTGTGGCTAAAAAAGCTCACTAAAGCTTTGTAGAAATTCTTATATTTTGATGTTAATGAAGTATGTTTGTGTTTTGCCGATGATATGTCAAATTTGTTCATTGCATTTTCAAGTTTTCCATAAGGGTGAGAATTTGTGTTCTATATTTGAGGGAAATACTGTATTGATTTAGGTTGAATTGGACAAAATTGTTTGCTTGGAAGTTGTAAATTGTTTTTCAGCTTTCCAATGATATATAGTATGAAATTTTTGGACATTGGAGTTGAGAGCTGTGATTATTAGAAGTTTGTGATGTTGCATAGGATGGACTTTCAGGACAGCTATATTATTTTGAACTTTTACAATTATAGAGGCAGAAATTGTTTTCAAGTTCTGCAAGGAAGTTGTAGATCTAGAAGTCTTCTTTAAAATGATCTAAGAATGAGCTTAATCCAATGTTTGTAGTAAAATTTATGCTCATTTGATTGAAATAGGTCGAAAGAAGAGAAGCAGGAGGAGAAAGTCGCGACTCTGTGGAGATGCGCGAAAGTTGCGATCGCGACCCATAGATCCTTCCCCCTACATGAACATCTTTCACTCTTTTGACCGTAACATTGTCGTCTGACCTCCAAATGACCTGATTTTTGAAGAATTGGATTTGTAACACATTCCTCTATGACAAAATAAAATATTATAACTTTTAGAATTGATTTAAAAAAAATTAATCGAATCAATGTGAGGGTATCAATTGGAAGATCATGAACTAGACATTTTACTAAACATACTTCAGTATTTTGATGATATCCTGATTTGTAGAGCCCTAAATGAGATAATTCTTATTTATAAATAAACTAGAGACATAGAGATATAAATCCTAAGAAGAGATTGAATTTTGAGTTAGACTCTAAGACTTTCAATTTCTGGATGGAATTTGAGTGCAGTGTGTTATTTCATTTTATTAACAATACAAAAATGTGTGGGCTATAACTTTTAGATTTTTACACCAAATTGCATGATTTTGGTGTCATTAGAGACTTAAGACAATGGGGAACAAATGTTCAGAAGAATTCATTTTGAAATTTTGGTTTAAAGTTTCCCAAAATCTATTCGGAAATAGGAGAAATGAGATCATTTTTTATGTTTGACTGGTGTGGGCACACCACCCTTGTGGGATGCATGTCCAGATGTCACTTAGGACATTGGTTATGCACCCCGCGAGGACGGGGTGCCCAACACTTATGGTATTAGAGCGATTAGGTCGAGGTCCAGGTGCAGGACTAGGTTTAGGAGTATCCTAGGTATGAAATGGGTAGTTTTGAACTGCGAAATGAACATGCATTGTTTCTAATGAATGACATGCATTGCTTTAAATGAACAACATGCATTTTCGTATTATTTCACTTGATTTGAATTTTTTTCCTATGATTTAAATTCTTTTACATGATTTGAAGTTGTTTTTACATGAAATATGAACTAAAGTTTTTCAATGGTTTTATATTAAAGGAGTGATTATGCCACCTCGAAAAAGAACTCGAGGAGCTACGACTCGATCTCGCTCTCGCCCAGGGAGCACGAATGAATCCTGTGTCCCCCAAGATTTGGAGACACATTCTACTCTAAATTCTGAGGCACCTAGTATGCAACTAGAAGTGCCTCCATCGCCTCCACTGATGCCTCAAGCAAACCCTATGGATCCGCAGTTCTTTCAGGCCTTTGCTCAGGCTTTCACTTATACTATGGGTCAAGGTTCTTAGGTTCTGATGCAAGCTCTGGTGGAGAGGAGTGGACAGTATGATAAGCTCTGCAAGTATGGGGCTATGGATTTCAATGGGACTATAAATCTAGAAGAGGTTGAAGCCTATTTGAATAGAACAGAGAGGGTCCTGATTCAAATGAAGTGCTCAGATGAGGAGAAGTTAGATTATGTAGTTAGTTTACTACAGGAGGATGCACTCCATTGGGGGGAGTTAGTGCCCCATAGTCAGGTGATACCACCGATACTGACATGGAGAGACTTTTTCAAAGCTTTCAGGAGGAAGTACTTCTCAAGGGTATATATCCAAGAGAAGGCCAGGGAGTTCCTGAATCTAACGCAGAGGGATATGAGTGTGAGTGATTATGACCTAAGGTTCACCTAGCTATCACGATATGCAGTCAATATTGTTGCTAATGAGGAGGATAAGTTCCGCAAATTTGAGGGAGGATTTCATTTAGGGATCAAGGAGCAAGTCTTGATCCATAGCTTTTTTGACTACTAATAACTAGTAGATGCTGCACCCTAGGCTAAAAAACTGGAGAATATAAAGAATGAGGTGAGCAGGAAGAGGAAAAATAGGGAGCAGTCTTCCAAGAAAGGAATGAGTACTCTAATGCCTGAGAGGAGTACAAGAAGTCACCACACACAGAGTGAAGTGGGAAGTAGTTGCCCTTCCAAGAACAAGAAGGCAGGGGCAGTTTCAGGGCAAACCTCAAATGTGGGAGGCACTGGAAGGACGGGGAGGAATAGATACAAAAACCCCCAATGTGAGCATTGTGGGAAACTTCACAAGGGTGAGTGCTTCAAATTACGTAGAGCCTGTTTTCGATGTGGGGAGAAAGGACACATGATCAAGGACTATCCCCAGATACCAGCCTTTAACTTAGTCAACATGCACGTGACATTCTTGAATGGATTACACCAAACTCACATAACATGTAATTCATGAATGGAAAATCGTTGGCCCAAATGGCACATTCTTGGAAACTTGTTTTTCATGAACATGAGATATTTTGAAAACTATTTTCGAAAACATGATTTCATAAACATGTATCTTTTCAAAAAAATCATTTTCAAAGTCTTTTCATAAATCATCAAACCAATTCATACATCAAACACATAGCAAATTCTCAATTCATTCAAGAAGCAACAAATACAACATTTATGATGCAATTGAAATCATTAAACTTCCCTGATTCAAAGAAAACATTTATTGGCTTATTTATTCTATTATAAACTTATACCTACCTTGAATTCCTTACTTAAGAAATTGGCTTAAGGATGTCTTTTCTCTTGCTTCTCTTGCCTCTCTTGATCCCCTCCTTGATTTCCTTCATAAATGAAAAAATTCCCATTCAATAGGAATTCAAAATTAAGAACCCATAAAGAACATTCACTGAAATTTGACTCTAGATTGCTTAAGTCCATGTATTTCCTAAATTTCATGAACCAAAACCCCTTCCATATATCCAAAGTATAAAAAATGAACCTTACCTTCTTTACTAGCACTATAGAGTCAAGAATTCCATGTAATCTCAAAATATCATCAATATACTTCTTTGCTAGCATATATAGAGAATCGGTCTATTTAATTGCCAGAAAATTGGTTGACTTTGTCAAACAATCAACAATAACCCATATGGCATCATGTTTCCTACTGGTCTTGGGCAAACCCATCAGAAAATCTATAGTCACCCTTTACCACTTCATCTCTAGGAATGGACAATGACCTTAACTTTCCTTAAGGTGCCTGGTGTTCAACCTTGACTTGCTGACATACTAGACACTTACTTGCATATTCTGCTACATCCCTCTTCATGCATTTCCATCAGAAATGCTCTTTCAGATCTCTATACATCCTGGTGCTACCTGGGTGCATGGTATAGGACGCATTGTGTGCCTCATCCAGTATCTCATCCTTCACCTCCTTGACATCTAGGATACAAAGTCTATTCCTTATAGTCATGAGTCCATCATCCTTCATTACCACTTCAGACTTCTTGCCATTCTGAATCTCTTCTTGGAGCCTACTTAATTCTGTATCCTGTGCTTATAACTCCCTAACCTTCTCTCTAAGTATCGGTCTCACTCTGAAGGTAACAACAATACAATCAGGTTCCTCCTGCTTCAAACTTATCCTAAGCTTAGCCATCTCTTCCAATAACGACAGATAAATTGTCTGAATATGGGCTATTGATGATTTCCTACTAAAGGCATCTACCACGACAATTGCCTTGCCTGGATGGTACTCAATCAACAAATCATATTCCTTAAGCAACTTAATCCACCTTCTCTGTCTCAAATTTAGCTCTTTCTGACTCAATAAGTACTTGAGACTTTTATGGTCAGTAAAGATCCTTTTTTGAACCCCATACAGATAATGTCTCCAAATCTTCAAGGCAAAAATCACTGCTACCAATTCCAAATCATAGGATAGATAATTTAAATCATAAGGCTTTAGCTGTCGTAAGGCATATACTATTACCTTGTCTCCTTGCATCAATACACAACCCGAACCCTTTCTTGAAACATCACTATACACTGTATAACCCTCATCTCCCATAGGCAAAGTTAGAATTGGAGCACTTGTAAATCTATGCTTAAGCTCCTCGAAGCTCTTCTGGCACTCATCACTCCAGATAAACTTCTGATTCTTCCTCAATAACCTAGTTAGTGGAGCAACAATCATGGAGAATCCTTACACAAACCTCCTATATTAACCTTTCAGGCCTAGAAAACTCCTCACTTCTGTCACTGTCTTAGGTGCATGCCACTTCACCACTGCTTTAATTTTCTTCGGATAAATATGTACCCCATTCTAAGAAATTACATGTCCAAGGAATACCACCTTATGGAGCCAAAATTCACATTTGTTGAATTTGGTATAAAGTTCCCTCTCCCACAGTGTCTGCAGTACTATCCTGAGATGTTCCTCATGTTCCCCTTCACTCTTAGAATACACCAGAATGTCATCTATAAACACTATGACAAACTGATCCAGATACTCCTTGAAGACCCTATTTATAAGATCCATAAATGCAGCTGGAGCATTGGTCAAACCAAAAGGCATAACTAGGAACTCGTAATTCCCATACCGTGTCCAAAAGGTTGTCTTATTTACATCAGATTCTCTGATTCTGAGTTGATGATAGCCCGATCAGAGATGAATCTTGGAAAAGACCAATGCTCCCTGCAACTGGTCAAATAGATCATCGATTCATGGTAGAAGATACTTGTTTTTAATGGTCACCTTGTTGAGTCTCCGATAACCAATACACATCCACCATGTTCCATCCTTCTTCTTAACAAATAGAATAGGTGCTCCCCAAGGTGACAAACTTATCCTTATATACCCCTTCTATAACAGTTCCTCTAACTATTCCTTAAGCTCCTTTAACTCAACTAGAGTCATCCTGTACGGTGGTATGGAAATGAGTGCAGCTTTGGGAATTAAGTCGATGGCAAACTCGATTTTCCTCACCGGCCAAACCAGGTAAGTCCTCTAAGAAAACATCAGGAAATTCCCTTACAGCCGAAAAATCCTCTAACCTGCCTTCCTCCACATCAGCATCCAGAACATGTGCCAAGAAGGCTTCACACCCCTTCTTCATCGTCCTGTCAGCTAGTAAAGCATAAATAATTCTTAATGATGACGCTTTCTTCTCCCCTCTAAAAATCACCCTCTCACCATTGCCCAGATCAAATTTCACCTCCTTAAGGCCACGATCCAACTTCACATGAAATTTTTCCATAACATCCATGCCAAGTATAACATCTAAGCCTGTTAGGTCTAGAGTTAGTAAATCCACTACCAATCTAGTACCATCAATGAAGAGCTCATAGCTTTTATATACTTGACTGATTACTACATTCCTCCCTAGAGGTGTACTAACAAGCAAAGGACTATTCAAAGGCGCTGAATTCACACCATGTAGAATCATACTTGCAGAAACAAAAGAATGTGTGGAACCAGAATCAATTAGTAAATATACTGCTGAATCAAATAACTGGGCCATATCTGTGACAACACTAGTGTGGCTATTGCTTCCTCCCTTATCATGGCAAACACTCTTGCCTGTACCGGACCCCTTGGACTTCCTGGAGGAATAGCCTTCTTTGCAATTGCAGAACTACCCATCTCAGTAACTGACCTAGTCCGCACTATTTTAGCCCTCCACGGAGCTTGCAACCCACTAGTGGCATGAAGCTCTTTCATGGACTCCCGCAAATTTACGTCTATGCAAAACCACTATGTGGGATTGCGTTAGTACACCAAGTTTACGACTACACAGGACCATTATGTGGAAATGTGTAGTTCGTCATGTTTATGGATTTACCCAAACCATTTTGATGTGCTTATATGCTTATGAGATGTTGACAAGTTTGATGCGTTCATGATTTGAAATTTGTGAATTTCGCTTATGGAATTGAGAATGATACTTTGATGAATTTAATTAGAACTTTGCATTGGCAAATAAACATTTCAAAGGTTTTGCTTATTTTTCTGTTATAAACTATTACCCATGAGCTTTAAGCTCACCCCCCATTCCTTCCCATCTCAAGGTGATGAGCAAGAGATTAAGTGAAAGAGAATCGAGACATCACTCCAAAATTTGCATCTTTTTGTGTTTTAAGCTAGATTTGTAACCATAAGGCTTTAATTGCATTTTGAGCAAATTACTTTTCATGTATCTTTTTATATTTTGGAATTTTGAGATATTTATGTATTGTGGCTAAAAATGTCCATTAAAGCTTTGTAAAAACTCTTATATTTTGATGTTAATGAAGTATGTTTGTGTTTTGTCGATGATATGTCAAATTTGTTCATTTCATTTTCAAGTTTTCCATAAGGGTGAGAATTTGTGTTCTGGATTCAAGGGAAATATTGTATTGATCTAGGCTGAATTGGATGGAGTTGTTTTCTTGGAAGTTGTATATTATTGTTCTAGCATTCCAATGGTATATAGTATGAAATTTTTGGGCATTGGAGTTGAGAGATATGATTATTAAAAGTTTGTGATTTTGCATAGGATGGACTTTCAGGATATCTATATTGTTTTGAAATTTTGACCCTTATAGATGCAGAAATTGTTTTTAAGTTCTTCATGGAAGTTGTAAATCTAGAACTCTTCTCTAAAATGGTCTAGGAATGAGATTAATCTGATATTTTTAGTGAAAGTTATGCTCATTTTACCAAAATAGGTCGGAAGAAGAAAAACAAGACGAGAAAGTCGCGACTCTGTGGACCTCCAAAATAGGTTGGAAGAAGAAAAGCAGGACTTTTGTCACTCTTTTGATCGTAACATTGTCGTCCGACCTCCAAATGACTAGATGTTTGAAGAATTGGATTTGTAACAGATTCCTCTATGACTAAATAAAAATTTATAACTTTTGACATTGATACAAAAAAGATTAATCGAATCAAAGTGAGGGTGTCAATTGGAAGAGCATGAACTAGATATTTAACTGAACATGCTTTAGTATTTTAATGATATCTTGATCTTTAGAGTCCCAAATGAGATAATTCTTATTTCTAAATAAACTAGAGACATATAGCTATAAATTCTATGAAGAGATTGAATTTTTATTCGGACTCTAAGACTTTGAATTTCTGGATGGAATTTGAGTGTATTGTGTTGTTTCAGTTTATTAACAGTCTGAAAATATGTGGGCTCTAACTTTTATATTTTTGCTTCAACTTGTATGATTTCGGTGTCATTAGAGACTTAAGAAAATGGGGAACAAATGTTTAGAAGAAATTAGTTTGAAATTTCGGTTTAAAGTTTCCTAAAATTTATTCGAAAATAGGAGAAATGAGATCGTTTCTGATGTTTGACTAGTGTGGGCACGTCACCCTTGTGAGATGCACGTCCAGATGTCACTTAGGATGTCGGTTGCGTGCCTCGAGAGGGCAAGGTGCCCAAAAAAACATGATTTGGTATGAGGATTACTAAAAGTAAGTTTTAGCAAATATTTCTTTTATGAGAGTTGTCAAAAAGGAAAACAAGTTAAAACATCTTTTCCTTCTAAAAATGTTGTAACTTTGTCTAGACCTCTAGAGTTGTTACATATAGATTTGTTTGGTCCAACCAGAACACTAAGTCTTGACTGAAAGAAGTATGGTTGGCTCAATGGTAAGAGGCGTGCTTGTAAAAGCAACAAAACCTTGAGGTTGGGTGTTCGATTCCCACCAAAGAGGACAATACTGATTTGTGTTGGATGCCGCGGTATAACCGGCAAACACACGCTGGGTGGGAAATGCTAGCCCAGGTGTGGGTCCAACATTCTTTCAGTCTGCTTTGGTTGATTTCTAAGAAAGTGGTCTTACGAATTTCCTACTCTCATTTCTAAGCATGGTCGGAATTTTCTTTTGCACTTGTGTCTCTTTGACTTTTATAAACTTTGTCCAAGAGTGCAAAGATCTATGTGTGGGAGAATTTGATTGAACCCAAGTTTCTTATATAATTGGTGACATTTCATAGTTTTTATTGCACTCTTTGGCTCTTATTTTCAAGTTTTATGCTTAATTTGACTCTTGAGTGCTTGCCTCCACTTTATGTGGTTTGGGAGTAAAATTGTCACAAATAATTAGCATTTGTACTAAATTAATTTTTTAGAACAATTGATACTGCAAACTACCATCTATTTATTGTAGGACACTCAAGAAGTAAAGGCAAGGAGTGAAGGCTGAAAATGATAAGTCAACAAGTCAAGGCAACAGGAAAGTTCTCCATGGTGAGAGGTGATGTTACGCCGCAACGAAGTATGAAGAACTTAAGCAAAACTCTTCAGGATAATTTCACTGCAGCATGAGATCATGTCGTCGTGGCAAACTCAACAGATTATTCAAAAGACTTTTCGGGAAAATTTCGTCGTGTCTTGGCGAAGAAACCAAAAACTCCAAGCAAAAACTTTCGAGAAAAGTTCGTCGCGGCGAACTCATCTGTCATCGTGGAGAACCTTTAAATGCCCAAACTACTTTTGAATGTTTTACCCACTACGCAACCAGATCTATAAACCCATTTTCGCAAAAAGACCTATTTTAGGGTATCAAAACATTAGAAGGGGAGCCCAACATAGAGAGAAAAAAACAAACACACACCACATCCTTCAACTCCTCCACTATCAGATCACCATCTCCATGCAATACACCACCATTTTCTCTCATTTTCCACAATCGGTAGCTACCATGGGATCTTTCGATTGGTTCTCAGTTGTGAGGTTGTTTGGAGCTATAAGTGGCTAGGCATCTCTTCCCTCTTGAAGATGTAGCGATGACTTGAGTTCAATGGGCTTAAAAGGAGAGTAGTTTAATCTATATTTGGCTATGATTTATGAACACTTAGGTTTAGGAATTGTAATTTGTAGTTAAACATTCTTGATTAGAGTTTAATCAAGTGTTGGATATTCAATGTGTTATTGGGATTTGTTGTTGTAGAACTTGGAGCTTAAATATATGAAGTCTCATATATGTCTATTTTTGATCTTGGTAATTCTCTTTTATCTGCCTAGTTGTGTTTGATATTGAGTTAAATCTAGATCCCAAAGTGACTTATTGCATTGACTTACCCACTACACATACTAAGGGCATTCAACACGGTCTTAAGAAATGGAGTTCATTGATTAAGACCTTGGACTTAAAGAGTTTTTTAAGGTTTACCCATTTGAAACTTAGTGATTTCTACTCCTATCAAAGATCAATTTCGAACTATGATAGTCAAAGCTCATTTTCAAAAGGATCCTATCACTATTTGAACGTTTGTTTTATTTTTCTGATTTCTATTCCAAAAATGCAAAAACACTTTTTACACATTTTTTTTACAATTCATTTAATTTTGTTAATATTTTCAAAGATCAAAACCCCCTTCCTTAACAATTTAGCTTGTATTTAATGACATATAGGTTAGCTTAGATCCATCATTTAGGTTCCGATTAAGTGAGACGACTCGAGGTTGCAGTTTATATTGCAATCTTTGGAATTAAATTTTTGATATGATCTCTAAAGGTAAGACAAAAAGGCTTGAATCAATGCCCCTTCACCACAATGTATGATCATGAAAGACACTTTTACCCCTTCCCCAAACCCTAACTCGATAAATAGTTTTTTTCTCTTCTTCCACCTCTCATCTTCTCTTTCTAAACTAGCAACCTGCCTCTATAACCTCTTGTTTTCACTCAAATTGCTCTTAGATTTCACCCTTTTCTTTCATCCTTCTTCTAGATTAACATTATACCCACACAACTCTAGTGATTCCCACACTAAAACACATCTTTTTAGTGGGTTTTGCAAAACTTGATCCACACTTTCTCTCTCCTATATTTTTGGCTATCTATTGTGTTTCTTTTTAGTTTCTTGGTTATTTTGCAGGTTTCGTTGTCCATCATGTTTCCAAGGATCAAAAAAATTGCAAAAAACATTCAAATCCCAAAGGAAAGGCGAAGGTGTTCGATAAGGGTGCTCATGATTTAACCAAGGATTTTGGAGCTCCTTTTTCGATCTCTTAAAAGAAGGTAATAAATACCAAAACCTTCATTCTAAAATAATCATTATAGCTCAATATTTTGATTTTTCAATTTTAGAAGAATTAGATTTGAAAGGAAAAGTTAAGGCTTTGTGTAACATCCCGTTACCGATGTGATGGGTATATTGGTAAATTAGGACGGGTAGGATTTCATACTGCATATTATTAAGTGAGCATTCATTGACCTCCAATTATAGAGGAATGAGTTAGTGCACATGCATTTATAGGTACATGCATTCATGGCTTTTCTGGTATTTAATTGTGAACATAAATTGATTGGACTGTGATCTGATTGAAAAAAATTAGGAATAATTGGGTTTGAATAATTGATTTAGAATTATCTAAGAGTATTTGGCAGTTGATAGTGGCCCATAGGAGATTTTCTGAAAATTGAGAGAAAATGCCCGGACCGGAAATTTTTGAGTGACAGACCGATTGACCGTATGGTACTGAAATAATTGTCCAATGGCGCCGGAAAAATCATGAACATGCATCGTACATATTTTCATTAAGATATATGCATCATTGAATTGTTTTGACTGAGCATCTAGTAATGGGAAATTATTTAACTGTTATAGAGGCACCGTTGGAT
>JANIJH010000006.1:36627352-36639370 GCA_024520975.1 Erythroxylum areolatum
AAATGGTTTAATGGTTATCTTTTAATGATAGCATGTAATGTAACCTTTTTAGCATTCATTTGATTAAAGATGAAAGAAGTGTATTGGATGGATCATCTTCCATCTTTCAGCACAAAAAATTTGAAATTGACATGTCATATTAGGTGATCGGTCTTTTCATATAACCATCTTAAAACAAGTGAGAAGTGTCTCATTTAATGGCTTCATTATGTTTGATTAAAGAAATGTATGATGCATTGGATGCTCTCCCTTTCTTTCTTTTCATGCATAACCGAAATTGAGGTGTATAAGAAAGGGTTCTTGCATTGTTTTGACCAACTCTCTCCTCTCACCTATAAATAGTCGAAACATGAAATGAGAAGAGTCTCATTGTTTCCTTCTTTCTTCTAAGAAAAATCTCCTCTAAACATTTCTTCTCCTTTCGCACCAAAGGATCTTGTTAACCAAGTTGTCCAAGAAGAAAAACTAGTAGATCAAATTGGTTGAGGATACAACAAGAAGGAGAGGAAAGATTGACAAAGGAAAGGATACAAAAGCAAGGCTAAAGCTAGGGTTGGATACAAGACGAAGGAGAGGATAGTACAGCGAGGAGTCAAAGTTATAGCAAAGGAGTCGGTAATAATCTCTATCTTTTTTATGTTTATTATTATCCGTATACCATATCATGTATAGATTGACATAATGATTTGGATATATTACTTCCTCCGCAATTTAGATTTCTAAAAAGTTTTGAAATCTACCGTTTCTCCAAATATGGCATGCTTTCTTTTTCCGATCCAACACAAAAGCTTCTAAGAATGCAGATAATTAGAAAAAGGAGAGAAAGGAAGCTATGGCTAACTTAAAGAGACTATATCAGAAAAGTCCTAGCTCAATTCAACATGGAACAAGCTAAACCAAGTTCTATCCCTATAGGATCACATTTATAGATGGTGTCTAGTAAGAGTCCTAAGACAGAGGAAGAGCATAAAGCTATGGCATCCTATCCCTACGATTTTGGAGTTGGAAGTATCATGTACATTATGTTATGTACAAGACCTGATCTAGCCTATGCTATTAGTATCCTAAGTAAGTTTATGGCCAATCCAGGTTCAGAACACTGGCAAGGGTTGAAGGAGTTCTCAGATACTTAGCTGGAACTAATAATTACGGGTGATGCTTTTCAAAGGCTTAACTAGCAAAATGCAATTATATGTCCTTATATGGCTTTGTGGATGCAGATTATACTGTAGACAAAAATACAAGGAAGTCAATTTTAGCATATTTTTCACATCATCAAGAAATATAATTAGTTGGAAAGCACAACAACAGTCAGTAGTATCTCTATCAACTATAGAGGCAGAATACTATGCAATCATTGAAGGAGTAAAAGAATTATCATGGTTACCAGGTATATTAAAGGAAATCAGCATCATCATAAAATCAGTAATCTACACAGATAGTCAGAGAGCACTTTACCTTAGCAAAGATACTGCCTTTCATGAGAGGTCCAAACATATAAATGCGTGACTCCATTTCGTCAGAGATAGAATATCGCAAGGGGTATTCTATTTGAAGAAAATCACAGGTGAGTTAAATCCATCCAACTTTAGTATGAAGGTTGTGACTCCAAAGAAGTTCACTTTCTGTAGAGATTATCTACAGATAAGTGAAGCCCCTTGAAGTCGACAATAATCGAAGGCTATTTCACTCAATCTCACACTTCAGGTGAAGTTAGGGTTTTTTTAAGTTTCTAATACACTCACAGATCAATGGTCTTCATGAAGATTAATGGACAAGGAGGGAACTAATGTGGTGATATTCACCAGTTCTCCATCAATCAACAACAAAGATACAACAATCTGAAGATTCAAAGATGTTTGTAAAGAATGTGTCTCAACATTGAAGAAAAAAAAGGGAGAGGCTTTCAGATTTAGGAACAGAAGGAGTAAAATGCTTTGTCTTAGTAAGACATATGAGTGGCACAAATCAAAAACAAAGACAAAAAAAGACACAGTCATATTAACACATTCAAAATGCAGAGTATATTGCATAAGTTGAACAAGTGAGGGGCATATGACTCATACCTGATACATGAAGACATAACCGAATGCACTGCCACCAATTCATATATAAGAGACACAAGCTTTAGTCATATACAGACAATACACATGCAGAAAGTTCACATAACACATTATTGTAATCAATAGCTGAGAGTGATAGAAATAGAGTGAAAGTTTAACAACTAGGGTACTTATCTGAGGGTACTGGAGAGAATTTAAAATCTCTTGCAAATATTTTAGAAAACACTCAACCTCTTGTAACTTGCTCTTTTCTTGATACTAGTAGAACCATAAGTGTGAGATCCTTGGATGTAGATAGCATTTAAGTTATTAAACCAAGTAAAAATTATATGTTCTTTACTTTCCTGCAATCTTTACTTCCTGCAAATCAAAATCTTCTTATCAGTCTTTGTTGGAAAGACAACAGTGGACTACAAAGAACCTAACACAAACCTTTCCAAAATCTCCCTTTTTAGCATAACTACTTGCTGCCCTCTTCCTCTCTAAGCCATTGCTTTTATAGGCTTATAAAAAAAAACTCCAAAAGCCGCATGTTGCTGAAATCTCCCTGATTTTCCTCTTATCTCTTCCTTTTGAAGAGATTTGATGCAAATATCATTGATTTTCTATTGGGTTTTTGAGATAGAAACGTCAGGTGGGGGATTTTTGCAATTAGTGTGTTTTTCTACTACTATCTACTATGCTAAATTTTCTCCTTTGGCTACTGCATTTTATCCTCTTATTGCTGCATTTTCTCATGCTGAATTCTTATTTTGTTGGGTTGTTTGTTTGTTCTAGTGGGTTGGAATTTATTTTGCTAGTGATGGTTGGACTAATTTTTTGTTGCGCTAATTGCTTAGTGCTGGACTTTCGTTAGGGTTGAATTCATTTTAGGCCATATTTTTTTTCTAGGTTCCTTTCTTTAAGTCTACCAAGACTACAAGAAAATAATTAATACCATTTATAACCTTTTTAGAAATAAAATATGGAACCAAACAACTTAGGTATTAATAGTATAATATAACAATTTTTGCACAAATGTGCTATGTAAATGGTTTAAAAGAATATCAAATAGGATGGTAAAATATGCTATAATTTCTACTTATCACCCCAACTTACAGGCGAAGGAGGGATGTGGAGGACATGATCATCTAGAGAAGGACCAAGTTGCAGCAATTCGTAGATATATCATGTTTTGAAATTCTTAGGGAACATAAAATGAAAGTGCAATTGAGGAAGTTGGTTTGGTTTAACAATAAAAGCCTCCTTCATCCTATAGGTTGCTATAAAACAAAAAATTCATATTATTGACAAGATTAAAGGAATAACAATCCTAAACAACTTATGCAAGTTGTGTGATGACACAAGACCATATCTTGGTAAGCTGTCCATACTCTACCACCTTCTGGAACTTTGCTCGGGGCAAATGTAGAGTAGAAATGGTTGGGGATAACTAGATGTAAGTTATACCATGAGCGAAGCAGGTTAAATTTATGCACAAAGGGGACTATATTTTATTCAAGTTGGTCTCTAGCAGTTGAACCTATTCTATATGGGAAAAGAGGAACAAAAGAACGTTCCAGGGAATCAAGTTGGAAGTGAATAAACTTTGCAAGAGCTTTTTCATGAGGATGAGAGTATTCTTTCTTGCTAGGAGGATAGCAGAAGAAATGAGCACTGATCCGGCTCGATGCCGGCGAATGGACAATTAAGGAAGTGCTTAAAGGACATGAGTTGCTCAGTATATCTACATACTTTGGACAATAGATTCTAAATCTATTACTCAACGGAACGGCCTCGTTGAGAATATCAGGTTATTTATCTTACCTTCAGTTTTGGCCATTGGTCATATTACTTCAGGTTGAGGCTTGTATTCTGACTGCTTTAGATCGAATTAATAAATTTATTTAACGTTAAAAATATTGTTTATTAATACCTAAGGTCACTTCTCGAATTTGGCTAACAAAAACACTCAGCTGAGGAAGTCAAAAAAATGAATGTTTAAATACCCAATCAAATGAAATGCGAAAGTTGAGGCAGTATCACAACTATGTTAATTTGATAAAATATTTAAGGGCCTCTCTGTGCGTCTATGAAGCCAAACTTGGAGAACTTCACAGGACATCAATGGGAAGACTTGAAGCTGAAGAATTCCGCATTCACTCGTAAAAGAATACTATCTATTTTGTATGCTTGAAAACCTCTTAAAATGACTTGTTATTAGGTTTGGCAATCAATAAATCTCGACTAATCAACAATTAAATGTCCTATACACGTTTATATGTTAATCTTTTGAGGTCTTATGATATAATGATGAAGTTTTGGAGACGTCTCTACCCTTTGTTAACAATGTCAACTGTATGCATTATTCTCACATAGCAGTGAACATTAATTAATTATTTATTCTGAAGAAAGAAAAAGTTTGGATTACCGGTTAATGTAGTTAAGAACTTATGATGATGCTTACTTTGTGGTAGGCAATAGCTGTTTCCAACTAATATCTGAATGAAGATTCTTCCACTTTTCCCTGCGTCGATTAGAAATGGCATGAGGAATTTCATGTCTAATCTTCTATTAGAAAAAACAAGAGAAAAACTCTCTCTTGATTGTAGATGAAACAAACATCTAGCAACGCAAAAAAAGACCATTTGCTCATGACTAGATGATTGATTATCGTTTCATTTGTATTATTAGGCAAGAAACATGAAAAAGTTGCCGATTGTGCAACTAATCTATGAATCATTTGTTTGATCTATATACAATACATTTCCATATGGATCAATCACTCTCAGATGAAATCTATCAGCTATAAGCAAATTTAAAGCATAGACGAGACCCATATTCCAAGCCATACGATGCCCATGGTTGCAATAGCTTGTCCGAATTCATAGAAAACATTCTGCTGCTCAAGTGGTAAGCCTTTCCAATCGGTCCGCCTTAATTTGCAGATATATTACCATTAATAGGTACGAGAAAAATTAGCATGTTATCAATAGACAATGTCATATAATTCAAAGTATATAGATCTATGGTTCAATTGCATAATGCGTAAGAAAATTGAACGTAGACTGATAAAATTATGAATTAACTAGTTTTAACAGGTTATGGGATCCTAAAGTTGCCTTGGTAACCAACTTTCACGTATGGCTGTTTGTTAGACATTGTAACAACATATTACCAGTTCTTTTGCTTATAAGAAAACTAACTACTTCTGTCATATGGATAGTAAGCAGATTATATCTTGTATGCTTATTTAACAAATGTAACTAAATAGTTATACCCGCAACTGTAGTTAATGTGGACACAATGATAGCCATTGCAATAATGCAATGCGTAATTTCAAACACTATCAGTCTAATTCAGAAAAGTAATATTTCCAGTTTTAAACTTCTGGTAAAACAATATTTTTTATTTTTTTCTCTCAATATTACCAAAAATTAAGGTTTTTCCTAGAAATAATTCTGGACTTCTGTACAACTTTCAGTTACTATTAATTTTCTTATGCTTTATTATACTTGAATTAATGTAGTAATTTAAACTATCCATACATCAACAGAGGACTGCATATAAGCGTGGATTTACAATTGGAGAACTGTTATAAGCATCATGTAATTACTTACCCTAGATCAGCAATAACAATGCTGACATTATCTAGTGATCTTCGATCCTGAAATATTTGAAATTTAATGTTAAAAAAAAACTCTCAAATAATAGTGTTGATTCTAAGATTTAACACAAATGCTCCGGGAAAGTGATTACCATTGCTGCTTGTGCAAGTGCTTCACAGGCTAGCTGAAGCCATAACAAGAATAAAAATCGGAACTTAGCATGAGAAGAGTCATCTAGAAGCTTAGAAACTGCATCCAACTTTTAGTAGCAGTTGAATGAACATTGAGAAACGGATGTAATAATTACCTGAACATCTCCATGCTCTCGAAGTTGATTCCTCACGAATGTAACTGCATCTGAACTGAAACAGATGATAGTAGGCATATATATATTATTAATCAAACTGGCTCAGAATTAAAAACTACAGAACAGCGTTCCATCTGAATCTAAATAATATAAATAAATCCCTTACAAACCTGTCTATGTAATCCCATAAGCCATCAGAAGCTAAAACAATAAATTCTGCATCTGACCCCAGACTTACTTGAAAAACATCTGGAGATGCGATAAGTAAGTCACTGTTGAATTGTACCCTGGCAAACCATAACATTACTTCATTTTCTAAACTGCCAAGCAAATCGATTCCTAATGCAATATACTTTATAACAAATTACATGAAGACGCTTAGCAGCAACTTTGTCGACTTGTTCAGTGCCTACAGTAGAGGGTTAACTACAAGCACATAGTACTGCTTTGGAATACCAGGACGAGATCATTGAGCTTCTATCCAAAACATTGACCATTATCAGTAGCAATTGACTCAATACTTGCATACCTGGGGGAAGAAATGCAGCAAAACAATAAAAAAGTAATGCCCCCAAATTAATAAGACATTATATATGTGTGACTGATACATATGTAGATCATAAGACAGTATTCATCCAATCAATATATGAATATATGGTATACATCAGGCTTTGAACTCCTCATTTGGAGATTCCTAGACCAACCCACAAACATTAAGGGGGCATTATGACCAATGGTTGAACTTAGAAAGTATCTGCTTTTCTGTCCATGTGCTTAATATATGTTTAGTTTGGCCGTATAGCCAAATTTCATTAGAAAAAAGAATTATATTTCTGATGCATATGTTATACAATATGCTCTGAGGTGATTTTATCACAAACTGCTGCATTATTAACAGTTCTGACCATTGTATGTAGAGCATCAAGGAAATGAAATTACAGATGAAAATATTAGAATCTTGAGGACCAGGTGACAGAAGAATACCGAGAAATGAATTTTCCCGACCATTTCCCTTCTTCAAGTCCCTTTTTCAGCATCCTATGGCAAGTAGAATATTTAGCTATTGTTTGAACATGTTAGGCCATGATTATAGGTTACATATTAACACAAATTCAAGTAACCAAAGTTACATACTTATTCTTTTTTGTTTTGAACAGTATGTCCCCAAAAGCACGAGAAACAGCTATGTCACCACAAATCCTTCCATTAACAATCTACATAAAGCAGGAAGATTCAATATCAGATCATATTGATACACGGAGAACTATACAGAAGACTTTCGGTCGCAGAATGATTGCTTCCAAAACTTTGAATATTTGATAAGACAATGACACTAGGAAAAATGTTATAGGCCTTCATGAAACATTTCAAGCCAAAGATCTCAATGTAACATGTAAATCTAACAATGTCTCATGGCTGGAATGAGATTCACGAAAGGAGGCCATTTAACATTTTTTTTTATGTTATGAATCTTGGTACCAATCCCAAGGAAACATAGAAGTGGAAATCAGTAAGCTTGATGGAAGAAAGGAATGCGATAATAATGAATGATGAGATGTCAGAAATTTCTTTGCACATTGTTGCTCATACAATGAAATCAAGAATAGGAAAACACACCCATCCACCTGCTTCTCTGATTCTTCTGATTTCTTGAAGGGAGACTTTGTTGCTACAATAAGCTCGATGAGGATCAGTCAGCACTTCTGGTCTTCCAGAACGAGATAGGACCTGCATTGACATATTGGTTTAGCAAAAATGAAAATTTTATAAAATCTTTTCAGTCCTTGTCATTAAAATTGTTTAAATTTTTTTATTAATTTTCATGTCCCAGCAACTTCAAAGGGAATTACAATGAAAAACAGATTAAAAGAAATACATAAAAGCAACTAAAAAGAATCAAGAGTACATGAAGGAACAGAATATGTACCACAGAGGAGTCACCAATGTGTGAAATAATGAGCATATCATCCGCAAGGAAGACAATAGTTGCCGTTGAACCAGATTCATCTTCCTTACAGGTCATCTCAAGCCTACAGAAAATGGAGAATTATCAGCTTTTAATATAACAACTTTACATATAAATTATAAGCACACAAGGACAATATGCAATTCATATCTTGCTGCTTTTGGCATTACCAATTTAGCAACTTTGCATCAACATTTTCAAAAGCCTCCTTTAAGGCCTTTCCTATAGTATTGAAATCTTTCCCCCTCAGAAGCAGGCCACCTTGCAAAGCAGTAATACACTCCTTGTATAACTCGTCCCTGTTTGGCGAAATCAAATTAATACATGAATTCCATATGACAGTGTAACAGAGAAAGCTCAAAGACTAATGGAACTTCTCCGAATAGTAAACATGTACAAAAATCAACTTACAAATGATACCAAAAATAGATGCGAACATTTGCACTCTATTTGCAGACCTTATCTATCATGCACCGCATGAATACTGACGCATTTATCGAACTTAAGCCATCCAAAGCTCCAAAATCCAGGTAAACATTTTTTTTTTTTTGTAAGAAAGAACAGAAGCCCATGAACATATTTCATTGCGATTTTCAGTAAGTGCCAAACCTCAGGAACTTTACAGAAGAGAAACCGGCATGACCATCGAAAACCGCAGCAAATGAGAAGCCATCGAGACCATCTGATCGAATGACGATATCATCTTCCATCTCGTCACGAACGCCCTGTAAACTTGTGTATCCCCATCGGATCCCGGCGACATCAGTCAACGAAGACGACATCGCGTCTAGAGCAATCGCAGAGCATTGTTGCTGGCTTTTGGGTCTCACTGAGACAAAGCTGTTGCTTCTGTTGATGGTGGTTTTGGTACGGCAGTTGCTAAAATGAAGCTTGGTTAATAGGAACCTCTCTAACCTTGAGTTGAGTAATGCCATTAACTGAGTTGGGTCACCTAGTTAGAGATTGCTTACTGGGATTAAGGAACAGAGACAGAGACCAGAATGCGGAATGGTAGTAGCAGTGATTTGAGGCTGGCGGAGGATAAGGGAACGAATCAAAGCCTCTAACTGGTTTAACGATCTGATCCACATGGCTCACAAAAACACATGGGACATACCGCTAATGTCACGTAGGTTGGACCCACAAATTGATCTTGGTTGCGTGGCAAGATGCCAACCACTTACCGTTTCCGGATTGGCCTTGGCATCGGGTGGCAGTCCTGCCGAAAGCTGGCAATAAATAGGAAAGCGGACTCGGGTTGCCCCAAAAAGTTCGAGCCCGACTGAATTTTTAAGTAGAAGTGTACAAGAATAGGGTTACCTCAGGTGCAAAGCATATCACCTTTTGCTTTTAATCTGTAGAAACTGAGCGCGTGTCTGTTTTCATCCTGGTTAGTATGCGCAAGCAAGAGCCATCACATTTGCATTTAATCTGTAAAACAAATTAGTAAGAAATTCTTATATCCATACTGACATATGCACATTCAAATTTGTTTAGATCATAAGTATGTTTTAATCAACCCAGGGAAGTTAATGCATAAAGTTTTACCATAAATCTTAATACGACCTTGTTAAATTTAATAATCTTGCAATATCAAATATAATATTTAGCTAAATTATGTGAAATGGGCTTGTGAATATGATGAAGTGAAACGATTGATGATGCTGGTATAACTTGAAGGACAATATGCACAAAATCACAGATTAATTTTATAATTAATCAATACAACTGATTAACTATAGAATCGCAATATACAAGAATCAATAATTGTATTGACAAATACCTAAAAATTGTGGAATAATTGAATCTATTATTATTTTCTGCTAAATAAAGCGACAGAGACGTAGAGGATTGACTACTGCTATTCCAAACCTGATTAAAAACTCGTACAGTTCTTAATGGGGCGAATGTATTTAAAGTCGGCTAATAGTAGGGTCTCCTGTGCACTACAAAATATGGGTCAAGCTTACCCATCATAGTAAGCCAATGAACACAGACCCAATGACACGTTAAAGAGAGAATTATCAAGCTCAATTATCTTGACATCAAATTAATCGGAGTTTGTACAAAATTATATTTATTATGCTAGTCCATAAAATTAATGATAAAAGTCTATCATTCTCCCACTTGGACAGCATAACCAACATCAATGAACAACAGAAACAAATCCCCAGATTAATATACAACAACATGTGGCTACAATAGGATTTCAAAGTAGAGACAACAATCTCTCAATCATAAGTCCAAAATGAGGTTACAAGTACCTCAATAATATAGAATCAGACCCAATATGAGTATTGATAGCATATATGCAAGATACTCATACCTCGATGACCTAAACAGAATGTGTCATAAGAAAATGCACACAAAATGGTGATTCGTTTGTGCAATTCTAAACAAAATGGCCCAAGCATCCACCCAAGATGCCAACTAAGATTTAACAAAATATATCAGAACAACAAAATGAGACTGGGTACAAAATGCCTATGACAAAATGCCATATATATATAAACATTTAAACGTATCTGCACAGTATATCAATAAAGTATATGGCAATAACAATAAAAGCAACAATTATAAGCAAAAGTCTCTAAACTGAATAACAAAATAGTCAAACACAATGTTGCTATCAAAAAATTAACATAAAAGGTAGACTTCCACTAATCCAAGGCATCAAAAGATCTAAATAGACCCATATAGGTTACATGGCTCACAAAAGCCTTAATAATCAAGCCTTTGGTTAGAAGATCTGCTACCATAAGATCGGTGGGTATATGCTCTATACAAGTCTGAAACTCCCTAACCTTCTCTCTAACAAACATATACTTTATATCAAAATGCTTCGAACGCTTAGAGTTCTTGCATATTTGAGAGAAGCCCACTACAGCAGAGTTATCACAGTATATGGTTAGAGGTTTGGAAACACTCTCCACAAGATGAAACTCAGAAATGAAATTCCTCAACCACATTGCCTGTCGAGTAGCTTCGTAATAAGCCACATACTTTGCCTTCATAGTTGAAGTAGTTGTAAGTGTTTGTTTAACACTTTTTCAAGATACAACTCCTCCAGTAAGCATAAAGATATATCTTGATGTGGATTTGTGATCATCAAGGCAGCTATTACCTCAAAGAGATCAGACATCCTGTAAGTAAGCATATAATTTTTAATACCTTGTAGGTAGCTCAGAACTCGTTTCATAGCTAGTCAATGACCCACACAAGGGTTGCTCAAGTATCTTCCAACTACACCAACAACAAGAGCAATATCAAGATGTGTACAAACTTGAGCATACATAAGACTACCAATAGCAGAAGAATATTGGACTTTTTCCATCTCTAACTTATCTTTATCATTTTGAGGACATTGGCTATTTGAAAGTTTGTCACCCTTTTGAATGGGTGCCTGTAGCACCCCACTCCCGCCAGACCCGAACCCGATATCTATGGTGATAGCTGAGCCCGCGCCCCACGAGGGTGGCGTACTAGGGCAATCAAATGCAATTCAAAAACTCGGTATGACATTTTTGTTTCGTTGAACATATTCGCATATGCGAAAATCAATTAACAACTTGGGCCCACTCATGTAAAAACATTTTCAATCAAGACACTATTTCCATATTCAATTCACAATACAATATTAATCAGTTGGGGCCCTCTGTAAAAATAGTACAACTCTGTGGAAATACAAATCAGAATGACTTAAATGCTGACATGAAACTGATCCCGACCCTTACTCTGCCTTACTAGCGGTAGTCATACTCCCGTTTATCTAACGGGGTACTCTTCATTTCCTAAAAAATAATTGCAATGTTGGGTGAGTTTGCGAACTCAGTGAGAAACCATCATCGATGGTTCACCCACAATCAATTCACATCGCAGCATGCATTACCAATTTTACACATATAAGGCGTATCGCCATTTCACACAAATCACATTTAATCATTCATCTATATGATGCACATGTGACACTTTTCTATTTTCATTTCGTTGTTGTGACCGTGCGCCTGAGCTCATTAAAGTTGAGCCAGTGGCTCTAAAATTTCGTTGGACCAGAGGTCCTGTGCGTTGAGCTTAAAGCTCTCATATACGTTGGGC
>JANIJH010000006.1:36722095-36734218 GCA_024520975.1 Erythroxylum areolatum
AATCAAACACTTTCACATAATCATTCAGAAATCAATCAATATCAAAAAGGTCAAACAAAGCAAACAGTGGAATGAGACCATCTAGGTCGACTCACAGTACGCTTCAGATTAGTACTAGCCTCAAGATCTAGAAACATTTGAATGTAGACGTTTCTCCTGTACATCAATATGCCAAACACACGATGCATGCACATTAGTAATGGCCCAATTATAAACGTTCCCTTATGCACAAATGTGTATATAAAATATGTACCATGCATGTTCATAACAATCCCGGGTATCTTTCCCTTATTCTTATCACATTATCAGTCTTATATCTAAAACTCATCTAAGTATGATTCATACTTAGGTTTATGTCTCACTAAAACCATTGAAATCACAATTCATTACTCATTTGGAATCCTATGGATCCAGACATATTCAAAACACTAAAGTATGTTTAGTTGAATAATCCCAGTTCATAATTTTAAGAGCACGCTTACTGTACCCGTTCTACGTTTCTTACTCAAACTTTCTTAATTCATTTCATATGGCTATGATTTTTAGGTGGAGATTTAGGGAAATGTGTTACGAGTCTCATGGTTCAAAAATAAATTCATTTGGGCTCCTAAAGAAGAAGTTATGGCCAGGCGAAGAAAGACAGAAGAAGCAAAACCCAGAAGAAACAAAACCCAGAAGAAGACACGTCAGCAAAACACAGAAGAAACTAGAACACAGAAGAAATAAAACACAGAAGGAAGAACACTCAGAAGAAGCGAAACTCAGAAGGAACTAAAACACAAAAGGAATAAAACATAGAAGGAAGAAAACTCAGAAGAAGCGAAACTCAGAAGGAACCAAAACACAGAAGGAGTTTATGAACAGTAACACAGAAGGAGTTCATGAACAGTAACATAAAAGGAGTTCATGAATAGTAACACAGAAGGAGTTCATAAACAGTAACACAGAAGGAGTTCATGAATACTACACACAGAAGGAGTTTATGAACAGTAACACAAAATGAGCGAAACTTAGAAGAAACAAAACACAGAAAAAGATGACATTATCAATGGCATCATCACAGAAGAAGCAAAACTAAGAAGGAGCAAAACTCAAACGATACAAAACACAGAAGAAGATGATGTCATCAATGACGTCATCACAGAAGAAACAAAAAGGCGAAATAAGCAAAACACAGACGATATAAAACACAGAAGAAGATGACGTCATTAATGGCGTCATCACAGAAGAAGTAAAAAGGCGAAAGAAGCAAATTTCACTTTCGAACATCTTCCCTTATAAGGACCCTGACTTTTAGCTCAGATGTCCATATTTTTCATACTATATATTGTTGGGAAGATGAAAAAGAAGATTTATAACTTTCAATAGAGGCTATTTTGACGAATCCATCTAGATTGGTACATAAGTTTTTACTGATCAAGTTTTTGCTATCTCAACTCCAACATCACTTTTTCTTCACCTAATCACTAATAATCTTTCAAAAACTAAAATTAACACTATATCCAAATTTTTCCTCCCAACCACACAGTATTTATGAATATACCCTTAAATGTCACTTCCATGCAGATGATAGTAATTCATCAACTTTCTTTCGTAAAACCCCAACTCTAAAGGATTTATTCACTACTTACCTTTTTAAAACTCCAAAATCTTCAAGTCCTAAACTCCATGCAATTTACGTACTTCACTGAAGATAATGACTAGCTTCTAGTTTTTCTTAGGGTAGAAGATGCTAATAACAAAGTGGGTTTGGTGTAGGAAGGAAAAGTAGAAGAATCTCTTAGAAGGAGTTCGATGAAAAACTCTGTGTATGGGAAGAAAATTTTGAAGATAATCCCAATGAAGGATGAACTTAGACATATAACTTAACCCTCTAACTTTCAGAAAACAGTGACTTACTTCTAGCAAAGTACCAAGCCTAAGTGACATTTGTCACTTCTCTCACTTCAAGCTCTAACTTAGTTTCTTTTGAAACTAACTCCCTTAAACTCTCACCTTTACAATCCAACTATCTTCAAGTCTTCATTTGATGTCTTTTTCCTATTTTCTGAAAATTTTCAAAATTTATGCCTAAATTCGCCAAAATTCACAAATACAATATTCTTACTAACCAATAGAATTTTCAACAATTTTCAATATAGATAAATTCAAAATCCTCAAAACACTTGAAAGCCACAACTCAATCTAATTATACCTGAAATTATTCTTGAATGCATGTACAATTATTGTTATGCCACGGCTTCACTATTCATATTTATGTGTAGGACATAATATGCATGAACATGGAAATACATTCCTAGTTCCTCCGTAATCTCTCACATTTACAATTTTAGCCTTAATATGGGTAACGAGATGTTACATATAAAGGTAGATTAAAAGGCTATAGTAGGCAATCTATCATCGATACACACTACAACAAATTCATACAATTTGTGAAATTTTAAAAAAAATGTCTCAAATTGTTCAGTTTTTTCGTGACTTTTAAAAAACGTCACAAAAAATTCAAGTTTTCACAACGTTTTTATCAAACATCATAAATTTGTCACATTTTTTTTGGTAATTCAGTATATTTTATACAAAAATAGAGTTATGTACAACAATGGAATACAAGTAGCTCCAAGACTAATTTGTGTCATTTTTCACGATGTTTTTTCAATAAAACGTCACAAAATAGAAACCACGACGTTTTGTTGAAAAAAATGTCACGGTTTCTTCAATTAATATGTAAAAGTATTCATTTCCCACCATTTTGCTATTTTCTTATATCACGTTTTTCTTCTAGTTTCTTCTTCTTCTGCACCTTTTGGTCCTAAGAAATAACCCCTCCACTCTTTTCCATTCCTCTCATCTCTCTCTATCTGTCGCTCTCTAAAATTCGAAGCACAACTCTGCCTAATCGCACCGGTAAGTTCCTTTTCAGTTTTGTATAGGTTTTCATCGATTTCTGCTTTGTTTAATTTGTTTTTGAAGTTTTTATAGTTGGTCTGCAGTTTGACTTGCAGGAATCGCGATAAAACAGGGTAAATCAAAGTCTGATACCAAGAACGCTAAGTGAGTTTTGTTTTTTCATTTTTGGCATTTTTTTTTCTGGAATTAGGTTTCGTTGAGTTCCTTGCAGATCTTAGATCTATTTATTTTCAGGCTCGAAATGGGCAAATTGATGAGTTTGTGGAATGGGCAAATTCAGAAGCAAAGCGCCTCTCAACAGTTGGTATACACTTTTGATTAATTCATCAACTAGGAAGTTCCAGTATCTAAAAATTGCTTATTGTCTCTGTTTTCTTCGAAAGGTAAATATCTAACTTTTTTTGGTTGTGTTTGGAGCTGGTTTTGTCAATCGCTAATACTGAGAGATGATGGTGTTTGGGTTTATTGTTTTAAAAACGATGAAGCTTCTCGAAGGAATGATAACGAGAATTCTTCTTTTGGATCTCCGACGATCACCAAGGAACTCAGGGATGAGGTCTGTGTAATTCCTTTAGTAAATTGTCAAAGGAAAATTTTCGTTTTCTAATAGTGGTTTGTAATTGTAATCTAAAATCTCTGGTATTGTAGTCAAGCATGAATGCTAAGGAGCTGATTGCTTGATTTATTTTATTCCTATGATAAAAACTTTTATTATATGAACCGAGGGAGAAAAGAGAGCGAGAGATAAATGGTTTGATGACATGTGTAAAAGAATGTTGTGGTTTTTTTGTTCATATTTATATTTTGTGGGGCAGGCTAAATTCCTGAAAGCTTGCGGTACTTTGCCAGAAACTCCAGCTGAAATTTGTAAAGCATTTTCGAAGCTGAGAGCTTCATCTCCTCCTAAAAATTCAAAATCATCCAAGTTTCATTTGTGGCTGCACAACGAATCCACTGATAGAATTAAGCAAATTGTTGATTAGCCCTCTACACCAACTAAGCTTGGCAAAGAAGAAGATCAAGCAAGAGGCTTACTTCCTTCAGAGCTAACACCCGCTAGGTTGAGCTCAATCTTGTTCCTTTTTTATGAACTTATAGACTTATATGCTTATGCTATGGTATTACAACTCTATTTCTTGTTTATTATTTATGGTTTCTCCATAAGACTATGGCACTTGAAGAAGAGGCCCACCCTACATTGGATAAGTTGACTTCAAAGATTAGTACCCTCCATTTAGAAAGTGTGCCACAAATTAAAAACCTTTTGGTTGATATAAGTGGTCGAGTCCAAAAGGTTGAGGACTTTAATCTGGAGAGATTTGATTAAGAATTTCCTACAATTGTGCTTATGATTGCATCAATTTGCTAGACTTAATTAGCTCAAAATTGAATGCCTAATTTGCAACGTATTATCTTAATCACCAGCAGCTCGCATATCTATCAGGTTAGGGATGAATTGGAGCACTTACTGGATGATGATGGGGACATGGCTAAAATGTTTTTATTAGTTCAACAACAGCTTGAAGACTCTTCTAATTGCATTTAGAATGAGGGGGATGACATTAATGATACAGATCTCCACACTATCTTCGTAGACTAGTACTAACACCATTCTTTTCTTTTTTTCTTTTTTTCCCGGAGCATTTCGTATGCCAATTCACAATGATAATATCATTGTATTAATTGTTGATTCAGGATTCATGCTGAAGACTTGTTGCAAGTTCATGGAACTTCTACTAGGAATGAGATCAATGTTGCTAACAGTTCGGAGGATAATATGTCCAATAAACATATCAGGGACAGCCATGGGACTAAAACTAGCTGTAATCATAGTGTTATTAGCAAGCACCTAAATGTAGACGAGCTAGAAATACTCTTGGGGACATACTTTGTACAAGTGGATGGAATATTGAACAAGCTATCTACGGTATACAACTCGATTTCTTGCGAATCTCCAGTCTCAGTTTTTCTTAATTATGTACCGACTGAATTGAAGGTATTTCTTACACTTATTATCATTTGTTTATCAACACAAAAGATGTCAAGCTAACGTTGTTTATGTCATGCGTATTGCTTCATATAGTCAGCAAGTATGCATTAGGCAGGAATCGTGAATGAAGGGCATTAAGCTCTGTAACTGATGCTCTAATCTATAAGTTCTTTTTAAGAATGCTACAAATTTATGCAGGTCTAATATCTTGTTCTGTATGGTGAAGCTGAGGGAGTATGTGGATGACACAGAGGATTACGTGAACATAATGCCAGATGACAAATAGAATCAACTGTTGCAAATGCTAGATGACACAGAGGATTACGTGAACATAATGCCAATTTTTCAAGTTTCATTTGTTTAGCTCAGTGAAGTTGTGTGGAAACATTTTCTAGCTAAGCAGTACACTGGCTGTTTTTTTGTGGCATTTAAATGGTTCTGTTGAAATTACTTAGAATTTTCAGCGTTCTCTTTGTTCCTTTTGTCACATTAAAATCTAGTTACGCAAATTTCACCCACATTTCTGTTTGCTGTCTTTTATACGCATCACGTGAATTTTCTTCCAAATGCATGCCTTATGGACACAATGTTGGCGGAATCATTACTGATGCTGATGTAGAATGTGTTAAAACAGTAGTCAAGTCTATTCGCTTTGATTGCAAATCATATACTTCTTTCTCTTAAGGATCTCCACCCCATAATGATTACCATATATCCAAGAAAACTAGGTTGCTTTCCACACATCAAGAAAAATACATGGGCAGATACACATAGCAAAGGTGAACTGGGTGTTACCGGCATTGTGTCTTGGTGTTATTCTTGGATTTAATGACACTGATAGAATTGGATTTGTATGTGTTATTAAATAAATAAGATTTAAAATTTTTTATTTAAAAATTTATTAAAATTGAAAAATTATTAAATTTAAATTATTTTCAAAAAATAAAAAAATTAATAATTAAAAGAAAATAACTCTATTTGCAAAACGTCACGGAAGACTTTCCGTGACGTTTCCTAAAAAATGTCGCGGAAAGTTAGAATGTAACTTTCCATGATGTTTCCTAAAAATGTCGCAGAAAAATCAATCTTTCTGTGACGTTTTCAAAACGTTGCGAAATGTCAGTGTTTTTTTGTGACATTTTACAAAAAACGTTGCAAAAACCTTTTACCTACACCACATTCTGCGATGTTTTTTAAAATGTTGCGAAATATATTCGGCGACGTTTTTTGAGATTATGTGACGTTTTTAAAACGTCACTAATTGCCTTTTTTCTTGTAGTAACAACTACTAATTCATACTAGAATAAAATTACCCTAGTCCACATTTTCATTTCATAGAATTGCTTATCTTATTAATGACTTGATGGGTAACCAATTTTTCTTTAATTAAGTTGGATTTAATTATAAAGTTTTAAAAATTTTAGAGTTAAATAAGAATCAATATAAGGTATTAGATTTTATTTAAGTTCAATTGGTATTTAATTAAAATTTATTGTTATTGTAAATAAAGTTTAAATGAAATTAGGATTTTTTCAATTAAACTTTATTATAAATAAACTTAGGCTCTTTATACCACTTGTAGAGTTTTTTTACTATATTTATGTGAATATCATTAGAGATCAAACATATATATGACTTCAGTGGTTGAATGAACCAATTTTAAAAACAAGTCGAAATAATCAAGAAAATGGTCAAATTATTTAATAAGGTACAATCTTTGTTTGTGTTTATTCATTTAATTATATTATATAATTTGAGCGATATTGTCTTTTGAGAAATCAAATCTGTACATGCTAAATTGTATCCTATCTTAGTTTTCCAACAGTTCTCATTGTAGGAATTGACTCGAAAGCTACGTGATGCATAGCTGAGTAACTTATTCGGAGACGCAATTAAGTGTCGCTGGTCCTGGCAAGAAAGTAACGAAAACAACAATAGAGGTACTACATACATATCCAAGTAAGATTGCCACTTTTTTTGTTTTTTTTCACACTGTTAACAGGTATAAAACAGTGAACATGTGGGCGGACGATTCCATCTACATTGTTTTGATCAGAAAGCCGGACAGCCATCAATGATGACGCCTTGGGCTGTAGGACAACTAGCTAAATCACATCCCTCTGACCCACTACCCCACCAAGCGATGCCAATTTTCCAATATCCCAAAGAAAAGAAAATCAGTATTGTCATGAAGGCTGTACCAGCATCAAGACCACCTGAGAGGACATAGTTGTACCGCTTCCACCATTCGGTTCGATACTTGAAAACTACGTATCCCGAAATGAAGCCAATAATGATCCAACTAGTAAAGTTCACTGCAGAAGCTGGTGGCATGATTGCTGTAGAACCCAACAGTACAGGCATGTGCACGAGACCAATCCATTTCACCCTAGGAAATGCCTTGTGAGCAATCCACACTAAGAATGTAGCTGTAGCACCTCCTAGAAAGAACCAGTTGACTTTCCCATATTCACCGAGGTCTCCAAAGATTCTACGTGGCCCGACTAAGCCCCATATGACAGAGGCGTCGAAGAACACTCTGTCCATTGGACACCTCCATGGGCTGTCTGAGCTCAGACTGTGTGTGTCACAAAGATTTGGAATGGTTGCCATCATCATCCAGGCAGTTAGTTGGTATATAAGCACTGCCACAAGTGTTCCTACCACCTGCAGAAAAACCATCACATTTATATGTTTAATTCACATAAGGTTAGTTCCAATTTCAATAAAAATTAAACGTAACCATAAGCTTACCTGTGCCACGAACATCGATCTAGGTGGAATCTTCATGTAGTGGCCAAGTTTGAAGTCTGCCACAAAGGTTAGAGCTTGAGCCATACTGATGTATCCGTAAACCTTGAAGCACATGTTGGCAACAGGGCGCTCTGGGTACATGTACCCAATTATGTACTCTGTAATGATGTTCAAACCCGGTTGCTGGGTACCCAAAGTGAACCTCGAGTATGAATCTCAGGATTTAAAGTTTTACAGTGTGGTACAAGGTAAATTGAAGTTTTCAAATCGTTATACCTGATTTGTTGTGGCAGAAATAACACCAATTGGAAGGGTGAAAAATAAGGCAATTGCGCAAGCCAATAGAACGCCCCACCAAGGTAACTGGAGTGTGTGATTAAAATATTCGCAAGCAAAGATAATTACGGCAATATTTGTAACGAGAATTGCAAGAAACCACCAGGTAGGTACTGTTTTATACTTCTGCATAAGCCTTGTATGTATATCAATCTTTCTTCTTCCGCCAAAGGCTCGTCTGCTTTGGTTCCAAAGATCCCTGGAATTCTCAAAGAAAATGAATCCACTCGCCAGGAAAAGGATAATCTTTTTGGGTCATTTAACATTTCAATGTGTTGTTTATCTTCTTCTGTATCTTTCATTATCAATAACATTGATCTTTAGGCAATTAAGGTCCTCGGAGCTTACCTTCCATTAAATAGTAGGACGTGCATAAACGTAGCTGAAAGAGTAGCAAATCCTAGACCATATGTCATAGCAAAGAAAGTGCTGAGATGCACTGGCCCGTTCTGCGCATAGGCATTCCTGTCAAGACGAAACCTGGAATCCACAATGCTTTCGATATCATATATTGAGCCATTTCCCAAGAAGAGCTCACTGGAATATATTGGGAAGCTCTTGGCTGAGTAGACATTGAACCAATAACAGATGGGTGTCATCACATACATGACTAGTACAAATCCAACAGCAATATTGGCAGTGGCAAACCATGGACTAGCGAGTGGACTACCAAGGTAGGATGAAATTGTAGACCAGTCGAAGCCTATAGAGCCAATGCCAAGGCCTTGTGAGCCTGAGCCAAGTTGATGAAGTAAAACAGACTTGGGAGACAGCCAACACACCCATGAGAAAGTTGTTAACAAGGTAAAGAGATAGCCAGGAAGAACGTAGTACGCAAAACTGCAGATGAGGACTAGGAGGAAGAACTGGGTTCGACTCAGTCCACCCTCTGCTCTTTTCTCTTTTTCATGCAGAGCTCTGCAGCAATGTTGATTGTTCAATTAATAGAGGAATAGAAAACTTTTAAATGAAAAAACACATAGGATTGCAATGTATGTCTACCTGAACAGCGAGACTTGTACAAGATTAGAAGGCCACCACGTCTCCCCTGGTTCTACCAAATATCTCCTGAAAATGCCAGCCCAACCAAATCCCAGTACCTACAATGAGATAGCAAACTTGAAGTCTGTGCATAAATTGACGAAGTTGCAATATCCTCGACTATTTTATACGATTATGTGAATAACCAACCAGTCACGATCATCTATATCCTGGTAACAACTTGGTATGTCTCGTATTTAGAGCATGGTTCTCTGGATGAAACACACGTACTCAGCAGAAAAATTTAGTTGAGAAGTCATAGCATAACTATTTTTTTCCATTAAAGTCTCCAAGGCAGACACTTAATCAAGAACATAACTAAAATAAATGGATACTATTCCTAGAAAAACAATCGGCAGCTCTATTAACTCCCATGTGACGAGCACAACAAGAATCATATTTTTAATTATTTCAGGAAGATTAATTAAAAAATGGTTTGTTCTAGGAAGATTTTGGAATAGGGATCTTGTCACTTGTTCTAAAATACTAAATTAGAAATAAATAGAAAATAAATAATCTCTCTAGCTAGCTATTTGATTTTTAACAAGATGTAATTGATAGAGAAATTAATATATAGTAACCTGAACGACATTGAGTCTTGTGCATTTCTAAGCTCGTAGAATTAAGGATGATTTTATAAAGTGCAAAATTGGTCAGCGATGTTAACAAGAATTTTAGGTACAGCTTGACCAGAAGACAATATTTATTCGTACATAAAATCTTTGTGTATATAAATTATATTGAAACCAGCGATAGCTCCAATATTAGCAAGGACGTTACTGCGTCAATTTAAAACCAAAAGAATATAGCAAGGTTAAAGTAGCAAGATTGAAGAAAACTAAGAACATTTAGACAAAAACGATGAAATGAAAGGCTGAATAAAAAACCTGAGTAGTAATCATGACCAAGAGAGCTGGAAGAAAATCAAGTTTCCTCTTGTAAATCAGCTTAACAGCACTGAGAATATGAGTAGCGTATACAGTCCCAGCACCAGAATTCGCAAAGATAGTGATCAAAACGTGCTCTTTGATATTGAAAGGTCCTGGGTTCATCGTGAACTCCCAGTTTGTACCCTCAAAGAACTTTCGGCTGGGCAGTGTTCTTGCCATTAAATGACCGAGAGGAACAACAGCAATCTGTGCGGAGATAGAGGATATGGACAATGGTTGTGTTCTATACCAGAAGAACTGGTTTGCAAACGACAGAAGGACACATGAAGCAAGACCCAGAACCCACATTCTAAATGTCATAACTGGTAACGTAGGATCGTCAGTTTTTGGGACTGTTATCTCTACTTGCTTGATTGGACACTCTTCTTCAACCTCCTGATCAACTTGCATGGATTCAAACTGTTGAAGCAAAATAATAAAATAAAATTTATTAGGTGTATAACACAATTAATGATGTTTGTAAATGATAATAATAATATTTAGATAAGATTATACACAATTAATAGGTGTATAACATGATTATTTTGTTAATTAATAATTGATAATAATAATAATAATAATAATAATAATAATAATAATAATAATAATAATAATATTCAGGATAATTATCAATTTCTGTTATTTTTATAATAATAATCATAATAAATTTCACAAATACTCTACAATAAATTTAATAAAACAATTTATGTCTTTATCATAACCTATTATTATTGTTGTTATAACATTATAACAATTGAATACATTATAATACTAATAATAATATTAATACATATAGCAAAAAGATTTATGAAATTATTAACAACCAATTTAATAATTTTTCTAATTAATTTAATAATTACTCTATAATAAATTAAATAATAACAATAAGTAATTTAAAAGTTATTATAATTATTATTAAATTTAAATAATCATTATAATAATAACAATAAGTATATGTTCATATTAATATTTAATAGTTATTATAATAATGGAAACAAATTTAAATCATAATAATAATAATAACATTAAAATAATAATAATGATAAAAATAATAAAATAAAATTTAATAAGTAAATAAATATATATATATACACCTAATAATAATAACACAATTAATGATGTTTTGTTAATAAATAATAATATAAAAATAAATATACACTTAACAATCATGTTTTAATACAGACGCAGTTCAACAAATTTTAATAAAGCATTATACATTTTAATTGATGTGATGTATCTTTTCTCAAGCCGGGTGCCAAGGATCTTGCAGCTTGCGGCTTGCGTTTTTTCCTTGCATCTCCTCTATCTAATGCATAGCTACGTGCTTTTAAAATTTGGAGCAAAACCGACGCCGTTTTTTCATTGAATAGGGTTAGACAGGGTTAACTTAGACAGGTAATCTGCGCCCGTAAAAACACTAATATTTTCCTTCATTTTAGGACATGCATGGACTAGTCGTATTCAGACAACATTTTTGTTTTCTTGGTTTTGACAATATTCTTTAAATGATTCACAAAGAACGAGGGAGACAAATACCTTCACAGACTCTCCCACAATCTTTTAAATGAAATCAATAACCCTCCGGACAAAATTTATAATTGAACCAAAGTTGTTTCAAATTAAAGAAAGAATCTTAAACTGGACCTTCTTTTTTTTTTTAATACCAAATATTGGATGTTTATATGGTTTTTGTGAATTTGATATTCTCGGTTGTGGTTTCTTATCAAAAGAATAAAACGTATATACATGCATTTTAATGAGAAAAATGAAACCTTTGTATTGTTGTCTGAAATTAGAGGTATCTTTGTCTATGTCTTCGGCACATGAGTCAATAATTATCAGCATTTGCAACTGAAAAGAGCACTTGCAATGCCATATTACCCAAACTTAAAATCTTATAACCCAAAATAAATAAATAAATAAAAAGGTACCTATCGTACTTTTACATGGTACCTTTCTTTGTTACTGAAAGGTCATAATTAAGAGGGACCGATGAATGGTAAGATGAAGGAAAGTCCAATGCAAATGGACGGAGATAGCTATGTCTTGCCCTGCCCATACTGAGGCTTATGAGAATATCGTAATTATATATATATATATATATATATATATATATATATATATTGGTTCTATCGGATTCTGACAAGATTGAACGTTACCGTTTGG
>JANIJH010000006.1:36753844-36765858 GCA_024520975.1 Erythroxylum areolatum
ATACATGCTCGAAATAAATCATAATCACTTACTTAACGGCAATTCAAGCCATAAACAATATTAATATCCAAATCTCATTATCCAAATCATAGTTTCCAGAAGACCATTTTCTCAAATTTTGCCTCAAACAAAAATTCAACTCTCAAGTCAAACTTTTTATCACTATTCATCCTCAAAAGTCACACTTTCTAACTTCTTCAAATTTTCACACTTTTTCTTTTTATTTCTTGATTTTCAACTTAATTTCAATTAACTCATCCACTTTTGAATATTTCTTATTTTTACTCAAAAATTGGGGTCCAACAACTTTGCTACTAACGAACTACCCAGTAATTTACCTGTTGAGGTTTAAATTAATTTGTAGGATTATGAGGACGCATTCCCTTAAGAGATGCCAAAGGGGATTCCACCCCTTCGAGGAATCAAATACCAAATCGATTTCCCACCTGATTTGAACATTCCTAACCTACCAGAGTATCGAGCCAATCTTGAGGAGAAAAAAGAGCTGTAACATCAAGTTGATGAACTCCTTGACAAATCTTTGGTTACAAAGTTGTTAAGTCCATATGTCGTGCCTATCATACTTGTACCTAAGAAAGATGGAACTTGGCAAATGTGTGTTGATTGTCACGATGTTAACAAAATAACTATTAAATATCGACACCTCATTCCTAGCTTGATGACATGTTAGAAGACTTATATAGTGCATCCATATTTTCAAAAATTGTCTTAACAAGTGGCTATCATCAAATTCGCGTAAAAGACGATGATGAGTGGAAAATAACATTTAAAACTAAATTTGGACTTTATAAATGGATTATGCCCTTTGGTTTGACCAATGTTTGTTCGACTTTTATGAGATTGATGAACTATATGTTTAGACCTTTTATAGGCAAATTTGTAGTGATTTATTTCAATGATATTTTGGTGTATAATAGAGATGTAAGTTCGCATGCTAAACATCTTGAGCAAGTACTTTACACTTTTCGTGCTCAAAAACTTTATACCAAATTAAAGAAATGTACTTTATGTGTTCCTGAAGTTATATTTCTTGGATTTGTTGTGAGTAAAGATGGAGTTAAAGTTGATGATGCTAAGGTTAAAGCCATTGTCGAATAGCCTACACCTAAGTCTATTACTGAAATGAGATCCTTTCACTATTTGGCTATCTTTTATCGCAAGTTTGTGAAGGATTTCTCAACCAAGGCAACTCCATTAAATGGGTTAGTAAAGAAGAACGTTAAGTTCAAATGGGGAGAAGCACAACAACTTGCATTCGAGTCCTTAAAAAAGGATTTGAAAACTGCACCAGTATTATCCTTACCTAACTTTGAGCAAACTTTTGAAATTGAATGTAATGCTTCTAGCATGAGCCTTGGCGCTGTGCTAATGCAAAAAGGTAAGCCTATAACATATTTTTCTAAAAAATTGAATGGTGCATGTTTGAACTATCCAACTTATGATAAAGAACTTTATGCTGTCATTAGGGCTTTGAAAACCTGGCAACACCACTTAATGCCTAAAGAGTATGCCATCCATACTGATCATGAATCTCTTAAATATATGGACGGTCAAATCAAGCTCAATAAACAACATGCTAAGTGGAGTGTTTTTCTTGAATCTTTTCCTTATGTCATTAAGTACAAAAAGGGTAAAGAAAATGTTGTTCCTGATGCATTATCACATAGGCATGGGTTGCTTGTTACTTTGGACACTAAGTTATTAGGATTTGAATATTTGAAAGATTTATATGAACATGATCTTGATTTCTCAAGTGTCTATGCTACATGTAAGTCTGATGCAGTTAATAAGTTCTATAGACATAATGGGTTTTTGTACAAGGGGAACAAATTTTGTGTGCCTAATTGCACCATATGTGAACTGTTGGTATGTGAAGCTCATAGTGGTGGTCTTATGGGTCATTTTCGTATTCTTAAAACTCTTGATGAATTGCTAGAACATTTTCATTGGCCTAATATGAAAAAGATGTTGAAAGAATTTGTGAAAAGTGCGTTGCTCATTCCCTTGGGTTGATATTTCTATAGATTTATGCTGGGATTACCAAGATCTCAATGAGGGAATGATTCTGTATTTGTTGTAGTTGATCATTTTTCCAAAATGGCAGATTTCATTGCTTGTAAGAAAATTGATAATGCTTTGCATGTGGCTAATTTATTCTTTCGAGAAATTGTTAGGTTCCTTGATATTCCTTAAAGCATTGTGACTGATGGAGATGTAAAATTCTTAAGCTAATTTTGGAAAACTCTATGGGAAAAACTAGGAACTAAATTGTTGTTTTCCACTACTGCTCATTCTCAAACTAATGGTCAAACTAAAGTTATAAATAGGACGCTTGGTATCTTATTGCGTGCCATAATCAAACGAAATTTGAAAAGTTGGGAGTCTTGTTTACCAATAATTGAATTTACTTATAATCGTACGCACTACTGCCAACTATTCTTCATTCAAAGTTGTTTATGTTTTCAATCCACTAACCCCTTTGGGCTTGTCTCCATGACCTATTTTTGAGTTCTTAAATGTAGATGGAGCCAAGAAAGCTGAATTAGTCTAAAAGTTGCACGCCAAAATGTGTGAAACCATAGAGAGCATAACTGAGCACTATGTACAAAACATCAACAAGGAAAAAAAAGGTCATTTTTTAGCTTGACGATTGGGTTTGGGTTCATATAAGCAAAGAAAGATTTTCTACTTCCTGGAGACCAAAGCTCCATCTTAGGGACGATGACCCTTTCCAAGTTTTAGCTTGGCTGAATAATAATGCTTACAAATTTGATCTTCCATGTGACTATGGTGTTAGTGCAACTTTTAACGTATTTGATCTTTCTCCAGTTGAATTTGATGTAGATCTATTGGATTCGAGGACCAATTCTTCTGAGGAAGGGGAATGATATGGATCAAAGGGCTAGTGACGTGGCATCTCAAGTGGGGTCGATGATTGAGTGCTCGAAATAAGAGCTCGAGGTCTCAACTCAAATTCCACCACTCACTTTCAAAAGAGTTCCCCTTGTAGGTATTGTTGGGGCTATGACAAGAGCTAGGACCAAAAAGATGCAAAGGACTTTGAATAATTTAATTAAAGAAGCTCATTCTTAAGCTCAAGTCTAATTTGCTTCAATTAAGGAGTCTAAACAAGTTCACTTAACAAGTTTTGGAGAAGTTGGGCTAATCCAACTTGACAAATAAGGCCCATGACCGAATTTTACTATTAGTAGATTTCCTTCTTTGTAAGAAACAATTAACCAAATCTTATAAAGTCTCTTGTTTTCAAAAAGTTAGTTTCTTAGTAGCTTAAGTAATTAAGATTAGTAGGTTTCCTTGACTAAATCCTATAAAGTCTCTTGTTTCCTAAAAACTAATTTCCTAATAGATTAAGTAATTATAAGTTTGAGGTATCATTTTCCTTAATTTTCGGTCAACCCCTCTCTTATATATAAAGAGGTTCGACTATCATTAAGGGACACAATTTTATGACATTATTTTGTGAAGTTTATCGTTATTATTATTCTTGTTGAATAATTAGAATGCACTGCACAATTTTCATGCTTTGTATGGAACTTATCTAATTGATTTTGTTTCATCAATTAGCGGCACCTTTATTTGTTGCTTTTCTTCTAATCTTGTGTCGTTCAATTCATAATTTGCTTGAATTGAGTTATGCATATTCTTGAGGGTTAAGTTACAAATCTTTTAAAACAAACTTTGTTCTTCTCTTCTTGTTCGAATCTTCTTCTTGGTTGAAGATCAAGTGATGAATCAAGAAAAATCTTGGATAAGCTTTTATATTTCGCAATTTTCCTATCAAGTACAATAATAAATAAATGAAAAATCAGATATTTAACCTATATATAATCTAAATCAATGACATAATCCAAGTTAAATTCTTTAAATGAATGTCTTTGGTAGAAATTATATGACAACATAATTTTAACCAGCAACCAAATAAAAGAATCAATTGTATGATGTAACCAACATATCATTGCATTTCTTATTATTTTGTACCAAAAACTTATGGTTTAAGGTGAGGCACATCTGATCAATTAGGAATATTCAACATAGAAACAGGCATATCAGGAAAGAAAAAGGACAGTTTTCACAAACACGAGGAAGACACGAGCAGCATGCATTAACTAGTTTAATTCGCTGACGGCTGCCAGGAAGCAAACCATATGGAATCAACATCAAATGTAGCATGTGACACATTGTCAGTTAGCACCAAAACTACAAATGCGACAGATCATTTTGCAATACAAAAATTCAAGTATAATCGGAGAACGTTTCGCATACGTCCTACATCCTCTTCACCAGCTTTCAACTTTCAGACTTTATTTAGCATCGTCTTATCTCATTCTTTGTAGCTTGAACATGGAACTACAAAACGTTGCAATCGATGGAGCTCAGGTAGGCTGCAACTAGTATTTTTTTTCCAAATCTTGGATGTCTAACCCCAATAACAGTAAATGTCAATTAAAATAACATAAATTGCAAAAATGTATAACAAATACTAAATTCATGTACAACGAAGAAGTCATAGGACAACTTATAAGGTTGGTCAAGTTTTCACATTCCAAAAACAAAATTTTGAACTTTAATAAAAAAAGCAGATACATGGCCACAAGGTCTACATGCAGTTGATCTATGAAAGAATTATTTTTGAAAAACATCAGTTGTTTAGGACATAAAAATATGCATCAAACCTCAAATTGGGTTTTGAAATGATCAGCATATTTGAATCTGCCTCTATATGACACCTATCTTTTACTATTCAATCTCATCATAATATTCTGTCTTTTCGGGAAAGGGTTTTTGTGTAGAAGGTAATTATCTATTCCCAAAATTGTTGTTCCCTATGTTCCCTTTTACATCCAACCTATTTATTAATTGGAAGAGAGAAATGATAAATGGGTTGGGATATAAAGAGAACAGGGAACAACAATTTTGAGAACAAGTGATTACGTCCCTTTTTGTGCTGGTTTGTCTGGTTCAAACTTTTCTCTTATTTCAATGCCTAATGGCGCTCAAAGTTTAAATCAAACAAACAAAATTACTTGACGATAAACAGCACCCCAAACAAATTAAATAAATAGTTTTGATTCGAATAATTTACACCAAAATAATTTACTCTCTCGCTCAGGAAATTAGGAGGAAATAGTTATAAACCATCTTAATTTTACTGTCGCAACTGGCTAGTGTTTCACTTAAAATATCCTAAACATAAATAAAATACGTTCAGGGTCTCATGCCCAATAAAATGGTTGCCTTGTTAATCCCAAATAATTATCTAAAGAGAGCTATTCCCAAGGTATTACCAAGGCATCACACCTCCATGTACGTTAACTTAGTCGGTACGTCACCACATTTGTCATTGTCAAAAAAAAATGAAAGGACACAAAACAAGCCTCCTCCTCACATATGCCCCATTGTATCAATCAAATGCTAAAATTCAGTTCATACATTAAGCTCTCATGAAGATAAATTGCCAGATCTTTGGGGTTGGTATATAGATCTTTAGGCAACCAATCGTAGCAGAAGAGTTCACGCCTATGGTGCTCCTGAAATGCTTTAGCTGCACCTCTGAGCACCCAGGTGGGCAGAGTAGAACTCACAATCAGGAATAAGTGATCTGTGTATCTTTTTTTTTCCCCCCTCTTTCGATTACAATGTGCAACAACTAAAATTTTTGAACTGATATGATCCAAAATACTTCTATTTGTAGTCTTCAAGAGCATAAATATTAGAGAAGTATCTCAGAAGATCAATCTTTACCATAAGTAACATGTAGATGTAATATCTGAGGCAGTCAAGAGGCAAGCTCAATCAAAATAACAAAACATAAGAAAATTCATTATCAACATGCAAATTGCACGAGAACTATTCAAGTCTTCAAAGATTGTCACACTATCCATTGCACTATAACATAATTGTTCTAGCCTTCTAGCTTCTATACATTACTTTAGGTATTGTTAGATCTGTTTCTTAACTATATAATATTACTCAACCTACCTAATTTGCATCAAATACTGAACTAGCTAAGTTTAAAAAATAACACCTTAGTGGTCCAAACGTATGATTTACGTTTGCAGCACTCAGGATCATATGGCAAAAGGAATTCACCAACTTATGGTTGCCTAAAATCAATTTCTTGCCCAAGGATCTCAGGATATTCTTGATAAATAAGAAATTTAAACAACTATAATGTCGAAGATTAAAACAAAGCCAACAAATGGAACATGGCAGCCTGATTTTTTTGTTTCATGAAAAACAGTTATTTTTCTTTTCAGTTTTTCTGATATGGGCTGAACATGGCTGTGAAGGCATTTACACCTGCACTTGATGATTGCAAGCTACTGCTTGCATGTAAGGGCGATGGCTCCTAAACGCAATGCATAAAGACAAACATACAAACTCTTGTCCATGCTAAACTAGTACTTCACTTGAAGTTAAGATAAATAGCTTAACCGCAAATAACATGCGCTTAACAGTAAAGCTTTATCTCCTAGATTTTATAAACTGCCCTGTGATTATGAATAATCCATATTTCCCATGGTTTTCGATTTCATCCTAAGGGTCTCACAAACTTCAATATTTGCACAATCGTTGACACCGCAAAGCTGTTGTATTGTCCCTTATTATCATAACCTCTCCAGTTCGCGGGAATCCTACAGAGAATGGCCGTTCAACGATTTAGGTTGATTCCATCGTTCTACAGTAAAGTTTTCTTAAATGGAACCTGATGGCAGAGAATAAAAAAGGTCAAGCGTATAATGAAGAAGGCATCACCACCTGTGAAGTTTGCATTAATCAACGCTTCCCACGATGCCCGCCACCTGACCTTGCACCAGGATAGCGAGCAAATTGCAGTCTTAAATGGACAGAATCGCGGTCATGCTCATCAAAATTATAACCTGCAAAATTGAGCGCGACGATTTTACGCTGCACAACTGACCACGCTTTTAAACGTCTGATTATGGAATCAGAAGATAGATCACATAGGATGGCGAAATCGTTAACCTCAAGAAGTACACCAGAGAAAGTGTTATCCATTAAAAAAGATTGGAGAAATGAAGGTCCAGTACTCCTTTTACCAAAATCTAAAATGTACTGTAAAGTAGGTCTATATCAAGAGAGTAGCAAGCCTCATGGGTCAGCCTAGCCAGATAGGGATTGCTGCCACCAAATGCATATAGTAAACATACTATTTCCAAATATTAGCTATGGAGAACCTTAGAAGACATATAAGGCAGATAAAAGGTGAAACTAAAAATCTTAGCAGTGAATATACAATCATTGGTTCCTCAGATCAAAACAAAACCCAGCAGGAAACAGATAAATATCAAAATGTTTAGGCAATGCAAGTAACAGTCCAATTTAAGATCTAGTAAGACCAAATGAAGCAGCAAAAACTGTATATGCATACCTGCAATCAAGGTAGTTAAAATGTAACTACATCAATCAACCGAATAATAACGAGTGGGAACAGTTTTGAACACGTTTTCCTCTGCTTAATTTAATCCTTAAATATTTGTCTTTTTGTGCTTTAGTTATTAAGACATCTCATAGCCAGCTCAGCGTCAACAAGCTTATCTAAACCAATTGCTCTTCCTCAACTAATGCATCTGAACACTGAAATGCGGGGTACACCCGAACAATGAAGTGCAGGGTCCATCACCCATAAATAAGATGGAAAGGAAAGGCTGAGATGACAAATAGTCTTGACATAGGCAAAAGTTGAAGATTTCTTAAAGAAGGCATGTAAATTCAATGCATGCAAAAGCTTACCTTGCAAGGCATCCTTGGCTGTGGCAGCATGAGCTGGACTTAAAAAGTCAACAAAACATAAGATCAATGGATCTCCCCCAGGCTGCACAGCTCAACAGCAAGTCAATTTGTGAGTATCAAAATAATAAAACATGCTTGGTTGAAATTATTTGAGAATAAAAAATGGTACTAACTGAACCCAACAAAACTACTTACTCGTCTTGATTCCTTACTAACTAGTCTAACTTCTTTGTAGCCAACAAATGGGCGAAAGATATCTGTAATCAAGTGAAGAAATAAAATAGAAAAACCGAATTCAAGAAATGCTGGGATTAATTGAGTGCTAATGCAAGGATACGAGAAACTTCCCGCCGAGTGCAATCTGGAGGCAAACCCTCCACAAAGAGGGTACTTGTGGCATCAGGAGGAAGAGAAACCTCAGTCCTTCCACTTCCCAATCCCAAAATCCTGTCTTTAACAGTAGGACCTGGGTCCATGCTCCCAATACCCATGAGACGGGAATCATCAACTGGATGGCTGTGTACTCCAGTTGCAGGCCTTGTAGACTGTCCCACAGTATAAGATGGAATAGTCTGCAGCATTCAATTGATACTTAAGCTCTACCAGTATCACAAGTGAAAATTTTGGAACATAGTTTAAATACACTGATATAAATTAAGTACCGCATTGCGCAAGTAACGATCATAGGATGCTCCTATTGAATCTGAATCTCTATTAGCACGAAGAATTACTCTATCATCATCATGGGGGTAGTAATTAGATAGATCATTGCTGCTGGATAAGTCTATAAGATCCAAGAAAAATAAACCATTATGATGAGGAACATATTTCCAATGCTGCAACGTAACACAGTACATGAAAAGATTCAAGTTCAACTGCATAAAAGAACTTACGGAATAATATAATAGTTTGCTAATCCAGACTGCTATTCCCTTGGATATAAAACCAAGTGTATATAACTACCAATATAACTTGCACTGAGCCATTTGAGAAACAATTTTCAGCAGTATGCATGTGAAAGTTTGCACATTACAAGTACCGAAAAGTGTTAAATCACTAGTCAACTCTAAAGAAAAACCAGCGCCAAATAAATTGCGTTTTCATGATTCCGTTTAAGAAATTTCATATCTTTTCCACATTGAGATCAAGTTTTTGAGCAAGTCATCCATCTAACAGAAAACTTAGTGGAAGAACATAGCCAAGGCAATCTGACCGCACAGCAACAGAAAGTAAAGCTTTAGATTCTTGCAGTACCTTGTGATTAAAATATTTGAACTCTTGATGATTCAAGTACATGAATAAATAAAATTCAAAAGTTAACATTTTACGCTAACTGGTTTAAGAAGATAATCGAATTCGCTTACTTTTCCGTGCATAAAAGATATTCAACTCATCTTCATCAATACCAATCGATGCCCTTCAACAGAAATTCTGACCCATATATAGCGAGGGATAACGCTCATAGAGGGTAAAAAGATGACCGAAATTGAACAGGGAAGAGATAACACGACGCAATTCGACAAATTCAATAATTTGAGAAAAAGGAAGCCCTAAGTCTGCAACTTTCCAGAACATGCATGTGTAGGCAAAAAGGAGAAACAAGAAACGTTTTTAATTGAAGCCAAAAAAAACAAAGAAAATAAAACAAAATAATACCATAATCGGAGCGAGGGCGTTTTCCAACGACGGACTGCGGTAGTGGAGGCTGTCGTGATTCGGCGTAACGCCAATAAGCGTCGGCCATAAATTAACGACAGAGAGAAGGGCAAAAGAAGAAGAAGTAATTGACTCCAAGGGTAATGAAAGCTAAGAGAAGTTTGGTAGCAGAAATTTGAAACCCCAACACAGCTTATTGTCCCAAGTCCCAAGTCCCAACTCCAAGTGTTGTTTCTTTTCGAGAAAGAAAACCCAAAGAGTTGTATAATCTTTTTCTTAATCAGAGGAATACAATGTAATTTAAATTGTAAGTTTATGCCTCGCTCGCAATCGCATGGCTAGTGGCTTGGAGATAAAAATGTTATTCGCAATTATAAACTTTTATTTAATTCATATCATTGGCCCTCCAATCCCAATTATGAATGATGTATGTGCTTTACATTTTTCTTTTTGCATATTGAATGCTTTGTATTTCCAATCCCAATTATCATTGGCCATTTAGTGTTTATGTTCCTTCCATTTTTTTCAATCATTTTATGCCTTATGTTTGTGTCATTTAACATTTCTTCCAACTATTCTTTTCTTCTCTTTCCTCTAGTCATTTTGTAATCTATTCATCAACATTTTGATTTCAAGTTTTTATCAAAATAGTCTTGATAGGGGTGTAAAATTCTATTTTTCCCCCTTAACATTTAGTCTTTCACCTACTTTATGCCAATATGATCCTATTATCTTTATATTTTGATTTAGGATACAATTAGAGATGTTAAGGTCAAATGAATATATGTGATTGTAACTCATAATGCATTTAAGAAGATGAGGTATGGAGTTAAACTTTGCTAAGAATTGGAGGAAATTTATAAGGAAAAGCATAAAAACATATTTTTTTGCTAAATAAACTTGACAAATGATCATCTGACAACCTATGGTCCTCTAAAAAAACTTAATATAAAGAAATCATCTGATACATAACAGGGAAGGAGGCTGTGTGGTAGATAAAAGTTATTAAAAAATACATGTCCTAAGACATAGTGTTCAAGACTATGTTCACTTTAGAGCCAAAAAAACCTGATTTTGAGTTAATCTATATTATGTTTTTTCTAAGGTTTAAATGAGAGTGCTAGTTGGCTTTCATTTCTCTTCTTTTATACTTTTTTCTATTGTTCATATCCTTATGTGGTTAATCTTCTACTATGATAAATTAGGACGGATTAAACGGTGAAGTATTAGATGTTCTTTGTGGTATTAAATTGTATAATTGCTAGGATTACTTGGGAAGTATTAAATTTTGTGTTTACTATTCAATTCACATATTGAGTATCAGATGATCTTTTATGATTATTTGTTTGATTGTCTTATTTTATTTTTAGGAGACTTACTAGTTTATTATTTGATTCAATCTATCGTTATATTAGATATTATTTAATATTTAATTATTTAATCCTTCTAATGTGCAAATTAACTAGGGTTTATTGAATTTCTATGCTAAAGTTCTTAGATCATAGGGGGAACAAATGATTGAATTGAATGCAACTGATTTTATTTACATTATTTTGCTTTATCGATATGTTTAGGTCTTTAAGAGGCTACTCAATTAAATCCTTAATGTTGAGCAAGGGTTAATTAGTTTGTTATTCTCTTTTGTTAACTATAATTAAGGATATATATGAATTAATTCCAGTGATGAATATTCGATGTAAATTAATTTATTCCTATATGATGAAAGGTATATAATTTCCGAAGAAGGGTGTTACATAAACCAATGTTTGTTTCATATTATTATTTTTATTATCATATTTAATTATTTGATTATATTTTTGTAATTGTTTCATCATAATCAATGCTCCTTCTATATTCTTGTTCTCAAGTACAAAACAAGCTAAATATTTTTAGTTAGATTGACCCTTTCGTTATCATATATGTAACATCCCACTATCATAGGGTACATACCAGAACATCCTGAGGATATTCCAATACATAACCTATAATAATGGCATGTTAGAGTAGTAACTACAATCCCTTAATCATGGCTTCATCATAAATACATAAATGTCACCATATTTTAAAACTGAATCCTCATTTTGTTTCATAAAAAAACTAAATATATACATTGTAGGTTTTCAATAACTTCCAAATATGTACAATGATCCAAACCTAATACAAAACATGCTTCATGAAAGAGGAATTTATTAAAAATTCTAACTAAATCTTTTAGTCTCAGTTGACCGACCTTTGAGCTATTCTTCTTCACAAAAGTACAAAAATTATGCTTCTTGTAAAGTCTTTATGTCTCTAATGTCCTCTCTTGTTCTTGAAATATCAACATTGCAATTTTTAAGAGTTTTGCGAACTCAGTGATGTAACCATCTTCGATGGTTCACTCAATTCATATCACATATCAACACATGTAAACACATAATTTACATCTTTTCATTTAGCATATAGCATCACATATCCCATTTTTATTCAAATACATGATCACATTATATTTTAGTCAGTCAAACACATGTATAAAATGTATATGCAAATGCTTGTGAGACTCACTTTCAATTTTTATGTTG
>JANIJH010000006.1:36767766-36782998 GCA_024520975.1 Erythroxylum areolatum
GATGCTAGTTTTCAGTCAAATGAAGATGATAGTAGATCACATTCAGGGTACCTTTTTACTCTTTATGGTGGTGTGGTTAGTTAGAAGAGTTCCAAACAACCAACCATTGCAGATTCAACAACTAAAGTAGAGTATATTTCAACATCAGAGGCGGCAAAGCAAGCAGTTTGGATCAAGAATTTCATCACTGAACTTGGAGTGGTTCCTAGCATTGTTAAGCTGCCCGTGGCATTGTATTGTGACAACAACAGAGCTATTACACAAGCAAAAGAACCCAGGTCTCATCAACGATCCAAACATGTACTCAGGAAGTTTCACTTGAACAGAGAGATAGAAGAGTGGAAAGACATAACATTGGAGCGAGTTCCCACTAAAGAGAACCTAGCAGATCCTCTTACTAAGCCATTGTCTCAAAAGAGACATGATCATCATATAGATGGATATGGCATTAGATTCATAGGAGATTGGCTTTAGTGCAAGTGGGAAATTGTTAGTTTATGCCCTTGTAGCCAATTAATTGGATGTAGATTAATGTACAACATTATATTTAATTAATGAAAAGGTGTTATTTATCTTTATGTATTAATTTCATTAACATTTTATGTTTTAATACTAAAGATAAAATCCTTGGAATGATTACTGTGTAAATGAAATTATGATGAGATCATAATTATGAGATTCAATTTACACTTAAATGTTTCTAGTTGTAGTTTCATCAAGACTGGATATTGTTGAAATGGTAAAACTAGCACACATTATGTTTCTTTCTTACGAAGAAAGTAATTGATCTTATTGATTAAAGTATAGAGATACTTAAACTAATATATGGATGATTATTAGAGAATAAGTCACTGAAATGACACAATTATGAGAATTCCGAATGGAATATTACTTATATGTCTATGGATTATCTTATCATGATGGTTGTATAATTAATCCTCAGACTTGAGATTATCAAGGTATCTAGTGTGGAAATTACTGTGTTTTGATGCTACTTATGAATCGTCCTATGATAGTTCAGTCAGTAGTAATTGGATATAGTATGAACCATATGTAGATAGTTGATTAAGTCAATATAGGATTTGTCACTCTTAAGTAATTAGAGAGAATATTCTGTTATTCTTGATTAGTAATGATTTATGAAATTCTTGGGCCAGAGTGAATTGATATTTGAAAAGGAGTTTTCAAATTTCAATTATAAGCCAATTATTAATTAGCAAGAATGAACATGATTAGATGATAAGAGTAGACATTGTATCTATACTCTGTCTAATTAGAATATTCAATGATGAAAGGATTAAATTAAATTATACATCATAACCATGTATGGACAGGTTAAGTCAATCATTTTGAAATTCCTGATATTTAGATAATCATGACATATCGCTAGACGTCAATCATGATTGATGATTACGAATTATTTAATTGAAGAATTAAAGATAAATTAAAAGAAATTTTAATTTATCTAATTCTAATTGTGAATTAGAATTATAATTTATAATCATTGTTAATTTATTAGGAACCTAATGGGTCACACATCAAAGAGCACTTTATGAAAAAAAATTAATTTAATTAAGTTAGACTTAATTATAAAATTTGACAAACTTTGGGAATCAAATGAGATGTTTTATTTTATTTAAATTAAATTAAATTAATTAGAATTAGAATTAGAATTTGATTCTAATTATAATTAAAGAGATTTAATTTTAATGAAAGACTATCTTGATTTTTCTATTTAAAGGGAAGAGCTTTCCAGAAGCTAACATTTTTGTCTTCTTCCTCTCAAAAGTAGTTTGGGAATTGCTTTATAGATATCATCAGAGGCTAGACAATTGGATAGCTCATGATTGATCATTCAAAGAAAAGATTCAAAGTTTTTCTTCAGAAAGCAAACAAGGTACGATTTTTAAATCGAATTTTATTTTATTCAAGTTTAATCAATTATCGGGATCTGCTTGGAATCTCTAAAAATCTTTTCATTTTTTGCTACGCCCGTGATTTGATCACGATTGGATTCCAACACATAACCTATAACAATGGCTTGTTAGAGTAGTAACTACAATCCCTTAACCATGGCATCATCATAAATACGTAATGTCACCATATTTTAAAGTTGAATCCTCATTTCATTTCATAAAAACCTTATATATATATATACATTGTAGTTTTTCTATAACTTCTAAATATGTACAATGATTCAAACCTAATACAAAACATGCTACATGAAAGAGCAATTAATCAAAAAGTCTAACTAAATCCTTCAGTCTCAGCTGACCGACTTTTGAGCCATTTCTTCACAAAATATAAGAATTATGCTTCTTATAGAGTCTCTCTATCACTAATGTCCTCTCTTGTTCCTGAAATATCAATGTTGCAATTTTGATGAGTTTTGTGAACTTAGAAATGTAACCATCCTCTATGGTTCACTCAATTTATATCACATGGAAACACATCATTCACATCTTTTCCTTTAGCATATAGCATCACATATCCCATTTTTATTCAAACACAGGAACACATTATATTTCAGTCAGTCAAACACATGTATAAAGTGTATATGCAAATGCTTGTGAGACTCACTTTCAATTTTTATGTTGTTGTGACTGAGTGCCTAAGCTATCCCATATCCATTATGGATATCGGGCTTATTAATAGCGTCCTATATCCATTGTGGATACTGGGCTCATTAATGTTGTCCCTTATCCGTTGGAAATACAGGGCTCATTAAACAAAACAAGCCTTTGGCTCTTAATCACAATCTGAGCTTAAAGCTCATTTTCAGTGGCTACTCAAGTCACAACTCTCACTATCTGATTATGCATTCATGTAATGGAATGCATCACTCATATTCAATCAATCATTCGCAATTTAAATCACAATTATCATCGGACCTTAGTCCGACATTCAACAATCATATTGAGTAAACATATAGTTAGTCCAAATTTACATTCAAGGAGCACTCCAAATATCACAGTCCCAATCACATTTTTCATTGGACCCTCAGTGTTCGGAATCAACACAATCCAATTCACAACTATTAAACAATTCAGAACATAATTTAGACAACCAAATAATTAAGTGAGATCGTCTAGGTTACTCACAAATCGCTTTAGAAAGCTATTTCCTTGAAGTCCGGCAATGTCTAGATGATGGCACTTTAAATGCTCCTTTATATCATGCAAAACACGTTTACTTATATCACAATTTTGCACAATTGTATAAGTATTCATTTATGCACATATATGTATATGAAATATGTACAATGCATATTCAAAGACAATCTCATGTTTCTTATCATTATTCTTGTGACAATATCATTCATATATCAAAAATAACATAATTTTTACTAAGGGTTTGGACCATAATAAAACAATTTGAAACTAATTTCATAACCCAATTTATCATTCCAGATTTTTTTAAAAACATACTTTTAGGTCCACTTTGCATGATCATTCTGACAAGGAAAATGGAGTAATTTGGTAACCCTTCCTACTAAAAAATTGTTCTTCTATGTCTTAAGTTTCTAATGACACCAAGATCATACAATTTAGTTCATTATTCTATGATTGATGCTCAAAATACTATAGATTGAGTACAATTGAAATTTTAGCTAGTGCGTGATCATACAGTCAAAGTTGTACAACTCATATCTCTCAATTCCAATATCTAAAATTACAAACTTTATACCAATTGAAAGCTAAGATAATAAGCTACGAATTTTGTTAAGACAACTTTGTCTGATTCAACCTACATCAATATAGTTTATTTGATAATAATAGGATATGATTTCTATCATAGGTAGTGCTATAGCCTAAGTCAAGACTCAAATTTAAGCTAAATTTCAAGACCCTTAAGGATAGAATTGAAATTCAATTTCTTCTTAAAAATTGTATTCAAATGTCTCCAGTTTAATTTAAATTAAGAATGATCTCATTAGGAAATCTACAGATCAAAATATAGCCAAAATACTGAAGCATGTTCATTAAAAATATTCCAGTTATCAAATTCCAGCACACCTCAACATTTTCATCCTAAACTCGTCAATCAATCTCTTCCAAATTAATTCAGATGGCTATAAATTTTGGTGGAGATAAAGAAAAATGTGTTATGAGTTTGTTGGTTCAAATCCCATGTCATTTGGAGGTCAGGAGAAGAAGTTATAACAAAATGAATGATGTTCAAAACAGTTTCCCTTTGGTAAGCCTTCGGTGCAACTCCTCTTCTCTTCTCCAAATTAACAAAACGGAGGTTTTTCTTCTTCTCTAACTTTTTTTTTCAAATTTCAAACTCCCACCTTTTACACCTAACATATCTTATGCATAAATAATCTTTTCTACTTCCGTTTCAACTCCAATCATTCACAAACATATCCAAAATCCTATATTAAAACCCAAACATCAAAATAGATCATCATTCATGCATTTCATCATTTTTTTTGCATTTTCATTTTCTGTACATTCTCCATTTTCTGCATCTTTATCACACTTTCTAACCCACTAATTATCACTTAAATTGCTTCTTCCTATCCCACTCATGCATGAATCCATTTCCAAACACTCAAACATCATCAAAAGTCATTCATAAATCATAAAGCTTAAAGCTTACCTTACTTGGTTTAGCTAAATTTCCAGCAGTAAGAGTGGACAAGAGATTTTGTTGGATGAAGGAAAACATGAATAAAGGTTACTTTGATGTAAGAATCAATAGCCAAACACTCAACCATAAGTAATTAGTTGTTTCGGTGTTAGATGAACAAAGAGAGAGCTTGCTGATAGGTGTTTTTGGTGAAGAGTAACAAATAAGCTCCAATAATTTTTTTCATACCATAAACATGACCACGTGTAATAATAAAACCTCTCCACATGTCACCATTGTATGCAAGCCATTTGTTATATATATATGCTGCCACATGTCACACATCCACTGATCTCCTATGTCAACATTTTTCCTAGTCCAAAATACCCCAAAATTTTAAAATTTCAAAATTAATATTAATACACACCAATATAATTTTCAAGACTAATAAAATTCATAATTCACATTTATAAACCAATTATACCTGAAAATGTCAATGAATGCAATATTCACGTGTATGTGTATGCCATATTTTGCATAAGCATGAAATGCACTTTTTAATTTCTCAGTAATTTCTTATATATACTAATCTAGCCTTAACATGGGTAACGAGATGTTACAATATAGTCTGGATTTTTTTTAGGTGTAGTCAACAATATACCAATTTTTTTGTTAATTCAGAAGGTATATAAATAATTAGAAGTTATGTATAGCTTGAGATTGTCCATACTGCAATCTCTTGTCGAAATCAAAATTCTAGCTTACAAAAGAGCAATATGATTCCTACAAATGTTGCCCTAAATCAAAACAACACAATAATAGACCAAACCATGATAGCAATCTCACTAGCCAAGACAGAACCAACTTCCAGTAATACAAAGCCATACCTAACCTCAATAAGCAAATACACCAATCCAGCCCCCCTACGAGTCCTTACCTTAGTCAGACTCCTATGGGCAGAATTAGAATCCTACCAGTATAACCGATGGAGGTCGCCTTGTAGCTTGAGTCCCTTTGGTTTCACTACTCTTTCTTAAATTTAGTGCCATTATTGGAGAATTATTCTAGTTACTTTGTGATATTTTATTTTATTTTATTTTATTTTCTTATTCATTACCAATACCACTTTTAACTTAAAATCTAGATTAATATATATCTTACCGTCTTTTCATGGTGTTATAGGGAAGATCTGTATATGAACTAAATGGATTTTGATGTGCTATGTATAAGTATAAAACCCCATGGGGTGACTGAAGAATAAATCCAATTATAAAGCTTTTTAGTTTTCATTAAAAGATATAATATGTGATTGGCTTCATCACTTACCTTCCAGAAGTGTTTCCATATGAAATGAGATGATGAAAATGTTTTAAGGGATGTGCTTTCAAGTCTTAAAATCAATCACCATTATCACTTACCTTTAAAAAGTGCTTCCATATGAAATGAGATGATGAAAATGATTTTAAGGAGGTACTTTCAAACCTTAAGATCAATCACCAATTAGAAATAAATTTGCGTAATGCAACATAAATCATTGTATGAGTACTGGGACGGCTTTAAGAAGTTGTGTGCTAGTTGTCTTCATTATCAAATTAGTGAACAAATGCTTATTTAATACATCTATAAGGGCCTTTTATACATTAATAGGAGTATGGACAATGCTAATAGTGGGCAAGAATTGGAAGACAAGCCTCTAGAAGCCACTAGGAAGACTTAATCCATTAAGGTAAATGTTACCTAAGCACGTCAATAAGGTAATTGTTTGTTCTCTCAAACAACATATTTCAAACCTAACCTCGCTTATTCATCAAATGATTATAAGTAATATGTAGACAACGAAAACTTATAGGATTTGTTTATTAATGGGGCATCTAACTAATATATACGTAATGATTTAAGAAGAGTCTATTGAGCAAGCAAACATAATAGGTAGATTTTTGGGATAACCATGTGGAAATTATGATCCTTGTTCAAACAAATATAATATAATATATAGATATAATCCTCTTTTTAGCTATGAGAATCTACAAATGAATTAAACTATGTCTCAAAATAAAACAAGTTCTAATAAACAAGTAGCCATATCCATATAGATAACAACCAAACCAAACTTTTAATTCTATTTTGCCTTTATAAGATAATTACTAATATTCAAGGTTTAAAATATCACATGGGTCAGAATGCAATTGAAATTAGGTTGTTAGAGGCCCAAGTGAGAAGGAAGTTTTCATCCCAAATTGTTGTCAACCTAAATGAAAATATGAATACAATAATGTTGAGAATTGGGAAGAAGGTTAAGGAAACAAAAAGGGTTAATCTTAAGGTACATAAAGAAATTGAATAAAAAGAAGAGATTGCTAGTAAACCTAAACATAAGGCCCCTTATTTTAAATATAAATCAGTTCCTCTTTTTCTAGCATGTTGCCAAAGCCAAAGAAATAAGAGAAAGATACATATATTTTAGAGATGTTTAAGAGTGTGGAAGTCCATGGCCTCGTTTGGTAAATAGCTGATAAGCTATGTTTTAGCTGGTTGATCCATTTTTAGAGGCTTGACTATATTAAAAAGTTGTATTGTTGTTTGGTTATGAGCAACCCAACCAGTTGATTTTGAAGAAGCTCCTTTATAAGAGCATTTCATCTTAATCAACTGATATTTTTATTTTAATGTTAATTTTGCCCTCGTTATGTTTTACTCTCTCACCATCTCATTTCTTGTTTTCTCCAGAGTCTTCTCCCTTGGCTCTTTCCTTGCATCTCTCACATTTTCAGATCTTAGACCTTCACGCTATCTACTGTTTCATTCGTTCACTCCCACGCATGAATGAAGGAGAGTAGACCAAATGGAGAGAAGCTTTGCAGTTGATTTCAGTCCTATTGAGGAGTTCAGTCCCAAAGTGGAAAAGGAAGAAAATGGAAACTGTGGATGAAAGTTCATCTACTAGGAGGTGGCTTCCTCTAGAAGCTAACCCTGATGTCACGAATCACATCGGTAACTCATCTATAGTTTTCTTCTTAATCTTTCTGATTGTTCATTGAGATTTAAAGTTTTCCACAGATTGGATATTTAGGGTTTTCCAAATAACACACCTTTTGTTAATTATTATTGTCCTACTCTATTGAAGTTTCTTCTCTAGATTGTCTTATTTTCTCATTCCCTCTAAAATATTATTGCTTACCAGATTCATGATTTAGCTGAGTATGGTTTCGAGACTGTGAGTTTCTCTTATCTCTTATATCCATCGATCTGCTTAGTCTCATGTTCTTTGTAGCCATTTGATTCGAATTCAATTCAATTTCATCTAATTCTAATAGACTATGATTGGTGTTCTTTTCCTTAGAGCAGTGTAGGATCTGTTGGTTGCAGTTTTAGTTGATCTATGAGAATGTAGTTTTAGAATCCTAGGACAAGAATTGAGTTTTTCTTTCCTTTTAAATTTGGCTATGAGATTCGTTTCTTATTTTGGATTTCAGATCACGGTGAAGTGCAAAAGGGAACTACGGAGATATTCTTCAGAAAAGTGAAGTTCTGGAAAGAGGATGGATATGAAGAGGCACCGCCTATCTTTATAGGTATTATCGTCCTGATTAATGTAATGGTCAATAAAGTATATGCTTTTTAGTGGTGATTCATGTTTGCAATAAAAATTTGGAAAGTTCAAGATTTTTTTTGGAATTCAAACTGTGGCCATAATATATAATTAGGATGCTGTTATTATTTACTTCAAATGTTGATGTTTTCTTTGTATATTTCTTTCAGTGTTAGTTTGGAAAGTTTTTGAATTTGGTATGAAAGGGTGGATCTATATGTTTTAGGTTTAGTGGTTCATTAATGTTGTTTTAAATGTGGTTATTAATGGTTGATTTTAAAGATAGAAATTAGGTTTTCAGTCTTTCTGTTTATTCTTTCTATGCATTGTTTTGAAATCTAATGTTGATCATCTTACAGAAGCCTATAGATGACTATGATAAAGGTGTTGGATCGAAAATAATAGCATATTAGATTAGGCTAAAAAGGTAGATTTCAAAACTTTTTTTTGAAATCAAAACACAACAGAAGCATAAAAACCAAATAAACATATTTTCATTTATACATGATACGGTATAAGGAAAATAACTAACATAAGAACAAGATGGAAATTATATCGACTCTTTGCTATAGGTTTGACTCCTCGCTTTTGTATCCTCTCCTCGTTACTATATCTTTGACTAATCTGATCTACCACTTGTTCTTCTTAGAAAACTTAGTTAACAAGATCCTTTGGTGGGAAAGGAGAAGAAATGTTTTGAGGATATTTTTTCTTAGAAAAAAGCCAAAAATGAGACTCTTCTCATTCAAGTTTCAGCTAGCACATGCAAGAGAGGAAAGAGTGAGTGAAAAATGCAACAACCCCTTCTACTCTTTCTCTCAATTTCGGTTAAAGATGAAAGAAAGAAGTAAAGTGCATCCAATGCATCACTTCATTCTTTAATCAAAAATAAAGAAGCCAATAAATGAGACACTCTCATTTGCTTAAGATAGCTATATGAAAAGACCAATAACCTAAACGAGACTATAACATCCCATGTTTAGGGCTAGACCCCAGAATTGTGAACTGAGCGTACTGTAGAGTGCATTGCATGTTCATGCATCATTGTATATTCACATACATGTGAATATTTATTATTGACGTATTTAAAATAATTATTCATGCATTTATTGACTTTTTTTGGGGTATAATTGACTGATTAAGGCGATTAAAACGTGAATTGTGAATTATTGGCGTTAAAGATTTAATTGGAGACTGGTAACATTATTTTGGATTTTTTGGGTAGTGTGAAACGTGGACTAATTAAATTGATGAAAAATAGCTTATTTATATGTGTGACACGTGGCAACATGAAATAGTGATAAGTGTAATTCATGGAAGAGAACACGTAGATATGTGTTTAGACATTATCTTCCTGCTACTCTCTCTCTTTCGTTGTTCTTCACTGAGAGTAGTATTGTTATCAATTGTACTTCTAGTTTACCAAACACCGAGCATCAAGTTATGGTGATTTACTCTCTTCGTTGGCAATGAATCACGTAAGTAATGTTGATGAGGTTTTACTGTATAAACGAACACATGCATGAAAAGTTTAATAGTGGAGTTTCAATGTAAGAATATACTGAATGAGGAATTGAATTTGTTACTGAATTAGGATAACAAAAACTGTGTTTGGAAGTGCTAAACACATTTGAATTGGATTTGTGTTGTGAAATTGATGTTGACTAGAAATAGGATTTATTTTAGTTTGAAATGAGTTATGGAAGAGTGTTGGAAAATCGATTATGAAGTAAATGTAGAAAAATCGATGAATAAATATATATTCTATTTTGGTTTAGAGAAAACCATATATGGATGTTTTACTATTCATATGTGAATGTGTGGAGTGTTTTTTAGAGATGGATATAAATGAGTTTAATGATTTCAAATGAAGATGTTGATGAATTCGTGGAATAGAGTTGATGAAATGATGAGTTTTTGATGAAATGAAAATATGGAAAATGGAAAAATGCATAAGATGAAGTAGATAGAGAAACAAAATACAACAGAGAGAAGAAGAAGAGAATTAGTGAAGAAGAAGACGGTAGAAAGCAGGACGATCGTGATTTCTCTAAAAAAATAGTGAAGTCACTATTGGTATTTTTGTTATAGCTTCTTCTCCTGACATCCAAATGATATAAGACTTGAACCAATGGGTTCCTAACACATTGTTCTACCTTTTCATAAAAATTGGTAGTCTTCTAAATTGATATGAAAAAGATTGAATGAATGAAAGTGTGAGAAATAGTTGGAATGATATGAACTGGAATAATTTACTAAACATACTTCGGTATTTTGATTATCTCTTGATCTGTAAAGTTCCAAATGAGGTGATTATTAGTTCAAATGAAACTAGAGACATAAATCTACAATTGTTCTGAAGAAGGCAAAATGTAATTCTGGTGTTGAAAATTTCAAAATCTGTTCTAAATTTGAAGTAAGAGTTTTACTATAGCTTAAGAATAGACTGATGTATTTGGAGTATAACTTTCAGTATATTGAGCCAAATTGAATTATCTTAGTGTCATTAGAAATCTAAGACACAGAGGAATAATTTTTTATAAGGAAATGTTGTCTAAATCCTTCATTTTCTTAATTTTATTGATCATATACACTTTATTTGTTTTATATATTACTGAACTGTATTGATATATTACTGAATTACATTGGTTGATTGTGTACTAAATTTTGGACAATATATATCCGAGGTGTTTGATGCATGCAAACAATATTGGAAGTGTTACTTGTATATGAATGAGACTGCCTAATTGAATATTCTGATTCTTAATTGAAAAGTTGAATGCCGGACCTAGTCTGACGACTACTGATACTATGACTGTTATATTGTGATAATACATGCAAATGAAAGTGATTGAATTGATGACTGAATTGTGACATGCATATCATTTCAATGCATGTAATATAAAGGCCCTTGTGACTGATGTTGCTACTGACTGACTGATAATATTACTGAGAGAGCTTAAAGCTCTGTGGTCCTACGCTCCCATTACATATTGAGGCCAGTGTTCGTAATGGATACAGGAGACTGAAAAGGCACACAGTCACAACATTGTAAAAATGAATGTGAGTCTCATACATATTGCATCCATATATGATTGGAATTCATTGAATGATTTGCAAAACTGTAATGAAATGATTGACTGTATGAACTGTGTGATTTTATGATGATTGTATTTGTTGCATGAGTGAACCATCGAGGATCGTTACTTTCTTGAGTTTGCAAAACTCATAAAAATTGCAACGTGGCTTTCTAGGTTTAATAAAGATTTCTAGATAGGCAAATTGGAGTTAGCGAACGTGACCAAGTCAGAGTTCTAGGTCAAGATCAGTTTACACTTGCATATGTATTTCATTCTGTTGTATCAAAAGTGTAGTCATAAGTGTTATTCATTATGTATGAAAATGGTCTTGCAATGTACTGCTATGATGACTACAAGTGTTTCATTTCTGTAATGGGCCCAAGTGTCTACTGAAACTATGATGAGTTAAATAATGATTGTAATTCTTGTGATTGAAAATGTTTTATAAATACAAGTTAGGCCAAATTTGATTATCAATTTTCTGCATATGCGTACATTGTATCAAACAATTTGCAATGAGTTTCGACAATTGATCTAACATGCCACCCTCATGGGATTCATATTTGGATATCACTCAGGATGTCGGGTACGTGTCTTGCGAGAGTAGGGTGTTACAGAGACCCTCTCAGTTTCGGTTATGAGATGAAAGAAGGGAGACACTACATCAAGTACACCTCCTCCTTCTTTAATAAAATGAATGTTGAAAGGTTACATGCCATCATTAAATGACAACCATTTGAAGCATGATAAAATTATTACTCCATTTGAAGCATGATAAAAACCCATCTCAAATTTAGCAATTCAATACTAAATGTGTAGTTGCACATTTAGCTATAAAATCAAAAATTACCCTTCTCTTATCTTTAATAAATTAGTAACTCAACATTAAATGTTCATTTGGGCTCTAATTAACAATTAATTAGTGTATTCCCAACATTCATCATAGGCATTAAAATCCAATTTAATTAACCCTTAATTAAATTGTTTCGGTATTATTAGGTCCTTTCTTCTTTCTTATTTTTGATAGCCTCTATTTACATTTCTTACTTTGCTCGATAACCTTCCTAGAAGCTAAGTGAGGAATCCAATTGGACTTACACAATTCAAGCTCTAATAAGCCCAAATTAATTTAATCTCATTAGAATTAATTCCATCTTATTAACCAAATGTCATTCCACTAAAGACAATTAGTTAAGCTTTTGAATTACTAAATATTATGGGAACATATGTTTCAAATAACCAATTGCAAACTCTATTATGAACCATATTATAGCCATCCACACAATAAAGGGTAAAATTACCATTTTGCCCTTATGTTGATTTTTCCTTTTAGATCTCCCTTTTTACTCTATATGATGATTAACACACAAGATTTCATCTTAGTGCTAAGACTTGATGAGTAACTAGTCCATCAAACTACTGGCGTCGATTTAATTACCAATCTTTGTAAAACATCCAGAAATGATGATGTCATTATAAACTCTTTATTTGACTAAATGTTTCCTGATACATGTTCCAATTAATAATTTTAACATGTAGACATTAGGTTGATACTTTGTAAAAAATCCATTCCAATCATATCAAGAATTATAATGAAAAATATATGAGTTCATCATTCATCAAGATTGTGGTTTGTGATAAAAGAATACTAAGGTGTATGTTTTAAGATTAAAGTAACGACCTGCTTTATTCTTTAAAAGCATATGTGATTCCAGATTCATTTAATAGTGCCATTAGCGATAGTTAACTACTATCATGATATGAAACTCATCATTCCCTTGAAGTAAACTCTTTTACTTACATGGAGATAAATCACAACACTACAGTATAAACCATAATTGAGCGACGAACTTGATTATTCAACTGTGAATCAACTAATTTATATTCTAATAATATATATGTTTCCAATACATCTCCATGTATATGTATATTACTTACAAAAGAATCTTGGTACGTTATAACTAGTTATATAATGCTCATACAAATAAAAACTCTTTTGTTTTATAAATAATAAATATTTGCATTACAAAAGGTAACTGGAAGAAGATTAAGTTATATGTAAATATACTTGCTTTTTAGGGAACTATATTTACATAACTCCAACAACAAGGCTACAAATGGAGGAATTTTCCAACAACAGGGCTACAAATGGAGGAATTTTCTTTTTCCTTATATGGCTTTTTGTTAACTACTAGCATAGATAAGTACTAAGTTGATGATAACTTAGAAAAGAATTTGCATCTTTCATCTTATTATCTTTTGGGCCCTATAGATCTGGGGAAAATGGCTACGCTATGCTGGCTTCTGGTTGTGTGCCTTGGTTTGGTTGGTTGGCATTCCCAATGTATATAATACCTCTAATTTTTGTTATTTATTCTACATGTACACCATTTTCCTATAGCTATGCATTTCTCTAGATCTTTTGTTTATGTTGCATTCTAATGCAATTTGCCAAATCAAATTTTCTTTCATTCAAAATCATTTGGTATGATTATATAGTTTAAACTTTTTTTCTTCTTTTTCTTTACTCTTTAAAAAAATTAGATGGTGTGAAATACTTTCACATGAAGGTTGTGGGACTGTTATTTGTAGCAACTACAAGAGTTAATGTCTCACCCTCTCTTCTCTTGGAACTTCTACAAAGGATTGCTTGTGTTATAAAATATTATCTTGGGATTCTAAATGAAGAATCTTTGCGGAGAAATTTTGTTCTTGTGTATGAATTAGTTGATGAAGTCATTGTAAGTTTCTTTAACTATATACCTCTTGTATTGGCCTATTTCCTAAGCATTATAAAGTTTTAACTCTTATCTCCTCTAATTCTATTACTAATGTGCAATTTGACTATAATGCATCTCAAACTCAAATTTTTACCCCTACTCCTTGTTTAATTTATTCAATATTTTCTAATTCTTTTTAAGTTGTTCTATTTGTCCCTTAAGATAGCCAAAAGATTCTTCTTGCTCAAGGCCCCTTTGTTTAATCTTTGTAAATTGTCATAAGGCAACATAATCCGATTGTTATGTGATCCTTTTTCTCTAGTTGCAAATAATGTACTTGTGCTATTGAGCATCAAACATCAATGTCTTAGGACTTTATGAAGGATTATACATTTTCTTCTCTCATTTTTTTTCTCAATATTGGTCTTCTGCAACTTTATGCCTAAGTCACTGTTCCTTTCTCAATACTGAGAAGGTGAACTTTCTCTATTATTAATCTCTTGTACCCTAATTTCTAGATGCTGGTCATTGTTAAGCTCCATTCCTTTGCAACCTTGCTTTTCTCTTTGTATTTCACTATATAAAGCTCATTCCTCCTTCTTAAACAATGTATTATCTATACCATAAACTGCCATTACTTTTTCATAAATTTGAATTAGCCTTGTTGTAAGTAGTTTAAAGATCAAGATTTATGATTAGTAAGCTCAGAACTTGTGAACAATTGTAGGTTAAAACCTTGCATGCTTGAGAGTAGAACTAAAGAGTCAGAGAAAATAAGTGAGAAGCCTTAAAAAAAGTCACTTTGGTCCAGAAGTTTGGAAGAGGTAACTTCTGTCTACTAACTTTATCTTACTTCATTTTATATTAAATCACATTCATAGTTTATAATTGCTACACCTTTGGCACTCTTAATTCTTTCTTTGATCTCTCTCTGCCTTTAATTTGTATATGCTCTATGCTTGCATTAGTTTTAAGTTTAAGAACAATGCCATTCCATAGTTGGCAACTAGTTGAAATTAGAACAAAATAACAACAATTGTAAATCATATTTCCACTTTGTTTTAGCAATCCTATTAGAGTTTGCAATTATTGATATGCAACCTGTTAATTTTGATGGTAGGTGATGGAGAAACTTGTAGATATTGTACATTTTCTACTACTAGAGATACATGAGACCTTTGGAAATGTTGGTATTGTTAGAGTAGTGCCCTAAAGGCAATCCCCTTTAGCGCATTTTGTTCATAGTCATGTACAGACTTTATAAATAA
>JANIJH010000006.1:36800449-36820416 GCA_024520975.1 Erythroxylum areolatum
CGGGAAGGTCCCGGTGACAAAAATTTTTGTTTTCCGCACCTGGTACATGTGATGTACCTCCCGGGATTTTCCTACAGGTATGTACTTGTCCAAGGTTTTGAACATGTAATACAATTGGCATGTTTGAATGGTTTATCATCTTCTTAATATTATTTGTTCTTCTAACTTCTTTGGCTTATCCTCTTCTTAATGTTATTTTCAAACTTCTAATTAACCTGATTTTGACTACACAAGTCTTGCTGTATATACTTTTATGGCTTTGTAGTAATATGGTTTATCGACTTTTAAGGATTTTTGTTAAAGATAATCTTGATGCTTTCATGTTGCAAGATCAAGTTCAATTCCCCAAAACATAATGGATCAATTATATGAAGGCTTGCCCAATTTACTTGCATAGATTGAAAGATAGATACCCCAGCTGGGGGCAACTGCCTCTGTGGGAAGTCCATCATGCCTGGTCGTACTGAGGAAGTTATCTATGCTTCTGATTGATTTTTCTAGCTATCTATGTTTCTGATTGATGGTTCTAGCTCTAATTGATTTAACAGAACATCGGTTCTTGCAACATGAGATTTAATGAATGTAATGTGAGATTTAATGAATGAAATATGAGCTAGGTTTAAAATGAAGTCTGATAATATTTGAGGCTTATATGGATTTGCTACAATAAAACTGTGTGAACCGAAGTATGTTGTAGTAGTTTGTAGAAAGTAGTTACTTTTTGTATTTATTGCATTTAACTTCATTGATTACTCACAGCTACTCCACTATCTCTTTTCACCTTTAAAATGGAAAAGCTAACACAATCTTACATTACTTAATCAGTGACTCTGATTCTTTACTGATTCCTTGTGGGTTCACTTGGATCTTGCCAATGCTGTCTTCCTTTGTTTTAATTTGTAAGTTTATGTTCTTATCATGTCTGATTTGATTGAAAGGAGGATTGTTTCTATTTTTTGATTGAATCTTGTGTTTTTGGGTTCTTATCGGGTTTGTGTGGATACTGCCTATTACTTAGCTTTTTTATAATTACTAAGATCGGTTAAGGTTTGGTTTTCTTTATTAGCTCTCATTAATAAAGGAAAAGGCTTTTTTGATCATCTCCTGGGTTTTATTGAGTGTTAACTTTTGTTTTTGTTCATAGTGTCAAGATTCAATGATTGTTTCTTAAACTTGTTGTTGTTTCGGTGTTAGTGCTTGGATAGTTATAGTAACATCATATCGAGTGTATATAGACCTATTTGCATTGAAGCCTTCAATTCTGACTATATTTAACTTGTATAGTCCTAAGAGATTGATGAGCTTAAGTTTGTTTGTGTATATAGGGATGAATTTGGCTCCACTTGCATTTATTTAATCATTTAGACAATCACAGAGGCCGAATTGCTGTTAAATTAGAGGCATTAAGACTAACCTTTTCTCTTAACAGAGCATCAACTTGAAAGTTTGGTGGCCCAAGATATACAGTTGGCGAGTGATCATTTTTGGTTCATAACTTGTGTCAAGAACCTGGGGTGGAGTGGTAAGAATTAGAACTCAGGATTTGTATTTGTTAATATTGAAATGTCTGTTACTAATATAAAGAGTTTATTTATACGGATTTAGTAGAATGTAGAAGATCATTCCATGTGTTTTTTAAGTGATTCAAGCTAATTGATTTTTAAGTGCGTTGTATGTGATTGAAGGGATCATCATTTCTTCAAATAGAAAATTAATAACATGATATATATATAATATAGTATTGTATAAAAAAATAGTTTTCACATATATATATACACAGTATCACATAAATTAATAACATGATTTCATAATATATACACACAGTATTGCATAAATTAGTAACATGATTTCATATGCACTTATATATATATTAAAAAGCTATTTGTATATAATGTTGTATCACATAAAACAACAGTTTCTTTTCCTCGTATATTTAATATATAAATCAAGATATACATAAAAAAGAGAAAGGAAATAGAGTTGGATAGCCACCATATTTAATTTGAAAGAGTGTAACTTGTCGTGGACAATTAAAATTTCTTGTTGATATGGATGGGTCATATTTGTTGGTTTATGATAATTTCAATTATATGAGAACAGGAAAGTAAGTCGCTTCAACTCTAAAAAAGAGTGTCAAACATAAAACTTTGATTTTTTAGCCCAAAGATGCGCCTTCGACAAATTTTATGTTGTCTTGTATGGTTCAATTCATTTTACATCATAGTTGATATTCATGTTCTACCAATTTATAGTTACAGAATACTTATATTTCAATTTTTAATTTAATTTAGTATGTGGGTTTAATTGATCATGCGTTTGAAGTTGATTATTTAATATTTACAAATTTATTTTTTCTTTTTATAATATTATTTAATTATTTAATAATTCTTTGGTTAAATAAAAAGATATTACAATAAAATTTTATATAATATTTGAATAATATTCACAAGTTAATTATATTACTCAATTTAAATTAAGAGACCAAAGAATGATAAAAAGTATTTATATAATTATTTTGTTAGAATAGTCTAATTTAACCAATTATAATAACTCATTAGTGAAACTAATTGCAAATTGATTAACAAGTATATAACCTTTTCTCATCTTGTATGATTAGATGACATCATCTTAAAAAAGAAACAAAAGAGAAAGTCAAGGGGGAATGATATAGGTAGGGTTTGGCCAAAAGAAATACTTCTTCTCTTTTGTGACCTTTGTAACCAATATATTCAAAGGAGTAAGAGAAAACATGGTGGAGTTATTTATCAAAGGATACAATGGAAGAAGGTGTAGGAAGAGTTTCACAAAGCGACCGACTTACAATGGTATAAAACTGAGCTTAAAAATAAGTTTGATTGGATGAGAACTAGATGGAGTCTTTGGAAATAGTTGAAAGGGAAAGAAACCGGATTAAGATGGGACTATAACAAAGGAACAATTGCCGCTAGTGAGGAGTGGTGGACTTTGAAGATGGGACTATTATTGTTATTATTATTATTCTTATTATTCTTATGGTTATTATTGTAACAACAACAACAATAACAACAACAATAACATCACATCAACAACAATAATAATATTGTTGTTGTTATAATAATAATAATAATAATAATAATAATAATAATAATAATAATAATAATAGTAATGTGTTCTATGTTCTTTATTAGAGTTATAAACTTAATTTTTGTAGAATTAAATATCTAAAATCTAAATTCTTTTAAGAATATTCATCGAAATACTAAAATATATAATATTCATATTCTTATAATTTTTTTAAAGTCATGTCCTTATAATTCATTTTACACATAAACAGCTAATACTAAATAACTAAATTTACCAAACATCTTTAACAAAAAACTAATGCAATCTGTTGGTCAAATCAGCTAATATAATCAGCTATTAGATAAAAGTTGATAGAATCAACTAACAGCTAAATGCAATCAGCTGATTGCTAAACATGACCAATATACCCTATTGGATGCCATCAAGAAAATACCAAAGTGTGAAAAATTTCTTAAGAATTTACATATTAATAAGAGAAAACTAAATAGTGATGAAAAGAAAAGAATGGGTAACAATGTCTTAGTAGTTTTTATATAAAATATTCCTCCAAAGTACAAGGATTTAAGTATGTTTGTCATTCCTTGTAAGTAAGCAACATCACTATTGAGAGATAAGCTAGATTTAAGAGATTCCATTGATGCTATGTCATTATCTATGCATGCTTCACTAAATTTAGAACCTTTAAATGAAACTATTGTTATATAAAATTAGTTGATTGTACTACTGCATACCCTAAAGGGGTGGTTAAGAATGATGTTTCATACCTTTACCTAACTCCTATTCTTTTGGAAGGCCATTCCTAAATATAATTCATACCAAAATAGATGTGCATAATGGTACTCCCATAATAAGGTTTAATAATGAAGTAATTCATTTTAGTATCGTTGGAGAAATAAAGCATCCTAATGATGTCTATTATGTTTTTTTATTAATTTTATTAATTTGAAAGTTTAGGAGATTTTTAAGATGGATGGTGAGGATGAGTTAGAGGTTGTTGTCAACAAATATGCTGATTTGGAGATAAAAGGAAGAATGGAATTAAGTGAATAACTAAAGGAGAATTTGACAACTTTATACTCCTACAAATAAACTTAAGGAAAACATAAAATTTCTTTCATAAAGCTACCTAACTCTCACACAACATTATCACCCTTTGATTTTACAGCCCCTATCCTATAGTTAAAACCATTATCGACTCATTTAAAGCATATTACTTAGGAGAGAAAGAGATACTATCAATAACCATTGCTAACAATTTAACATCTAACTAAAAAGAGAAGTTTATTTAAAGACTAAAGATAGAAAGAAGATAACTGGTTGGACTTTGAATAAGTCCATCCATATGTATGCATATAATTCTTTTAGAAGAAAGTGCTAACCTAATAGGGGAAGTCCAAAAAAGGTCAAATACCTCAAAGATGGAGGTTATAAAAATGAAATTCTAAAGATTTTAGATGATGGAGTAATTTATCCTATCTTGGATAGTAAATGGTAAACCCAGTTGAAGTAGTCCTCAAGAAATCTAGAGTTTTAGTGGTGAAAAATCAAAACAATAAATGATTACTACACATATACAAATCAACTAATGTGTTTCTATCAATTACAAGAAGTTGAATTCAAAAACTAAGAAGGAACGCATCTCACTTCCTTTTATGGAATTAATGCTTAAATGACTAGCTGACTATACCTACTATTGTTTTCTTGATTGTTATAACTAGATTAAGATAACATTGAAAGATCAAAAGAAGATCACCTTAACATGCTCATTCGGTACTTTTGCATACTGAAGTTGGCTTTTTGAGCTCTATTTATATTCTAATAATTTATAGTTAGTATTTTTTTAATGTATTGATTCAACCATAGAGATCTTTATGGACAAATTTTAGTGTTTATGATAAATGATTTGATGGATATTTATATAACCTTATACTAGTTTTAGACAGATGTATGTATCCTAAACTTTTATCAAACTAAAACATATGTAATTTCAGAGTAAAATAAGGTATTGTTTTAGGAAATATTGTTTCTTTTAATGACATACGTTTTCTAAAAAATAAAATGGATTATATTAATTAGAAAGATTGAAAAAGTACATTAAAACAAGTTACATGGAACAACCCACTTAGGGAAAACCAAACCCAAACACTCGGGGACCAAGAAAAGTATTGTAAGTGAAAAAAATCTCCTATGCACATGTGAAAAACATTTGAGAAACTAAAACCCAGAAATTTACAGTGAACATGCACTTCCATTTAATCAAAGGTCTTTGGAAGCTTCTCTTTGCCTCAGATGAAGGCTCAATATGCAACCCTCTTTAAGCTACTAGAGATAAATCCTTATGGGAAATCAAAAACATGGAAGTAATAAAGCCTCTTTTTTTTAATTTTAGATTGCCTTTTTTTGAAATTTCTAATTTCCTCTTGATATTTTTGGATCTGAGAAGATTATGAATGAGTGTACGATACAACTTTACTAAAAATACGATGCTTGAAAACCTAATTACTTCATACTCTAAGAATACGTCAGTTGGCTATAATGTTGACTAGCTATATTCAAGTAGAAAATGTTCCTTTTTTTATAAACACAAAATCTGCATCAATTCTTCTCTAGATCTTCTAATACTCCTAAATCTCCTAGCATTTGTTTCCTTCCATATCTCCTTAACAAAAACACCAAGGGAAACTAAGTATACTACTCTATTCACCTTAGATGTATTAGTTTGTTTTTGTTACCAGAGCAAAAACTCCATGAAATTCAGTATAGTTAGATTTAGGAGGCATTTTCCTTTAAAAAATTCCTACAAGAATAAGTAAATTTGCATTTAAGAAAAGATAAGATCTAGATTCCATGTCCTCGTTATAGAGGATACAACTACCATCAGTACTCAAGTAGTGAAGCCTAAGTAGAATACTCATTTTGTTGAAGATAGGAGCAAAATAAGCTAAAGTACTAGGCATTAAAGCCTTATCCCATACCATCCTATACTACCTTAATGTCTTTCCTCCCTGGGATAACCATTCTTTGTATAGCTTATTACTAAACCTATCTGGGGATGATTAATCCATTTATAGGAGTTTTAAATAGAGTTGTTAGGAGGATAGTTAGGGAGAAGATGATGAAGCTTATTACTATACTCATCCTAACAATCATCTTTGATGAGTAAGCTAACTTTAGCATTTCTATTAAAGAAATTCCAAATTTGGACTTCCATTAAGACTCTAATTAAAGGACTATGTCTAATCTAGTTGTTAAACTAGGGAGTAACTGTCTTACCATCCCCAATCTTAGAGGTAATTCCACCTTCCATACTTAAGCTTTAGGAGTTGGGATAGAAATTAAGGGTAGGAGGTTTTAGGAGGAATTGACCATAAATTGTTACCTTTGAGGAAGTAGCTGTGAATCCATTTAATCTATAAGGAGTCTTTATCCTGTATTATTTACTAGACCTTTTGCATCATAAAGGTTTTGTTAGTGATTTTGATGAGGATTATACTTAGACCTCCTTCCCTCACCTTACAAACCTTAGACCACTTAACCTTCTTATAGCAACTACTATAGTTAAAATTGCCTTAAAGGAATTTTCTCATTATCTTTTCTATAGACTTAACAATACCTTTAGCTAGGAAAATATTGGAACTCTAGCGTGGATGCAAAGAATTCACTATAAACTTGATCAACTGCAATCTTCCCTTAAAGGAAAGAGTTTTATTTATCCAAGAACCAAGTCTCCTTTAAATATTTTCTAGCAAGGTGTAACATTCACTAAAATGTATTCTTCTAGCTGTAATAGGTAACCCTAAATACAGTAAAGGAGCATGTTTCCTTTTTATTCTAGTAATAGTAGATGCAATACCCTTTAAATGATCAACACTAGAAGATAAAATGTAGTGGTTTTTAACAATATTTATAGAAAGGCCTGATAGATCCTTAAGTTGACTCAAGGTTGTCATTGAGGGACTAAAGATTTTGAGTGAGCCTTGCAAAATAATAGAAGATCATCTATAAAGCATAAGTTAACTAGATAGACTATTTTGCACTTACTGTAAACTTGAAGCTCTTCTTTTTTGCAATATTGTGATTTAGTAGTAGAATAAATGCCTCCATATATAGGATAAAAAGATAAGAGATCAAAGACCTCTAACCCTTTAATCAATCTAGTGGAACTCCATTCATTAACATAGAGAAGGATGCTGTAGATATACATACCTCAATCCATTTTATAAATTTTAGAGGAAATTTCGTCAAGTCCAGTAACTGTAAAATGAATTTCTATTCTATATAACAAAAAAGTTCTTAAAATCAACCTTGATTGAACAATTTGTAGGAGATGTCTTCCTAGAATAACCTTTCAAAGCTTTATACAATTGAGATGTTATCCCCTATGTATTGCCCTTTAATGAAAGCATTATGATTTTCACTAATTAGAGAACTTATAAGTAATTTCAACCTATTTGTAATGATTTTAAGGATTACCTTATAAAGAAATTAGAGCTTGAAATAGGTTTGTAATCCTTAAAGGAGGACATATTATACATCTTTGGACATAAGCATATAAAGGTTTTATTCAACTCCTTCAATATAATACTTAGTGAGAAAAATTCCACAATATCAATGTTAACCATATAGAAAATTTTTATCTAGGGTTTATGAAAAAGTAACCATTAAGTCCATCAGGATCATGAGCTTTGTTAGGCTTCATCTAGAAAAAGGTTCTTTCTATTTTACTTTCATCTTCTAGCATGATAAGATATGTAGCTTCCTCCTCTATTAACCTCTTAGATATAAGAACACATAGATTGAAGGGAAGATGTAGTTAACTACGAACTACCATAGAAGCTACTAAAGTATCTCTTAGCTCCCGCTAGGAGATCCTTTTGTTGCTTTAAAATTCTACCATCCTTAGTGAGAATAACACATATTCTATTTGAATTCCTTTTAGCCATTATAGAATTAAAGAAAAAATTTGTGTGGTAATCTTCATCTTGAATCCAATTCACACTAGGCCCTTTTTCCCCTCAAAAGACTAGAATGATTTCTAGCAGATTGAAAATAGTCTTTCAACAAAAGCTTTTTAGAATTCAACAATGGTGAATTATGAACATTTGTAAAAAGTAAGGTTTGGACAGAAGGAAGCTTCTTCTTAGCTTACTACTTTCCCCTTTTTGAATATTAAGCAACTTTAATTCTTTCTTAATAGCTTTAAGAAATTAAACACATATGAACTATTGAGTACTAAGGATAAATCCCTCTAAAACTCTTCTCAAAGCCTCTTAGAAACCGTTTACATTCATATGAAAATTGTTAAATCTAAAAGGTCCTTTACATCTCAGCTTTTGGAAGATATTCCTAATCCTAAAAGGAGAATTGTTAGAAAAAAGGGGCTATAAAATATTGGCCTTACTCTTAGGGAACTGAAGTAACCAATCTTAGTTAACCAATGCTCTATCTAATTTCTTCTTAAAAAAGTAGCTAAAGGCTTGTTTATTGTTGCAAATGAAAGTTAGGTCAATAAACTTTAGATTAGTAACCTCTAAGCTTTCAACATAATTTCTTAAACAAAAGTGATCCTCAACTTTAGTTTTTAAAAACATGGCATTCAAGTCCCCTATGTATCAAGCATGGACAATTAACACTGTTTAAAGCTTAGTAAACTAGTATGTAATTCTTTCCTTTGAAAATATAGTTTTGGACCATATACCACAAAGAAAAAAAATAACCATATTCTCCTCAATAAAACGCCATTTTATATATAATACCTATACTTTTGTAACCAAAATTTCAACATCCATAAAGTTAGGATTGAAACCAATTATTATTTTGTTATAAGCTTGGGTTTGGTGGTTAGATATAAACTTCCATTTGGGTCCAAAATTATTTAATTTATTTATTCTCCATCTGGATTTTAGTTTTAAAAAGAGAAAAAACTCGTAGGTTTTCATTGAATATAAAATCCCTCAAAACTACAAGCTTATTAGGGTAATTTAAACTTTTACATTCCTTGAGATGAAAGACATTTAGATAAGGAATTGTCTTTAGAATGCTTACGTTTACTCCTCCTATTAGATTTCCTCCTTTTAGGACTTTGGAACTACTCCTCATACTAGTTAACAACACTAACTTCAATAATGGATTGAGGGGAGCAGTGAATTTTCTCCTCCCTTTTTTCCTAACAAATTTTCCACAGGTTCCAAGAATAGATTATTCTCCCCATATTTAATTACCCTTTTAACTTGTCCCTCCTATTCTACAATAGTTTCAATGCTTTGGGACATTATGCCTGCTTGTCCAAAACATTGATCTAAAATGGTCTCAGACATCTCTAGGATAGAATGGGTCACTATATAACTTGTAACTTAGGGATAAAATTCTTTGTACGCATATCACACTCCACAAGCTCTTCCTTAATTCCTATAAGTTCATAAAAGTTCCCTTTCTTAAAAGTTTTGCCTATAGGTACCACTGTTTCTCTTGAGCTTTTAGAGTAGGTTTCCATTGGTAGCTTACAAAACATTATCTTTATAAAGCACCCTATTTGTTCCCAATCTCATAACTGGGATCATATCAGGCAAGTCCTTTATTTTATCAATACTTACAAACATATAGGCATACCATATTCTCCTTCTTCTAGTAGTATATTTGATTGAGCCCAAGTTTATTACATTAATTGGCGACACTTTCATGGCTTTTACAATACTTTTTGAGTCCTAATTCTTGATTTTGTGCTTAAATTAACCCTTGAGTGTGCACTTTTATTTTATGCAATTTGATAGTAAAAATTGTCACAAATTGGTATTAATTGCACTACTTAATTTTTCTGAGAACAATTGATACTGCAAATTGCTATTGTTGATTGTAGGAAATTCAAGGAGAAGGGAGTCAATGTGCTGAATTGAAGTCAATAGGAGACTAGCGCTACAGGAGAAGTTTGCCGCGGCAAAGAAGACCTGTCGCTGCAGCGAAACAAGAAGAATCCAGGTTGAGCTTTCGGGAAAAGTTCGCTACGGAGAAGATTAATTCTTTCGCCACGGCGAAGGATCCAGCATAGATGGAAAACCTTTCGGGAAAAGTATGCCACGACGAACTTACCTGTCGCAGCGGTGAACCGTCGAAAAACCCGAAACATATTTGGAAAATACCTCATTATTTGACCCGACCCACCGACCCTATTTTTAAAAACCTGCTAAATTAGGTTACAAAAAAAGAGAGAACACAACAGAGAGAGTCGACACACACTTCACACACACCTCTCTCACTCTCACTCTCTACCTTCATCCATCAGTCCATTCCATTTTTCATCGTCACTTTCATCATTTGCTGCTGTGTTGTTGCCATGGGTGCTATCGGTGTGTTTACAATTGTGAGTTCTCTCGAAGTGATGCTTGACTAAGCACCATTTCCTCTTAATGATGTAGCAATGGCTTAAGTTTAATGGGCTTCAAAGGGGAGTAGTTCATTTATGTTTAACTACATTGTTTTGAACTCCTGAGTTATTATGCTTTGTAGTTGGATTTTCTTGATTATAGTTTAATCAAGTCTTGAACAATGTATTGTATTATGGATCTGTTGATGTAGAACTTTGAGCTTTAATATATGAAGTCTCATATAAGTCTTTTTGGTGATTGTGTTAATTCTCTTGTACCTGCCTAGTTGTGTTTGATATTGAGATGATGCTTGATCCCAATTGACCACTTGCATTAACTTACCCATTACACACACTAAGATGCATTCAACAAGGTTTTAAGAAATGGAGTTCATTGATTAAAACCTTGGACTTAAAGACTTCTTTAAGGTTTATCTTTTGAAAACTTAGTGACTTTCGCTCCCAAAAAGATTTGTTTTGAACTATGATAGCCAAAGCTTGTTTTCAAGAGGATTTTATCATATTTGATCATCATTTGAGTTTTTCGATTTTCATTTCCCAAAAATCCAAAAATACCTTTTTATATACTTTTCTTTCACTAAGTTCAATTTAATTAGTTTTATCAAAAATCCAAAACCCCACTCTTAACCATTTTAGTTTGCATTTTCATGACAATTAGGTTAGCTTAGATCCATTGTGCTAGGTTCCGATTAAGTGAGACGACCCGAGGTTGCACTCTATATTGCAGTCCTTGGAATTAAATTTTTGATTCGATTTCCAAGGGAATAACTCAAAGATGAACTAGTCGATCAAAATGGCCCCGTTGCTGAGGAACCAAGCAATTGGTTTTCTTTAGGTTAGCTGTTGTCATCTTTGTTTGTCGTTGATGATAGGAACCTTTTCCGTTAGATTTTATTTTCGATAGTTTAATTTCATACTTATCCATAGTATAGGTTTTCAATTTTTCTTTGCATAGCATAAATTTTGAAAACACAAAAAAAAGCATACTTCCACAGTTGGAATTATCATACTTAGCATTTTTCATACATACCCATCTTCATACATACTTTTACACACCATACACTTGCATCCTTCACAGCTCGCCGTTTTATTTGACTTTGTATGTTTGTGAGTAAATTTGTTATAATTTCTTTTATTTGAATTGTTTTTGTGCATGCCTCGGAGAGCTAGACTTGTTCCTTTCCAACCTGAAATTGAGAGACGCCTAAGGAAGATTAGAAAAGAGAGGAAAAAACAAGAGAGAAGTAAGGTAGTTGTGGAAGAGGAGTCGAGTCAACCAACTAGTGAGAGTGAGTCGAGAGAAAGAGTGATCATGGCTAAGAACCCCGCTTTTATACAAAATCCTAACTTTCATGCTAACCAACCTAGAAATGGCGATAATGGAGGAAATGGACAGCATGAGAGAGTTGGAGAGAACAATGTGAATCAGAGATGGAGAACCATTAGGGAAGCAACAACTTCTGATGTGAATTATGATCCATTTACTGCTGCTTGTCCTAATTTTGATGTTAATTTTGAAGTTAAGGGATTACTCATTAATTCTCTTCCTAAATTTCATGGCTTGGCAGGAGAGGATCCCTACATGCACTTACAATCCTTGTCTATGATTTGTCAGAGTATGAAACTAGTGGGAGCTTCACTAGATCAAGTTCTATGGAAGGTTTTTCATTTGTCTCTGGAAGGAAAAGCACGGGAGTGGTACATGAGCCTCCCAAGGCATGTAGCGAATGCCTACCATAGCTGGGCCAATTTGAGGAAAGCTTTCTTAGAAAAGTATGACTATTTATTCAGCTTCCAAAACTTCATCTATTGTCCAGATGCCGCCATTACCAAATACCTGATGAGCAGTTAGTGCAGTACTTTTATGATTGGCTGAAGAGTCAAGATAAAGGTATGTTGGATGCGGCATCAAGAGGTTCTTTGATTGATCTTACAGCTTCGGAAGCATGGGATTTGATCAAGAAGATGGCTCTGAATCATCAATAGTATAGGGTGAGAGATATCAAAGGGGTACATGAGTTGGGAGCTTCAATAGCCCAAGATAAAAGAATGGAGAGCTTAGAGTCTAAGGTAGACTCATTGGAGAACAGAATCACTTCACAATTGTCTTTCATCACTGCAGAATTGAAGAACATGAATGTTCATCGACCATCATCTTCCATGGATCTTACTACACCCAGCTATGATACTTGTGGGTTAGTAATGCACATATCTAGTGTTTGCCCAGGTCGGTATGAGGAGGTGTCTGCAGTGTATCTGGGAAGAACAAATCAGAAATGGAACCTCTACTCCAACACTTACAATAAGGGTTGGAAGGCCAACCCTATATTTAGTTAGAGGAATGAGGAGGGCAGAGCTCTAAACAGATTTCAACAAAGAGGAGGAGCTAGAACTTCCACTCACTAGTTCCCCAACCAACAGCAAGCTTTGACTGTCCCAACTAAAGAGGACACCAATCAACTGCCATAAAATATGATGACTTTGATGAAGGAAGCAAGGAATTCTAAATCCAATCAATTCAATGCAATAGCCACTCTCATCTAGCAAGATTCCTCTAAAACAGCTACTTGGTTCAATGCTTTAGAAAAGAGAATGGAGCAATAGGAGACGAAAGCAGAAAATATCAACTCTTATGTGACTCAATTATCCAACAACATGAGCGAGAACTAAGAAAGAAGCAGTGGAACAATTCCTTCTAACACTGTGATGAATCCAAAAAGTCTAAATACAATTGCCTTGTGAAGTGGGAAACAAGTGCGGTTTAATCATCAAGAAGAAGAAGCATGTGATGAGGAGATTGAGAGTGAAGAAATGCCTCTGCCAAAGGAGAAAATCAAGAAATCTAAAAGTTTCAAGGAAGAATCATTATTGAACAAAAGGAAGTCTGCATCAAAGAACAAAGGAGCTACTTCAGAGAGTTCTAAGGAAAAATCTCCAACATATGAGCATAGGGAATCAAGCAAGCATGAAGCCCAAGGTAAGGAGGTAAATCTTCAAGACCTTACTTTTCCAAATTCATATTTAATGAGCAAGCGTCTGACTGAAATTAAGCATGAAAAGGATATAATTGATCTGTTTGGAAAAGTGGAAGTCAACGTTCCTTTGCTTGATTTGGTGAAAAGAGTTCTGGCCTATGCTAAGTATCTTAAGGACTTGTGCACAAACAAGAGAAAGTCTAGGCCCAATGAGAGAGTCCAAGTGAGTCCAAATGTGTTAGCCCTTTTCAAACCTCAAATACCTGTTAAGTGTCAAGACCCTGGATCTTTCACCATTCCATGCATAATTGGGAAAGTTACCATCGGAAGAGCCTTGTTAGATCTAGGAGCAGTAATTAATGTGATGCCTAAGTCTGTTTGTCAATCATTAGGAGTTAAGAGTCTCAAGCCTACATCTGTAGTGTTACAATTGGCTGATAGATCATTTAGGCATCCAGTGGGGATTATCGAAGACATTTTGGTCCAGGCCAAAGGTTTAGTTTTTCCAGCTGATTTTTATGTGCTTGATATGCCTTTTGAAGTTGTGCAGGACACTTCCTTAATTCTCGGGCGATCCTTCTTTAGGACTGCTAGTACTATGATCAACATTAAGGAAGGTAAGATCACCATGGAGGTGGGCAATCAACAGGTGAGCTTTAATATATATGAAGCTATAAAACACCCCCATGACGACTATTCACTTTTAGGGGTGAACATGATTAATTTTGCTGTAGATGATGCCCACTATACATGTGAATTGCAAAAGAATTCCTTTAATTCTGGATTACATTCACTTGATCTTGGGGATAGGTTTTTTGTCCATGTTTTAGGGAAGTAGGATGGATTGGACACAACTGATTACCAGGAGACAGATTCCACGTTAGAAGAAAAAGGATCTTTTCTCTCTTGAGCTTCATAAATTGATTCCTTCTGTTGTGCAACCTCTTTCACTTGAGTTGAAACCCCTACCCATTACCTTAAAGTATGCCTTTCTTGAGTCTGATGAGCAATTACCTGTCATAATTGCCAATACTTTGTCTCTGACTGAAGAAAAGAAACTCCTTAATGTTTTAAAGGAACATAAGAGGGCTATAGGGTGGACTTTAGTGGATATACCTAGAATTTGCCCAGCCATTTGCACACATAGGATTTTATTGAGTGAGGGTACAAAATCTATGAGGCAACCTCAAAGTAGACTAAATCCACTTATCTTAGATGTGGTTAAGAAAGAAATCACAAAATTGTTAAGTGCAGGGATAATATATCCCATTTCTGATAGTGAGTGGGTTAGTCCAATACATGTAGTGCCGAAAAAGAGTGGGATAACGGTGATAAAAAATGATAGGGATTAGCTTATTCCTACCAAAGTGCAGAATTCGTGGCGAGTGTATATAGATTATAGACGATTAAATGATGTCACGAGAAAAGACCATTTCCCCTTCCCTTTATTGACCAAATGCTTGAAAAGCTTGCGGGCAAATCACATTACTATTTTTTAGATGGTTTTTCTGGGTACTTTCAAGTATCCATTGCACTAGAGGACCAAGATAAAACCACCTTTACATATCAAAGGATGCCTTTTGGTTTAGGTAATGACCCAGGAACTTTCCAGCATTGTGTGATGGCTGTTTACTGTGAATTTTTAGAAGAATGTATGGAAGTTTTTATGGATGATTTCACAGTCTATGGTGATTCTTTTGATGCTTGCTTATTTAGTCTTGCAAAAGTTTTGAAAAGATGCATTGAAAAGAATTTGATTTTGAACTTTGAAAAATATCATTTCATGGTCAATGAAGGTATAGTGCTGGGTCATTTAATTTCTAGCAAGGGGATTGAAGTCGATAAAGCTACGATTGAGGTTATATCTTCTTTGCCTTATCCTGCCTGTGTTCGAGATATAAGATCATTTTTAGGTCATGCAAGATTTTATAGGCGGTTCATAAAAGATTTCAGCAAAATTGCCTTACCTCTCCCGAAGCTTTTACAAAAAGATGAAAAATTTGAGTTTAATGATTCTTGCAGAAATGCCTTTGACACATTAAAATTAAAACTCATTTCACCACCCATTTTAGTTTGCTCCTGATTGGAACCTACCTTTTGAGCTTTCATGTGATGCTTCTAATTGTGTTGTAGGGGCTATGTTGGGCCAACGAGAGGAGAAACTGGCAAGAGTTATCGCTTATGCCTCGAAAACACTGGATCCAGCTCAGATTAACTATACAACAACTAAGAAAGAGCTGTTTGTAGTAGTTTTTGCTTTGAAAAAATTCAAAAAATATCTGTTAAACTCACATTTAATCATTTTTACTGATCATGCAGCCATTTGATATCTACTCAAGAAACCATAGTCGAACCCTAGATTGATATGGTGGACATTGCTTCTCTAAGAATTTGATATTGAGATAAAGGATCGAGCTAGGGTGACAAATCACGTAGCTGACCATTTAAGCAAGCTACCAGATGATACACAGGGAGTGGACTCTTCTGAACTAACTTGTGATTCTTTTCCTGATTCAGTCCTATGTGCTTCAATTTTCAAAGAACCTTGGTATGCACATATCGTCAATTATCTTATGACTGGACTAACTCCTCCTTTTATGTCTCAGGCGCAGGCTCAAAAATTGAAAAATGAAGCTTGGCATTACATCTGGGATGCAAGATTGTGTAGTGACTAGGTAATCCAAAAATGCATGCCTCTTGAGGAATTTGATGCTATAATTTTAGCTTATCATTCAATGGTTTATGGTGGGCATTTCAGTGCAAGGAGAACATCTAGGAAAATTCTAGATTCTAGTTTTTATTGGCCTACCCTTTTTAAAGATTCATTCAACTTTTGTTGGTACTATGACAAATGTCAACGCTTTGGAGGGGTAGGAAAATGACATGAAATGCCACAACAACCTTTATTATTTTGCGAAATCTTTAATGTTTGGGGAATTGATTTCATGGGCCCCTTTTCCCTATCTTTTGGCTTTGTGTATATCCTTTTAGCTGTTGACTATGTGTCCAAATGGATAGAGGCTATTCCTACTAGAAAAGATGATGCCCAGGTCGTATCCAACTTTCTTAAGTCAAACATTTTTTGCCGATTTGGGATTCCTAAAGCTGTGGTTAGTGATCGAGGGACACATTTTTGCAATAGAGTCATTGGTAACTTAATTTTCAAATTTGGAGTCACTTACAAAACCTCCACTACATACCATCCACAAACCATTGGTCAAGCTGAAGTTTCGAACAGAGAGGTGAAGCACATCTTAGAGAAAATAGTTAAGCCATCAAAGAAAGATCGGAGCCCTCACCTCGAAGAAGCACTATGGGCCTATCGCACTACCGACAAATCCCCAATCGACATGTCCCCTTACCGGTTAATCTACGAAAAAGCTTGCCATTTGCCCGTGGAGTTAGAGCATAAAGTTTATTGGGCAGTTAAGCAATGCAACATAGACTTGGAATCTTCCAGTATGGAGAGGAAGCTGCAACTACAAGAATTAGAGGAAATAAGGCTAGAGGCATATGAACATTCTCACCTCTACAAAGAAAAGACAAAGTTGATGCATGATAAGATTCTTCAGAGGAAGAGCTTCAAAGAAGGGGACAAGGTCCTGCTATTCAAGGCTTGTTTCACCTTTAAACATTGCAAATTCAATACTCGTTGGGATGGACCGTATTTGGTTAGTAAAGTGCACAACTTTGGTATGGTCGAGCTTTTCAATGAAGAAACCGGAAACAAACTTAAAGTGAATGGCCACCTATTAAAGCTCTACCATGAGAACCAACAACCCCCATGACTACCAGGTTCCTTCTCTCCTTCACTTGTTTACTTACATTGAGTCTGTAACTAGTTATGCAATGTCTGATGTCTTACTTTCCTAAACAAGTGTTGGGGAGAAATCACCCCAGTAGGAAGTTAGCTGTGTTTTTACTTTCTTTGGGAGCTTTACATTCAAATAAAAGTTCCCTCTTTCTCTTTTTGCCCCTGAAATTTCCATTGTTCTTGTGTCTTGTTCTTCTTCATTGAGGACAATGTGTTGTTTAAGTGTAGGGGAGGTTTTCCCATTTTACACCTCTTGTTTGTGCTCCATTTTGGCCATTTACATGTTTGTGTTAGTCATTTATGCATACTGTTAAAATTTTAAGCTTGTCGATTATGGAAATTGAGTTTCTACTATTTTTCGTCGCAGCGTACTGTGCCTTCACCATGACGAAACGATCATCTGCATATTTTTTGTCGCGGTGAACTAATTCTTTGCCGCGGCAGTGATTGCAAGTTGAACAATTCACCATGGCGAACTTTGGTTACGTTGCGGTGCCATACTGTTGCAGGAACCAATTTATTTCGATAAAAATTTGCCTCAATTTAACAATTCTCCCTCATTCAACTCTTGCCACTTTTGTTTCTCAAAGAATTTATAAGTTTCAAAGTGATTCTTGCGTTTTCGAAAATACCTCCCATTCTTTAAATGATAGTCAGTTTTGGCTCATTTTATTTTCGATGTTTTCAACACAAAGTAAGTAAAGGCATGATGACAAAGTAACACTTTATGTTTTTAAGACTTGAGATTGTTCATTAAGATATTACCGTTGTTGGAAGGATATTTGAGCCTAAATTTTTCAATTCTTGTGTGCATCTGCTTATTTCATATCTCTCTAGAACTTGTTTCAATTCTTAATCAAAGCTTTATGAACTAGAATTTTGTTAACATGATAGAGGCATTCTTTCAAAACCCTTTGACCCAAACACAATCCCATAAACACTTATCCATTACTAGCCCCTTGAGCCATTATTTATGAGCACATGCACGCATCGTTATATGGTGTCAATAGGTTATTTTGAATTTTCTTCTAGTTAAAAATAAAAATTCTACATATGTGTTCTAAAAAATGAGAAAAGAAAGAAAAAGGGAAAATACAACAAAAATAGCAACAAATATATTTTATATGTATGTGTTATATTTATGTTCTTAAAAAAGGGTTATCATTTGTGTAAATATTGTCTTATTGTTGACATCTATTTCATAATTGTAGTGCATGTACTTATACTTTTTCTTCCTTCATCCATTCCATCCACTTCATCTAGCCTTCCTCGCATTATAACCTTGAAAATTCCTGTTGCTTTTTGAAATTATAGTTCTTGTAATGGAGAAGTAGGACTATCACAAGCTTATGGTAAAGAAGGGACTAAGCGAATTTTAGAGTGAAAATATCCCTAAACACAAGTGAGATGAGAGCAAATACCTTACCTTGAGTGAAATATCTTTTGTTCAATCTCTTGGATTAAATTCTTTTATTGTTTATTTTCTTTGCAATCTTTTAGTCTGCTTTGATTGATTTTTGAGAAAGTGATTTTTGCCAATTTCCAATTATTGTTTTAAGCATGGTCGGAATTTTTCTTTTGCACTTGTGTCTCTTTGACTCTTATAAACTTTGTCCAAGAGTACAAAGGTCTAAGTCTAGGGGAATTTGATTGAGCCCAAGTTTATTATGTAAATTGGCGACACTTTCATGGCCTTTATTATACTTTTTGATTCCTAATTCTTGATTTTGTGCTTAAATTAATCTTTGAGTGTGCATTATTATTTTATGCAATTTGAGAGTAAAAATTGTCACAATTGGTATTAATTGCACTACTTAATTTTTCTGAGAACAATTGATACTGCAAATTGCTATTGTTGATTGTAGGAACCTCAAGGAGAAGGGAGTCAATGTGCTGAATTGAAGTCAACAAGAGTCTAGCGCTACAGGAGAAGTTCACCGCGGCAAAGTAGACCTGTCGTCGCGGCGAAACATGAAGAATCTAGGCTGAGCTTTCGGGAAATGTTCGCCGCTTCTTTCGCCGCAGCGAAGGATCCAGCATAGATGCAAAACCTTTCGAGAAAAGTATGCCACGGTGAACTTACCTGTCGTCGCAGATAACCGTCAAAAAACCCAAAACATATTTGGAAAATCTCTCACTGTTCGATCCAACCTACCGACCCTATGTTTTAAAACCTTCTAAATTAGGTTACAAAAAAAAGTCAACACAGGGAGAGCCGACGCACACTTCACACAAACCTCTCATCTCTCTCACTCTCTACCTTCATCCATCAATCCATTTCATTTTCAACATCGCTTTCATCATCGTTGCTGCTGACATGGGTGCTATTGATGTGTTTACAGTTGTGAGTGCTCCCGAAATGATGCTTGGCTAAGCACTATTTGGTCTTGAAGATGTAGCGATGGCTTGAGTTCAATGGGCTTCAAAGGGGAGTAGTTCATTTATATTTAACTACACTGTTATGAACTCCTAAGTTAGGATTTATGCTTTGTAGTTGTATTTTCTTGATTATAGTTTAATCAAGTATTGAACAATGTATTGTGTTATGGGTCTGTTGATGTAGAACTTTGAGCTTTAATATATGAAGTCTCGTATATGTCTTTTTGGTGATTGTGTTAATTCTCTTTAATCTGCTTAGTTGTGTTTGATATTGAGATGATACTTGATCCCAATTGACCACTTACATTAACTTACCCATTACACACACTAAGATGCATTCAACAATTTTTTGAGA
>JANIJH010000006.1:36841906-36852564 GCA_024520975.1 Erythroxylum areolatum
GATATTTCTGTATATGAGATTGTGTGATATTATGTGAATTGTTTGTATATGCATGAGTTGAGTGAACCATCGATGATAGTTTCTCACTGAGTTTGCAAACTCACCCAACATTGCAAATATTTTTCAGGACAGAGATAATAGGCTCCTAGCTTCTGAGATAGACTTTTCCTGCCGTGTGAGAGCGTTGGCAAGAGAAGTTATGGCTCTCAGGTCGGTCAGCTGGGATGTGATTTTGGGGATGACCTAGTTTAGACCTTTGTATCAGTTTCCTTTTGGAGTAATGTACTTAAACTTTGGAAAACTGATAGACTTGTATATATTTCTGTTGGATGATAAATGAAATATGAAAGTATCTTGGTTTTAAAATTTAGTGATTTCTATATTACGGTTTTATTATTTTGATGCCATATGGATTATAGTAGTGATCGTTCGTAATGTACCCTTATCATGGGTTATGTATCGGAACGACCTACGGGCGTTTTGGTGCGTACCCTACGGTAAGGGGGCGCTACACCAATAAAGGATTCACCACTCCTAATTGAAGGAGATGATACCTATGACCTCTTATCGGGGTCATTACTTAGGAAACTCTGGCTAAAGTGGAAATGCCATAAAGATAGTCTTCAATTACATATCCAACTGAGTAACGAGCCTTGGGGATAAGAACTGACATCACTTGGGTGAGATGTGATATGGTCAGCCTAATAAGAGTTGACACTTTAACCATACTCTGAACTAAGTAGGGTATAGATGGTGAAAGGATGAATTGCATAGGAACACTGTCTATGGAAGGGTTTATAGTCAAACTATTGACTTTTTAGTCAATTAGGGGTTATGATGTATTGCTAGACCACTCATAACTTGCTTGAATTAAGTGTTAATTCAACTGGCTAACATAATTGGGAACCTAATGGGTCACACGCATCGAAGATACGAAGAATGAGCAAAATAGTTTTGGATGAGGATCCAAGATATGAGAGATGTATGACTAAGCTACACAAGTGTGGTAGCTTAGGGACATTTGATTCTGAATCATATGACACATGTGAATCTTGCTTATTAGGTAAGATGACAAAATTACCCTTTAATAAGGAAGATGACAAAATTACCCTTTAAAGAAAGGGTGGAAGTTTCATGCCAAATTAAGTGGGATTAAAAGACACTTAATTCCCACTATCTCTCCACTGATGTTGGTAGAGGAAGGCCAAAGGGTGTAAGAAACATCAATTTCATACAAGTTTCATGTGAAAACAAGAGACTTTTTAGTGAAATGTTCATCATCTTCTCTCATTTTCTACAAACATTCTCTTAAAGAATACATCACAAAACTAGCAGTTTGTGTGTGTTCTAGCCATTCTTCCTAAGGGGTTTCAGGCTTCACTCTTCATGTGGATATCATTATAGCTATCCTCCTTTGGTCGTTATGGTTTATGATAACCTGAAGAGGTGAAGGAAAGGAAGAATGAAGGAGATTGTAAGGTACAAATCTTATGTTCATGTTCTGTTAAAGTTACACTTGAAAGTTCTTGGCTTTTTGGGTTTTGTTTTATACTTCCACTACTATTTTCTATTTTTGATGCAAGTGATGCAAGATCAAAACCCAACACGTTGGCCAAGGAGAAGAGAAAGAAGAGCCAGCCAGTTTTTCATAGATTTGGAGTAGGATTTGGAGAAATCTTGATCAAGTCTACGTGTTTATCCTTTTACCCAAAAGACTGAAGAAAAAAGTGATAAGTTTCCTAGCTTAAACTACTGGTTTTTGAGTGGGATCAATGGAAGTTTTTGAATTGTTATAGAGTAGAGGGTTGAAATCAAGAAATTAAACTAAGAAATCAAGCTTGAAAGAATTGGTTAAGGTTAGGGTTTTGTGATCAGGGGCTTTAGTGTAATATGATCCAAAATGCTATTTTGATGTTTTATGATGTTCATAACATGGTTTTGATGCTAATTAAGTAAAGAAATGAAAAAGAATTGGTTTGGAATTGGTTTTGGCTGAACTTTTGCCAAGGGTGCATGATTATATAAAAATTTGTTGATGAGATTTTATAGCTTAAATGTGTGTATTAAAATGTCATGGAAGTGAATTTAGATTGACGTTAATTGTTAGACATCAAATGGGATTTAATTGGAAAAGTTTAATGTAAAATATGTTTAGTTTAGCCTTAAAGGCATTTTAGGTATAAAAGTATGGTTATGAAGTGATGACATTAGAATTATTAAATGAAGTGATATGTTATTATTTGGAAAAAAAATAAGTATATGGAGTGTATGCGGAAAGTAATGAAGTTGAAATAATTTATGTTGTATTTGGTTGAAAATTGTGTTAAGGAGTTGAATGTATTTGTATTAGGTTTTTGGATCGAAAGCGAAGCCAATTGAAGGATTTCGAAGTAGTGAAAAGGAAATTAGCAAGTTGTGAGTGTATTTTAATTGTTTTAAATGAATAAATTCTTATAAAAGAATTGTTGACATGCGATGTTAAATTGTATGATTATGAATTTTAATACATTACAAGTGAATATTGCTAGTATAAGTTTATATTTTAGCAATATATGAATTGAAGTTTGAAAGTTGAATTTCATACGATTTAAAGATACATTGAAATTATATTATTGGTTGACAAAAAGGAAATGAGTTTTAGCCTATGTTACACCATTAGGTTTTATGGATGTTATTATACTAGTATATAGCAGTTAACCTAGTGTAGGTAAGTGATGTAGAACTAGCACTATAACTAGTGGTTAACCAGTTGCGAGTAAGTGATGCAAACTAGTTCTGTACCTATCGATGTATAGTTATTAATCTAATATGGGGTAAGCAATTTAAAACCAATTCCGTAACCAATTTTATCCAGTTGCAGGTAAGCAATGCAGAATTAGATCTATAGCTATCAGTGTATAGTGGTTAACCTAGTGCGGGTAAGCGATGTAGAACTAGCTTCGTAACAAATGGTTAACCAGTTGCCAGTAACCGATGCAAAACTAGCTCCATAACTAACTATGTCTAGTAGTTAACCTAGTGCAGGTAAGCGATGTAGAACCAACTCTGTAATTAGTGGTTAAACAATTACTAGTGAGTGATGTAGAACCAGCTCCGTGAATTTATTCCTAAGGGTACCATATGGCAAAGAAGTTAGAGGTGGGCTATGTCGTGTAAGAAAGTTCATGACAATAATGATGCCACTATAATTTACTTTAAAAGTAACTTGAGAAATTTGATTTTAGAAAACATATATGTTTTATAGTGGTTTTGTATCATAAGAAATGAAATGAATTTGATTTAGGGAGGTTTAAAATGTTAAATATGGTTTGCATAGAAAAGTTAACATTCACTAAGCTTGTTTAACTCACCCCTATTTTTATGTTTTTAAATAAACCACCCCAGATATACAAACAAGTGCTATAATAGCTGGGATCCCACTATAGAATTAATTATATCATAGGGTGCTGCTGTGTTTGTGTCATTTTTCTATGTATGTGTTTTCATGAAATTGGCTTAGTTACTTGTATATATGATTTAAATTATTTTGGAAAGGGTTTAAAAGTATGATCTTGTAATATTTTTGGGGTCGTAAATTTGTGAGAATTATTTGTTTGTGGCTCCTTGTGATATAGACTTGAGGTCCCATTCAGAAGTTGAGATGATATATGTGATATGTGCTTAATTAATTATGCATTTATTCCATAAAACTTAGTGTTTAAAATGCTTAAGGCATTCACTTTAGTTCATATTTTTTTAGGTACAATTAAGAAGTAAAAGAGATAAAGTGAGTCAAAAGCACTATGTTTGAGTTGTTTTATGAAGATTCACACTCACTTATTTTCATGGAGCAAGAACGAGAAGGATTAGAATAAGAGGAGACAAAAAAATACTAAGAGGAATGAAGATTAGCACAAGTCATGGCCATAAGATGCATCTCACGATTTATGGCCAATTTATCATGGTCATTCATTGGGTGTTTGATGTGTGTAAGTTTTAATAAATACCCTCGATAATCTACAAGCCCACAGTTCGTTAGTGTAGTACCTAAGGTTTCAATCCCACGAGAAGGGATAATCTAATCCTAAAATGTAAGGCCAGAAAAAATCACAGAAATTAAAAATATAACGAAACTAAAATGAGAATTCAATTCAATCAGTCAAATTAAGAATCAATCATAAAAAATATTAATAATTCAACAGTTGCAACACACACCCAAGAATCAACCTAAGGGAATTACCAATTGAGAGAAAAGGAATTTTCCCTATCCTTAATGCTAACCTAACTGATTATGAATTACTGGATTGTTGGTTCTAGATGATCCTAGGGTTGATTACTCTCTCTCGAGTTATAACCATTAACCCTAAATTATAAACCTTACTAAGAGATTATGGAAGTTACAATCTCTCAATTAACAACTTATCCAAAACCCTAATTAGTTCTGAAGTTGTCTAATAAACTATCAGAAACTTATGCAAGATCTCTCTTTGCATAAATCACCGATTTGATTTAATTCTTGTTATATTAAATCACCTAACTCTCATTAGCCCAATTTAATTATTTTTCATTTAATTCGCCCTCTTAGATTTTTATCGAATTATGCACTTGCAAAAGTAAACCATAACAAATCTAATAAACACATAAACATTCAGATTTCATTAATTTGAAGATAAAGCTCTGAAGGTGAGTTTAGAAAATCTAAACATTCAAAAATCCTATCATTAAACTGTTATTCCCAATTTTTTACAATAATAAAATTGAAAATAAACAGGAAATATGATCTAAAAGGATGATCGGAGGCAACGATGTTGGGAAACTCCTGATCTGGGAAGTACATTGAGTTAGCTTCTTCTCCACTTCTCTCTTTAGCTTCTTCTCCACTTCTCTCTTCCTTCTTCTCTTTCTCAATCTCTCGATGAATTATCTCTAGGGTTTCTAAAAAATGGCTGATGCCAAAACCTCTCTACCTCTTTTTCTTATTCTTTAAATATCCTATATGTTCTGAGCAGCCCTAAGGTTTTTCCAAAGTTTGAAAGGTTCAAAAATTCCTTCAAGCTTGACGTTTTTGAGTGTCTACACGTCTACTTGATGTAAGCCACGATTGTCAGCCATGTCCTAGGCTTTTATCACTATCGTGGCATTTAGGCCATGATCATAGGCCAACTCTGGTTTTTCTTCACGATCGTGGCCTATTGTGTCACAATTATGGGTCGTTGTTTTGGCTCGAATGCCTCCAAAATTTCTTTGTTCTTCGATGTTGACCCTGAAATACTAGCAAACACATCAAGGTACTTCAAAAATATAATATTTAAGCACAAAAGCTTGTACTAACCTATAAAACACTTAAAACACAAATAATTAACAAACTAACACAATTCTAACCTAAACACATACTAAATGATCAAATTAACGGCTAAACACATATCAAACTAGGCCCTAAAACATGATGCAATTTACACTTATCAAGATCCCCACACTTAAACATTTTCTTGTCCTCAAGCAAACAAAACAACAAAGAGCACAAAAACATAAAGCACACAATGTAGTAATGAGACAATGGCTTCAACTTCACGAAACAAATCTAATCTAAACACAATCATTCAAGTTGTTCTAACTTATTAACAAGAGAAATCCACGTCTAAGCACCTTAGACTAAATATACAAACTAATAAAAGTTTTAATGTTAAGTCTATTCACCCCCATTGCTTGCACACACACATTGGCAATCATTCAATCAAAACAAAAGTGTAGCTATTCCTTAGTAGCTTTTCATGAAAAATCAAGCTACTAACAAGTTTGGTAGGTTTTTATTTGAAAACATTCTTTTTGTTGATTTTTTTCTTTAAGGACATGAACCTAGTTTTTTTATACGGAGGAAAAGATTTGTGATGAATGTCGATCTGGTTACTCAACTAAGTCATGTTATTATTATGCTCCTTGGTTGGAATGTCATTATAGTCTTTTACACGAAGGCACACAGTTGTGATGCGTGTCGATCTAGTTACTCAACTACATCACATTCTCAACTGGCTACTAGCTCTATTCATAACCGAAAGGCCAACGGAATAGTTATTTTAGTGAAATTTTATACAACTTTCTTTTTTTTAACACAAAATTTTGCCTACCTTATTACTTTAGCTATTCATTCTTATGAAAATGTACTAATAATGCCACTTATTTGATTGACCTAAAATTATAAATGAGTATGGCAAATTTCTAGCGTGAATGGATTAACATTGTATCCTAATTAACTAATATATTTAGCCCTAAGGAACTTAAGTCACTAATTTCACAAGCTAATAAATCTTCGTAACCTAAAAGGCTATGTTTAAGGCTAAATCTATCTCGTTATGTCCAAGTCCATGCATTTACACAATTCACAATATGTAACCTAAAAATACTAAATAATAATATGCAAAATTGACACTCAAAGCAAAACACACAAACCTCCCACATTTGAACATCACATTATCCTCAATATGAGAAGGGTACACAAAGACGCTAGGGAAATAAAACACAAAATACGAAAAACATAAGAAGAAACTACTAACAAAAATGAAAAGAGAAGGGTTAGAACACAAACTCATCAGGGTGACTAAGGTGGTGATGTGTCAAAGGCAAAGACCAAATGTGTTTGACGCACAAGATTGTTGCCCTGTCTTATAATTGCTTTAAAAGAGTAAGAGAGTTAGCACTCCAAAACATTCCAAATCATTAAGAACTTATTTTTGAAATTTAAAAAAAATCTAACTATGTAACAATTTAAACCTAGCTACTAAATGTGCTAATTTATGGTCATTAGCTTGTTCGTGTATCATTGGAAAAACAGCTGGGATCAATTATGAGAGACTTGCTTCCACCCTTTTCATTCAACATTATTTTTGTAGCTTGTAAGTAAGCTACAATTTTCAAAATGATCAAAAGGACAATATTGATAAAATTATGAAAAACCAATTAATTTCAGTAATTTCCTTTGCATTAACAAACCATCAATAAAGTAGGGAACAACAAATCTTCTATTATGTCTAGCAATTTGTTTAGTAAAAGGGTGAGATGCTTTTGTTCTTCCTTAGTCACTCCTTTTTCTTCTTCTTCTTCTTTTACTTCACGAATAGAGACTTTCATAACTTTTTTGAACTCGATGTCCATTATCATATGTTAATCCTCATGCTCCTTTGAAGATTTGACATCATAATTCTTATCAATGGTATTCTCAGTGGGTAAGGCGGAGGAGAAACATAGGGTGGTCCTCATTCTTTTCTTTATCCTTTTTATGTTTCTCTTTGTCTTCTACAGAGTGAGTTTCAAATGGTCTATCAATTAGTTCTCCTAACTCTTTCACACTCCTAAGTGTGATATCCTTAACTTGCTCTCTTAGATATACTTTTGTATTGCTCGAAAGATTTCCCACACTTTTTGTAGATAACATATAGGCAAGTTGTTCCACTTAAACCTCCAAGCTGAGAATAAAAGAGGCATGAGTCCTTGTTACTTGGTCAATTTGCTCTTCTAACCTCTTATGGGCCTCATCCATACTTATAAACTTGTCCATAGTCTTGTACAATTTGGAATCATAGTCGTTATATTTATCCTGTTGATATTCATGTGACCCTTGATTTCTAAATTGAATCTAAGTATTGTTAGACCAATGAAAATTTGGGTAGTTATACCCCCCGACTGATATGTGTTGGAATAATGATTGCTATCTCCTGGACCAATTTGTGCTCCATTAAATTTGAATTACTTAACGTTATTGTTTTCCCCTGAGAAGCAGTTAGCTACAATATAGCTCTCTTGTCCACATGACTCATATTCGTGCTGCATTACTGTGATTGCAGAGGAAGAGGTGGCTTTTAGGTTATTCAGTTACTTGGTTAGGTTATCAATCTTCTCCTGCAATGTTGTCACTGAATTTACAACAACAATCATTCCTTTTGGATCCCAAAAGGTTGACTACTTTCTACTTCGTTTTGATGTCCAAAGACAAATAGTATATGCCATATCTTATACCAGATCATGTGCTTCTTCAACTGTTTTCCTTATGAATAATCCTCTAACAGTTGCGTCTGTGGTGCTCCTTGTGGGTAGATTAACTCCAGTGTAGAAGGTTTGAAATAGAAATTCATTGGGTAGGTTATGACGAGGACAACTCCTTGCAACTCCTTATATCGCTTCCACGCTTTATAAAGACCCCGTCATTTTGCTGGAAATTGATAATTTTCTTTATTAGTCTTATTGTCTTGTCTAGAGGGAAATACTTATCTAGAATAACTCACACCAACTGCTCCCAAGTTATGAAGTTGAACAGGTGGAGAGAATTTAGCCAAGCCTTGGCTCAATCCCAAAGTATAAAGGGAAAGAGCTTTATCCTAACAACATCCTTCAACATCCCAATATATCGAAAGGTGTCACAAATTTCTAAAAATTAGCTAAATGAGCATTAGGATCCTCATTGACTAACCTGTAGAATTACACGTTAGTTCGCAATATGTTTAGTAGTGATGGTTTGATCTCGAACGTGTTCACTTGCACTGGTGGTCATGTAATCCCTTGACGATGGGCATTAAGCTATGGCCTTATGACGTCCATAAGGGTCTGTCGCTCTCTATGATCTATTTCCTCCACCATTGTTCTTTCCATCTCTTTTTAGCATTCAACTCTTGAGATTCCCCATTGTTGTCTGGTGATATCCAAGTTAATGTGTCGTCTATTTTATGCCCAACTTTTTGTTCACAAAAGAAGGTGAAAAAAACCTTAGAATACAAGAATTTAGACTAATCTATACCTCCCTGGTAATGGTGTCAAAAACTTGATTGGGTGTTTGATGTGTATAAGTTTAATAAATACCCTTGATAATTCACAAGTGCACAGTTCGTTAGTGTAGTACCTAAGGCATCGATCCCACGAAGAGGGATAATCTAATCCTCAAATCTAAGGCCATAACAAATCGTAGAAATTCAAAATATATCAAAAATAAAATGAGAATTCAATTCAATCAATCAAATTAAGAATCAATCAAGAAAATAATAATAATTTAGCAGTTGCAACACACACCCAAGAATCAACCTAAGGGAATTACCAATTAAGAGAATGTGAATTTAACCTATCCTTAATGCTAACCTAACTAATTATGAATTATCAGATTGTTGGTTTATAAACCATCTTAGGGTTGATTACTCTCTGTCGAGTTATAACCATTAATCCTAAATTACAAACCCTGATTAGAGATTACGGAAGATGCAATATGTCAATTAACAACCTATGCAAAACCTTAATTAGTTATGAAGTTGTCTAATAAACTATCATAAACTTGTGCAAGATTTCTCTTTACATAATTCAACGATTTGATTTAATTCTTATTCTATTAAGTCACCTAACTCTCGTTAGCCCAATTTAATTATTTTTCATTCGATTTTTCCTATCAATTTATTATTGAATTATGCACTTACAGAATTAAACCACAACAAATCCAATAAACACATAAACATTCAGATTTCATTAATTCAAAGATAAAACTCCAAAGGTGAGTTTATAATATCTCAACATTAAAACATCCTATCATCAAACTGATATTCCTAATCATGTACAATAATAAAATTGAAAATAAATAGGAAATACAATCTAAACGGATAATGGGAGGCAGTAATGTTGGGAAACTCCTCATATAGGAAATACGTCGAGTCAAATTCTTCTCCACTTCTCTCTTCCTTCTTTTCTTTCTCAATCTCTCGATAAATTCTCTCTAGAGTTTCTCAAAAGTGGCTGAGGCCAAAGTCTCTTTGCCTCTTTGTCTTATTCTTTAAATATCATATATGTTCTAAGCAGCCCTAGGGTTTTTTTGGGGTTTAAAAGGTCCAAAAAATCTTTCAAAACTTGACGCTTTTGAGTGTTTGCGCGTCTGTCTAATGTAGGCTAAGACCGTGGCCCTATAGGCCACGATCATGGGCCACATCCGAGACTTCTGTCAACGTATCTCAAAAATTTAATATTTAAGTGCAAAAGCTTGTATTAACGTTTAAAACACTTAAAACATAAATAATTAACAAACTAACACAATTTTAACCTAAGCATGTATTAAATGATTGAATTAACGGCTAAACACATATCAAACTATACTATAAAACATGATGCAATTTACACTTATTAGCAGTGAGAGGTGTGTCATGCCCATAATACACTTGTCATGGGCATGTCATTATTTGCATAGGTGTGACAGCCCATGTCACGCTCATGCAAGGTGTCTCACAGTCGTGAGAGATTGCCAGGTCACCAAAAACCCTACTTTTTGGTATTAAAACATTACTTTGTGACAGCAGAACCTATAAATCTTTTTGGGAATCAACAAAGGAGCTTTCGAGAAACAAAAGAGAGAGCGATGAAGCTCACACATATGCAGAGACCATGGAGGGGTAGACATCCCTACGCCAGTTCGAAGGTGACATTGACGCTGATGACCCAGTTAAGCAATTCTTCTTTGTATTTCTTGTTTTTTTTCTTTCTTTAGGAATTGATTGTTGGACCCCGATTTTTAAGTGAAAATAAGAAATATTCAAAAGTGGATGAGTTGATTGAAATAAAGTTTAATAGCAAGAACTAAAGAGAAAAAGAGTGAAAATATGAAAAATTGTAAAAAGATTGACTTTTTGGCCTTTGAGGGTTGACTTTTGATTTAGGCAAAA
>JANIJH010000006.1:36852664-36868465 GCA_024520975.1 Erythroxylum areolatum
CTTTCGATTCTTTTGCTTTGTGATTCGAGTTCGTTTTTGCTATTGGCTTCCGCATTTCGCTATTTGCCTCGTCCTGGTTGTTCCGCTCTTTGTTAGGCCGGTTGGGATCCGGTTTCCGGATCGGGTCCCAACATTGATTGTGTTATCCTATGGTATGGATTTGGGTTTTATGTATGAATGATCGTATTCTCGTTATTGTTTGATTGTTTGTGTATGAGCTCATAGCTAGAATTTCAATATAATCCGTAATTGTTATATTTGAAATTCATTTGTAGCGACTAATGGTTTATAATCATTAGGGATAATATAACCCAGGTTAAATGACTCGAGTGCTTATTGCCTAGATTGGTTTGTTTTCCTAATTCGTAATGCGGTTGTCCAATTAAATTTAGAGATCATATCTTAGGCTATTTGGTGGTTAGATTTAATTAACAAGCGTCTTTTAATTAAATACTACCTAAGGAAAAACTGGGGTTAACAAAGCTTGTTGTTAAACTACGACCAATAATTTAAAAAGAGGTCAAAGAACAACAAATCAATGAAATATGTTTAATTGGGTGTAGGTTGGGATTGAACCAAAGAACCGAAGTCCTAATGAATTCATCACTTTCATCTTTTTTGTATGTTTTCTTTAATTTGTTTTTATTAGTTTAGTTTTGTCTTATTTTCTTATTTGAAAACCAAACAAACACCCTAACCTAAACACCAACTATTTTCATAACAAAAGCTAGTCGAATACTCTCTATGAGATCGATCTAGACTCACCATTGCTATAGTTATAGGTATAGTTTATTTTGCGTAGCGTTATAATGCGTTACTGATAATATGAAATACTAGAAGTGTTTTAATTCATGTTATACAGGTTTTTGAAATTTGGGAATCCTAGAAAAGTAGTCATTGTGCTGTTAAATTTTTATATAAAAAAAATTCCTACTATTTTATGCGCTTTTAATTTTTAAAGTATAAAAGGTTTTTAACAGTTGAACGACTTAAGTTTACGAGAAACCTTCGATTGAGTTAGATATCGATTGAAAGGCTATCATGGAGTAATCGGAAGGGCTCCACTCATGTTTTGAAAGGGGCACTCTAGGATGCGTCCTTTCACCTTATACCATTTGACTTAGCTATTTAAGTTCTATCATATTTGTTTCTTAAGTGAAACATATCGTACGTGCAGTTCTTCTAATTCGGTGATCCAATCTTTTGCTAGTTTAGTTAAAGCCAAGAGGGTGTTAATAAACCAACACTTGAGGAAAGATCTTTGACTGTTTCAATGGATGCCTTCCAACATGTAAGGAGCCTTCTTGCTAATCAAGACATTAGGATCTCCTTTACGTTTTCTACCAAGTCTTATGTCATTTAGAATCTAAAAAAGTAATTGTTTCCTTTCCTTTTCAATGGAATAGACATGAAACTTTATTTATTATTTTGTCTATAAGAATTGTTAAACTTCTAGTTAAGATCTTGTATTACTTACCATATATCATTATATTATATTACTTACCATATTTCAATATTTATTGTTTTTTCTATAAGAATCATATATGATCATTATATTAGAAACTTCATGTTAAAAATATTTGAAAATTTTGTGACACCATAAAAAACTATTAAATCATATAACTTAAAAATAAAAAATATAAATCTATGTAATATTAATTAATTTTAAGTTTATAATTTCATAAATTATTGAAATGATTTGGCAATTTTAGAAGCTAGGTTTATTTTTACACTTAGAATCATTGTTAATAATATTAATTTTGATTTTGTTGTTAATTTAAAATATTCGTCACTAAAAGTCCAACTTTTTGCGTCAATTCACAAAGTCGTCGACCTTTGGAGACAAAAATGCTAAAATGTAGTAAAAGGATGAGCCTTTTGTGATGATTCCCATAAATCATCGCCAAAGATGTGCATTAGTGACAATTCTGTAAAATGTTACGAAAAGATAAGCTTTTGGCAATGTATTAAAAATCATCGCCAAAAATTGAAACATAACTAAAAGTCAACTTTGTTGTAGTGATTAGTTTTATTAGTAATATGTTAATTTGATTCACAATCTGTATTGTTCATGACATATAGATGTTTACTGAAAAAAATAGTGGTCATTGTTAGACTGAATATAGAATTTTTTTTAAGTAGATACCTACATATTATGAATAATAAAGATTCCATTCTCCAAATCTGCAAATTACTAATAGAGCTAAAATTTTGAATTGAATCGTTAAAGTTTTAAAATATTGTTTATTGAATTGAAAATTTTAAAAGTTTAAGGAGTTAATTGAAAGTTTTATTATATATGTAACACGTGTGACATGAAGGGGCAGAACTTGAGAGTCTCAGAAGTCAAATCCGCCGAATACATGTTAGCCACGATGCGTTTTCTATATCCAATCACAACTCCGTTGCGTTGTACATGATAGGCAATCATTTGACCATACATTAACATACATACATACATGGCGGAAGATGCTGGAGGCGATCCCTTGTACAGCTGCAAGAACTGTCGGAATCCACTGGCCTTCAGGAGCGATCTTCTTTCTAAAGCTTTTCTGGTGATTACTATTATCATATATATAGATCGACTTCATTCAATCATATACGCACTGCCCAAACTCTTCGAGGCTTCTTTTGTTTTGTCTGATTTTCTTCTTTTTTCCTCCCATTTAGTTTAGTAAGATCGCTCGCTGTCCTTATTCTGATCTATTTCTAGAATATCTCCTGTTTTGTAATTTATAAAACAAATATTCTTTTGATAGTAACTTACTTTTAGATGAAGGTCATTCTGAAGGCGTGAAAGGGGAAGCGTTTTAGTTTTATGGACGCAAATAACTACAGGATACGAAAATTATTCATTAAAAAAGGCAACATTCTATTTTTTTTTTCTGAAAATTGTTATGCCATAAAGATTCTATTTTTTTAACCTGTAAAAGTATAGAATTAACATTTCTCATTTTTTAATTCAAGATTCATTCTAAGTGGTTAGGGTGGTAGGAAAATTTCTTGAAGATTGTTGTTAATGATGAATACTATGAATTGTTAGGCAAAATCGGGGCAGGCATATATGTTCTCTCATGTGATGAATGCAATGCTGGGAAAGAAGGAAGACAAACAGCTGATTACTGGGCTATTCACAATCTCCAAAACATACTGCAGCAAATGTCGCGAAGAGTTAGGCTGGATGTATGTGAAGGCCTATGATCCCAAACAGATGTTCAAACAAGGCAGATTCATAATTGAGAAAGCCAAGATTGTCAAACAATATTAATGAAGGCAGCCCTGGTTGATCGCACTTACTAAATAATCCCTTCATGGTGCATGGCAGGTGTCCTGGTGAGCCTGTTCTGCACATGTTTTGCAACATTCTTATTGTTGCATCAAGATTATGTTACTGAAATCCATTTCTATCTTTGATAAAATTCAGTAAGATTCTACAATATTAAAATGTTGTTTTGGGGCTCTAAACTAAGATATTTACAATTTTACTTCAAAAATTATTAATTATGAACATTATACCATAATTAAAAGTTAAATTAACTTTTTTATTTTCATTGAAAGCCTTAAATTTTTTTTTTTCATAAGTGAATACGATCGTGCCTAATCATACTCTTGTCTGAAATTTTGGTACTTATTATACATAAATCAAAGTTCATTAGTTGTTCAATATTTTGTAATTATTAAAATCATATGAACAAATCTACTTGATTTAACAATCTTTCCTCAACAAATGCAAGAATCGGAGGAAAGAAGGAAACTTCAAGTTTTACAACAAATGCAAGAAGCTAAGAATTTTTAGACAATGATTTACTAATGATTTGCCTTTTTTGTCCAGAGTTGACAAATTGTCCGGAGTTGATAAATGAAGACATTTTTTGTTTATAATCAAACTAGACAAAGAGTTGCAAATTAGTGAAAAATCAATGAATATGTGTGCTACTAAATGATAGCTCTCATTACTTTCAGTGAATTCTCTTGACTTATTATCAATAAGGGTAAGAGCCATTTTTATGTATATACGAGAACTAACCATTCTACAAAACGATTTTCTGCTTAGACAAGCTTTCAATTGAGGAATCATCCATTTACATATCTTGGTATACTTGTCATAACTAAGAGACCAACCTATAGAGACTACATACCTCTGCTTGAAAGGATTCAAAGGAAAATTAGGGACTAGCTTCAAATTTCTCTCATATGCTAGTCATCTAGTGTACATATTTTTTCTACGAATCCATTAGAAGCTTCTTATGGTTAGGAGATGACTGACTTATTTTGACAGTCAATACTGTAATAATTGCAAGTGCACAGTGTAGCTGTAGCTAGTACTGACAAGTACGAGCTCATCTCACGAAGATAATGAATACTAGTAATTATCCTTCCCTATTATTTAGCCTAAGGATCAATTTTAGATTTCTAATTAAAGAAAAATAAAAGTAAGCTATAAAATAAAATAGGAAACAGTAATGAACATAGATATAGTGTAATTCACTTAGAAAACTATCGTTATCATAAATTAGTATCAAGGTTCGAATCCCCCTAAACCCTTAACATATTGATCTTTTATCATGCAATTGTTTTGTTGATGTATTGGACCGTAGAAACTCCTATGGTATGCTAATAGTTAACCTTGAGTCTACTAACAACTAATCCTAAGGTTTTGCAACCGAATTACTTAGGTTAAAGTTTATAGGATTATGTTACCAATTTATGAGTCTCTCTATTAGGTTTGATCCTAATCCGAAAGATTTATGACATCCTATCTCTAAGGTTGCACTCTTTCCAATTATGGTAGTTCTATTCAAACATAAGATTTCTCAATCTCTACGTATGAAATCAGGTTATAAATAAAACACATAATCATATCCAATATAATAATCATATCAATTGCATTAATAAAAGAATTAAATCATATCAAAGTACTAACATAAGGTTCATTTAACCTAAATACTACCTGAGCATTTAGTTACACATTATCAATCATGAAATGAAATCTAAACTGAAAAAAAAAAGAATTGTCATCTATAAAACATTCTTGCGATATAGGGGTTTGATCTTGTATTCCAACAGCTGTGTTGATGATTTCTTCGTATTTTTCACTTCTTTGGACAAAAATTGCCTCTTGAGAACTAAATCCACGTCTAAAAATCACCTCCCCGTATTGCTCTACAACTCTCTTCTGCCATTGCCATTAAACATTTCCTTTATATTTAAGGTTCTAGGGAGATGCACGGTCATGCATTAGACCGTGTATGATCAAAAATTACAAGAATCATGAAGATGCACGAGATCGGGGAAGTGCACGATCGTGCATCCTTTCTACACTTCAAATATTCAATTCCTACCGTGATCTCATCCGAATTCTTTTCCTTGTAGTCTATGAAGGTAATTATGCTCTGTAAACAGACTTGGAGAGGATTAAATACCAAATATACATTAAAATATCAAATATCGAGACAAAATACATCAAATATGAGGTAAAACTATGATCAATTATATTAGGTGACATCACTAAAAATATCAATTGCTAAATTTAAATGGACAGAAGTATGTAAACCAAAGGAAGAAGGAGGAATAAGCATTGCCTTCATTAGTATAATCAATTAAGTTTTGATGACAAAAAGAATTTGGAGAATTCTAACTGAAATTTGAAGAATTCTAACTGACAGAAAGGCATTATGGGTGAAATGAAACCACTCAATTTTTAAAAGAAAAGAGCCTATGGAAAGTCACTTCTAAATCTACTCTATTATAGATAATGGTGTAAATCCTAAACCTAAAGGAGCAATTTGTATAGAGATTAGTGAGAAATGGGAAATGGAAACTCTTTTTAGTTTTGTTATGACAATTAAATAAGTTGAGGACATTATACAAAATTACTAAATTATTAAATTTGAGAAAACTCATTCTATATAATGCCAAAAATAAGGAAATTATTAGAGTCAATATGTTAAGATATAGTTATAGATAATTATTTATAATCTTAGATAATTTCCCTTATTATAGTCCACATGCGAGTAGAAATGTTTCAGTAACTCCATTGAAAAATGCTTTAAGAGTGTTAACAAATAGATCCTATATAGAATTATTCATAAATCAAACTTAAAGAGTTAATTAGTTCAATTTTATATGGTCCAAGCACATTCTCCCTAAAGTTTCCTTCATTCAGTGGCTTGAAGTGAGGCAAAGATTGGTAAAAATGGATATGACAAAGGGAAACATTAACATCACTATATATTGTAGGTTATGTAATCAGCGACCTGAAACTATACACTGTTTATTTTTTAATGCTCTATCTCATAAAGTTTATAAATCAATATTCAGTAACCCTATAACTTAGGATGTTCCTTGTTATATTAGTTTAAATTATGGATTGGAGTAGTTAAGATTAAAATATATGAAAGGGTTATCTCCTAATCTTCGAAATTGTTTTAAAAGTGTTATTTCTACCATCTAAAAAGAAAGGAATCAGAGAGTATTAAGTTGCATCGTCTTAAGAGTTGCATCGTCTTAAGTTGACTTTGCTTCGTCTTAAGAGTTGCATCATCTTAAGTTGACTTTGCTTTGTCTTAAGTTGACTCTAATTCGTCTGCTTTCCGCTTTGTCTGCTTTTTGCTTCATCTGCCTTTTGCTTTGTCTGCTTTTTGCTTCGTCTGCTTTCTGCTTATGTGACATAAACTTCTTCTGTACACTATTCGTCTGATCATATCGTCTGCTCCATTTTTGACCCTTCAGATGATAGAATTTGCCTTTGAGGTCTTCATGAAAGTTGTAGACTTCGTTGTAGACCTTGAAGCCTCCTATCAAAACGTCCTAAGATGATCTTAATTTGATATCCCAAATGATAGTTATGTTAATTGCCCCAAGACAAGTGCAATATGATTGAGGTCAAAACCTTGTTTGATTCTTTCCACCATAACTTTGTTATGGGATCTCCATATGAGATGACTCTTGTTTCTAATTAAACCAGAGACATAGAGTTGCAAATGCTCTGAACAAGTCAAATTGAAATTCCAGTTTGAGGTTTTCCAAAATCTGTTCAGAAATAGGAAAAAGTGAGCTGTTTTGATATTTTGTCCTGGTGGAGGCTCGTCACCCTTGTGGGATACGCATTCAGATGTCATTTAGGACATCGAGCAAGTGACCCACGAGGGCGGGGTGCCCTATATCCATTGCCAACTTGTAAGTCTACTTCACCTTCTTGCTACAAGCTCCTAAAACTAATGCAGTAACTCTTGCTTTATTGCCGACTTGCAAGTCTGCTTCACCTTTTTGTAACAATTTACTCACTGTTAACATCTACATATTGTTACATATATGAGAACCATGTCCAGTATTAGATACCCAAGAATATAGAATAGAAGTACAAAGATTGACCTCAACCATAAGTGTACTTAAAGGTGTAGCTTCTGTAAGATTTTATCTTTTATGTTAGCAAGATAAGCTTTATAGTTCCTTTTCTAGTATCCATTGAATCCACACAGAAAATATGTGTCCTTGTCATTGTTTTTCTTCTTAAGACCACCATTTGTCTTTAGTAACTCGGAAACAACATTATGTTTTTACTTTTTAGTCTTGTTATAACCCTTTTTCTTGCTTCAAGAAGAATCTAAGACAAAAATAAGGTTGGATTCCTTCTTAAGGCATCCATATATAGTCTTAAGCATTTCAATTGTTCAAGCAATGATGCATCCTTTTTTTATTTATATGAAAGTTTATCACAAGTTAAGAAAAGCTTAGAGTAAGAGACTAAAGCACCAAATCAATACTTAACCCATAGTCTATGGCTAAATATAATTGGCCTTAGTTTTCAATATAGTCAATCATCATTAGTATATGTAAGTCTACTGAAGATCCTTCTATTATCTTGCAGTAATATAATACTAAAAAAATTGATATATGGAGTCCATCCTACTATTTACACTAAGCAACTCTTTGAGATGTAAAATTATAGTAAAAGCATCTATGTCCTCACATTGTCTCTTAGGCTTATAAGACAAACTATTCAACATCACATAGGTAGCTTGTTCAACATCATATCTCTCTCATACTTCATTAGTTGCATCTAAACTTAGCTCTAATGGAATTATATTATTAAAAACATTAAACTTCGTTTCTTTCTTAAGAACATTTCTTAAATCACTTTGAGTAGAGAATTCCTTAAATCACTACTAATGAAGAACAGTAAAACATTCTCCCTAATTATTTTAGGGTGATAAATCTTTTGTTGACTTACTCAACTATCTTTATACAATTTATACTATATTGAGGTACTACCAACAAAGTTACTATGATTTGAATAGGTCATATGTAGTCTCAAAATATGTTAATTCTTAATATGAGATACCTTAGTAATTTTAATTTGAATGATTACTTATACAACTATCATGATGAGAAAACCCATAAACAAAAGTAATGTTCTATTAAAAATCTTTATAATTAGGTCAGATTCATAAACTTATTGTTTAATAAGTACTCGCATGTTTATTTAAGTACCTTAATAATTAAATTTATAACATTAATTATGTAGGGTCCGTGAGCTCTGGCCACGCGACCACTACAGTAGAGCCCGGCCTCTACCGCCATCACTCCAGGTATTGTCCTCTTTGGTTCAAGGGTGAGCCACGACTCGAACCCAAGATCTCAAGGTTTTGTTCCACTTTAAGTGGACGCCTCTTACCATTGAGCCAATCTACTGTAGTGGTCGCATGGTCAGAGTTCACGGACCCTACAAATTATTTTCTTCATAAGAAATAAACATAAAGTGTACTAATTTTATTGCTATGTTAATATCTGATATTAATGAAACTATAACTACAAATAATTTAAGAATAATAGATACATATAAATCATATCTTATTGATATGATCTTGTTATAATTTTAATTACGCAGAAATTATTTTAAATATTTTATCTTTATTAATTAATATAAAATATAATTGATAAAAATATATATAATAAAATTTCTTTATTAATTAAAATAATAATATCATATATTAAATTATAATTAGTCGATTGATTGTAAAGACAATAAAAGAATAGAACTGAAATCACTCTGACTCCCAACTTTAACTCGTTTATTTCTCCCGAGTATGATTTTTAAAAAGTAAAAGAGAGCTTTGTCCTATTTCTAAAATTATATAAAGAGAGCATTGGTTTAGGTCCAACGTCACAATGACAACAGCAAAACCCTAGTCATATATTTTCAGTCACCACTTAGACGCGCGTGCTCCTACTCTAGCGATCCTCCCTTCTTCTGTGGGGCCTCCTTTACGCTGGAAAAAGAAAAGCAATGAAACAAGTCAAATTTTGACGTCTTTATAGATCTACTTGTTTTGGGGAGCTTTCCGTAACATTTCTGACGTCTAATAAGTAACTGAAATCCGGAAGGTAATTCACTTCCAACATTTCTAATTGCCTTAGCTCAACCAAAGAAAAGAACTCTGCCTCTCTCTCTCTCTCTCTCTCTCTCTCTAATATATATATATATGTATATTTTTTTTGGATGTAAAATGTTCATTTGCAGATTTGCTATACACCTCAGAATCTAATCCTCTTCGGTTTATTATATTTCGTTGATTCAGTCCTTCATTATCCGGGACTGTTCAAAGTCTCGATGGGTATCATCTTTTCGCAATGAATATTGTTAAAGTAATACTAGTTGATTTGTTTACTCCTTAGAGCCTATCCTGTCTCCATCAACCTTACTTCAGAAATTATTGACAATCTTCGAATGGAATCTACACTAAGAAGCTTGTAATTTACTCTGCTTCATTATTGCACGCTAAAACTCTTTTGGCTTCTTATCTTTTTGCAGACTTTTTGGGTCATTACTGCCTTGGCGTAGGTAAACAAATTTACTTTTGCTTCTTTTATCACGCCATGATCACTTCAAATCATTGTGACTGTAAATTCATTTTATTCTCTCCGCTGCTTTCAATTTCTGCTCTGTAAGTGATAATTGAGTAAGACGTTCTTGCGTAGTGAGGTTTTCTTTATTGATTCATGTTTATTTTCTTTTTCGCTTTGCTTTTTGTTGGGGGAAGGGTAATCAGTTACTTAGGGAAAGAAGTTCTAACAATGGAGCAGCTGATGGGTCCTCGGTTGTACAGTTGTTGCAATTGTCGTAACCATGTTTCGCTTCACGATGATGTCATTTCTAAGGCTTTTCAGGTGAGGCAATCTAATCTCTATGATCTTTTTCGGCTTTGTAGCATTTCAGATGGCAATTGTTTCCTTTTCCCCTTCCATTCTAGCGTTTTGTCCGAGTCTCAATGATCAACCACGATACCTGTTAATATGAGTTCATGCGATGCGGGACTCCATTTACGATAACCAGAATGAAAAGGTTCAAACTTTAGGGTATTAAAGACTTGTACTGATGCAAGGTTAAACTGCAGGTGTAATCAAATTGCTCAATTTCTCTCATTATCATTTGATTAATTATAGAGAAAAAGAATTATAGGAAGTAGCACCAAGTGCTTTGTCCAACTCTCTCTTCCATTGCGTTGTTATTAGGGAAGAAATGGCAGAGCATTTCTATTCTCCCATACGATGAATGTTGCTCTGGGACCCAAAGAAGATAGGTACCTGCTGACTGGTCTCCATACGGTTGCAGATGTCTATTGTGCAGACTGCCGTGAGGTGTTAGGTTGGAAATATGAGCGAGCTTATGAAGCATCACAGAAGTACAAAGAAGGAAAATTCATACTTGAGAAGGCAAAGATCGTCAAGGAGAACTGGTAGTTGCCAGCCAGAATTATGGCCTTAAATGTTCTTACATTGATGTTAAGTAACTGGACCGTTGCTTGGTAAAGTTGATCTTGTACAAAAGATCCCATTGTTTCTCATTGTTTTTCTTATCACTTGATGTGTATAATTGATGTCAATCTGTTCCCAGTTATATTGTTAAAAGAAATTGTTATTTGCTAAATCAGCCTGGATATTCTCCTCTCATCACGTTAAGTTAATGATAAGAATGGTCTAGGGAATTAGCTCATTTGGAGTCACCATTAAAATTTTAAAACCAATATGGTAATAATATGCAATTATCTTGTGGCAGTAATTGTACCTCTAAGCATATATATCATTTTTGTTAAGATCTCAATAGATTTCTAAAAATTATGCAGCAGGATTCCTGCTTTAAAACTGGGTTGCAATTTTCGCTCAGGTAAGATTAGTCACCTTTTTATCTTTGCAAACTAGTCTAGTCCACAATCTAACTCAAGTAACAAGGTACTCCATCTTATTTTGTTCTTAGAAACGTAAAATGAGCTTTTTCTAAAAAAAAATCTGGATTATCATTTGTACCTTGGGAGACAAGCACAACCTATTTGCCTTTATGGCGTCCAATCTGCAATTATTACAAAAGCTCTTTCCTAACTCAGGAGCAAGATGTAGTTCCTAGATTATTCATAATTGTTGCAAGATTTAACACAAGTTGTGTTTCTTTCTTACTAAAAAACATTCGATTTTATAAATTAAAGGATAAAAGTACTTGAACAAATATATAGGTACTTGTAAAAAATAAATTCATTGAACTGATTTGACATGGAGATTGTATATGGGACATTATTTATTTATTTAAGAAAATATTCATTGTAATGATTGTATAAGTAATCTTTTAATATAATATTCACCACTCTAGCAAGGCGTCTTCTTTTATTTTCAATTAGTATCAATTTGAAAAATCTTTGGTCAAAGTAGAACGTAACTTTAAAATGGTTTCCAAATATTATTAAAAGAATCAATTACTAATGTGAAGAACTAATTAGAATGGACTTAAATAAAGTAGGGATTAATTTCATACTATATATCTAATGAAAACATTATATTATGAAATGATTGAATTACAAAAAAAAAAATCAAGCACCAAAGAGTAGTCAAAACCACTTTAATATTCTTAACATTTAGGTGGTTTTGATTTATTGATAGATGTAAATTTTGATCTATATGTTAGTTTATGCCCTTATAGCTTGATTGAAATATTTATATATCAATAATTAAATTTCCATAAGTGCATGACGTAGTTATAGCTAGCATAGACAATTACGATTCAAGTCATCAAAGATAGTAAGTACTACTAATTACCATTATCATATTATCTAGCTTACGAATTTGATGTTTGGTTTTTAATTAAAAATAAAACTTAAATGAATAAACTAAATTTGGAAACAATAATGAACTTTAAAGACAAAGAAATTTACTTAGGAAACTCAATATCAAAGAATAGTATCTAGGTGATGAATCAACTTAGAAATTATTAAATAATTAACCTTTTATAATGCAGTTATTTTATTAATTATTGGACTGTGAATATTCTTACCTTATGTTAATAACTCTTTAGAGACTGCTAGCAACTAATTCATCAGTTGATTAATAGAAAGCTTTCTAGTTCAAACCCTAAGGATTGTATTATCGATTTATGAATTCCGCTATTAAGTTTGAATCTAATATAGAGGATTTATATCGACCTATCTCTGGGTTTGCAATCAACTATTTCAATTACGGTAGATCTATTCATGCAAAAAGACTTCTCAATCTTAATTATATAAAATCATGCACTAATATTCAAGATATATTAGAACAAGCGTTAAACAGATAACTGAATCATAATAAATCAATCAAAATAATTGCATTGAAGAAAAATCTTAAAACATATTGTTATCACAGACTAGGGTTTATCATACCTAGACACTAAAGACATTTAATTAGTAATAATAGAAATCAAAATCAAAATCAAAGATAAAATGCATGAAAATTAATAGAGTTCATAATTATAAATCTCCTTTTCTATTCTGTTAAATCTCCTTGAAATTTTGGATTAGATGTACCCTTCTATCAAATCTCAATTGATGTTAACTTCGTGTTTCCCCTTGTCCCTCGATCAAAATTGTTGCCTCTCTAAATGTTTTATGTTTCAATGCTACTGCCAAACTATTGGCTCTCCTCAATTTACCTTCATTCACGTCCTTTTAAAACAAAAATTAGGGTTGCTAGGACATACAATAACTAATGCATACCGAATGCACCAGAAAATAAATTCTAACTTTGCATAATTAAATTTGTAGTAGTAGTAAGTAGTAAGTAGTATGTGTCATGCTTTTGTAATGAAAGGAATTAGTATTTAGGATATAGGGGGTTTGATTGGTTTCAAATAACAAACTAAATTAAATTAAACTATTGAAAGCAATTTAAATCAAACAATAAGAAAATGATAAAATTAATGAATGAGTTTAGAATTCGGTCCTCAGATCATTCTCAGCCTACACACAAATAAACATACTTCAGCATTTTGTTGATTTCACACCTCTCTTAGAAAATACTAACCGTAGGTTAACAATAAGCTTTATTAACCCTAATTTTTCCTTAGGTCTTATTTAATTAAAATAAGCTCTTTAACTAAACCTAGTTGTCGAAAAACCTAAAATAAGTTATCTAGATTTAATAACACAGCCATAATACAAGCTAGGAAAATAGAGTAATGTGGGCAACATCCACACAAGCTTGGGTCATTTAACCTATGTTATGTCATTCCTAATGATTCTTTACGATTAATAAATTGAATACAACTATTACGTATTGTACTCCATATTCTGGCAATGAGTTCATACAAAAACAATATACAGAGAACTAGAATATTAATCATCCATATATGAATACCCAAAACATTAAGCAAAGAATAACATAAACAATCTCTAAAGAGAGAAGATCGACACTACATAAAGAGATACCCAAATGTATTCTTCGACTTCAACATCCCCTATGAATCGGAAGAAGAAATATTAGCCTTATATAGATCCCAAATAAGTGAGGTTTTTGCCCCTTCTTGTGCTCCAAAAATGATTCACCCCTCTTTTGGCTAGAAAAATGTCTATGTATATGAAAATTTAGGGTTTTAGGGACATGTATGATTAGATATACAATCGTGTATCATGCAGATCATGTTGAATTGTTCTTTTTCTTACAATTTCTTGAAACGTTTTTTTCTTACATTTTCTTATCTCATCTTCTCCCTAATCCATCTCCTTCTATTCCACAAAGGAAAACGATTTTTAACATCAAGAGGATGACTCATTGAACATGCTTTTAACCCATTTTAGTTCTCACGCTTCCAATTTGTATCTAAAATCAAATATGAACCATCATTAGTATCTTAAAAAGCATTTCATAACATTAATTACTAAGTGTTGTAGAGTAAGTGTATAAATAATTAAGTACAGATTAAGTTCCCCCACATTTAGATTTTAACCGTCCTTGGGAAAAACAACAAAATCAAAGTCACACTTCCACATTTTCCAAATTTACCAAGGTTAGATAGTTATAAGTAAGGAGGAATAACTTTTAAAACTATGACAGGAACTCAACATTCAATGCCTCTACTTATGACAAATGTAACGTAGCACTCTCATAAAGCATATCCCCGAACGTATCGACGATTATTCGAGAACATACTCTATAAGGATGGCAAGTTAAGATGATCGCAATACCACATTATTGGAGGCATCACATATCAAAAGCATTTCAAACATTCATTTCGAATCATTTCATTCACAATAATATTAAATCATAAAAGCCACTACACTTCATAGTTTATATATATATTTGACAATAGGTGAGAAACGCTATTCTTAATGCATAATGACTAGAGACATCTGCAGTTACAATTGATCCCAAACACTAACTCATGTCCAATTGTAGTAGCTATACTCCAATTAGTCTAACTAGATCTCTTCTAAACTTAAAAATTAACACTGTAATTTTGATGAGTTTGAGAACTCAGTAAGTGAACCATCATCGATGTATTCAGTCAAGTCAGATACATAGAGACAAGTCATATCCTAATTCAAAAGCTATTACATATCATCCAATATTGAATATCACATCACATTTCATCATACCTTATCAAGTACATCAAGATTATCATACTCTCATAAGTATATCAGGTAAGCTAACATTTCATATCATAACACATCCTTATTTACTTTCAATTGTATTTTAAACAATTTAATAATTCATTTCAATTCAATCATATGATACATATAAGGATGTATGTAAATGCACATATGACTTCATTTTATTTTACTTTATTATGATCGAATACCTATTTACTGTCCTTTATTTGTTATGGATACTGGGCTCATTAATAATTGAGTTTATGGATCTTTATGTATAATCTTGAGCTTAAAGCTCTTTTTCACCTTGGTCACTTCGGTCACAACTTCTTTATTTGATCATGCATTTCTGTCACATATATCATATTCATCAAATCTAAGTCTGGCAATTCATATTCAATGTTCTCATATTTCATATTCAACATACAGATTATACAGAAACATATATAATTGAGTTTACACATCTAGGTTAACTCACAATATGCTCCAAATAAGCCATTGCCTTAATGATCTAGCAATGTCTAGATGTTGACGATCAACTTGTGTATCTATCTTCATGCAATACTCACATATTTCACACATCATTAAGTTTTCAATGATATGATTATTCAATCATGTCAATCATATGATTATTTAGCCATTCACACACACACACACACACACACACACACTTACATATATATCATGTTTCAATGTATAGTCAATTGACCTTCTAGGTATGTATTAATATACAAAGATCTTAATTGTACTTATACACTTTTAGATCATTAATCTTTGTAGCTTGTATACTACCATTTTGCAATTAGGTTTATACCTTAAGTAAGCTTGATTTATGTTGGACCAATGGTGGTTGACAAATTAAATCCCACTTGTGTTTTGATAATAATAAAATGTATAGAATTGGTTAAGA
>JANIJH010000006.1:36902895-36917562 GCA_024520975.1 Erythroxylum areolatum
TAAGGTTGGATGCCGCGGTATAACCCGCAAACACACGCCGGGGTATAACCCCCAAACACCTACGGGTGGGGTGTGGGATCCAACACCTAGAATTTGGATAAGGTAGAAAACAATTTGTGTTCCCAAAAAGTAACATGACGAGACACTCAAAGGCATTTAGAGATAGAATCCCAATATCGATAACCTTTTTGTTCAATGCCATACCCCAGGAAACAACCTAATTGGGCTTTAGGTTCTGATTTTGTGTGTTCATGAGACTAAAGAAGAACAAAGCAAGCACATCCAAAAACACGAAGAGATTGATAGTTTGGAGCTTGACCATGTAAATGCTCATAGGGAGTGATATTACTTATGATAGAGGAAGTAATTCTATTTATGGTGTACAAAGCTATAAAAGCAGCTTCCCCCAGAAGTTTTTAGGACAGGGTAAGGCAATAAGAAGAGCCTGAACAGTATCTAAAATGTGTCGATGTTTACGTTCTGCATGACCATTTTGTTGAGAAGTATGCAAATAAAAACGTTGAACAATAGTGCCATACTGGGAGAATAAATTAGACAAGGATTAATCCTTGTATTCCATAGCATTATCAGTATAAAAAATCTTAATATTGCAAGATAATTGGGTTTTAACCATGGATGCAAATTGAGAATAAATGGAGAATAACTTAGATTGATTTCGCATAAGATAAATTCAGGTATATCTAGAAAAATCATCAATGAAAATAACAAAATAGTGTGATCCACCCATAGTAGCAGTTAGGGCAGGACCCAAATATCATAATGAACTAAGTTAAAAGATGTAGTAAGTAACAGAATTATTAAATGGAAAATGTAAAGCATAATGTTTAGCAAGTTAACATGAAACACATTACAAAATTGTTTGTTTAACAGTTCCTAAACAACCACTAGAGATTAAAGGACCTAGTCTAGAACGAGAGATGTGTCCTAGACGTGAGTTCCATATATCAGAAGTAACAATTGCGGTGAGAGTTGGCGCAAGAACATGAAGAGAAGTGAGTTGAAAAAGTTGTCCAACATTGCGGCCGGTCCCAAGAATCTTTCTCGTCTTTAGGTCCTACACAGTACAACCATGACTCGAAAAATGTAAGTCTAGATCAAGTTCACACAATTGACCAACAGAACTAAGATTTAACGATAGTTTAGGAACATAAAACGTATGAGGCAAAGATAAGGAAGATTTATAGACAATGCCTATACTATGAACATGTAAGACAGAGTTGTCAGCAGTGTGAACACTGGGTGAAGCAGATGGAATAGATTGTGATATAAGTGTAGTCGAGTTAGATGTCATATGGTTGCAATAGGTATAATCAAAAAACCACATAGAAGAAGCACCTGTGTGATAGCTTGCATTGAGCATTTTAGAGAAGGGGGTTCATTAGAGGGTCCTCAAGTGACAATAGCAGCAATAGTAGAAGTGGAAGTGGGACGATAAGAAGGCCGAGAAGAATTGGCAAAAGTAGATGCATTTTTGGCAAGAAGCTTTCTACACTTTGAAATATGATGACCAAATTTCTTGCAATAGCGGCATTAAGTTTTATGAGAGTAGCCAGTAGATGGTGATGTGACAGAAGGATAGGAGGAAGCCATGACAACATCAGTGGAGGGTAAAGTTCTCTCTATGCAGAGAGTGTTGAGATGAGTTTCTTCAGAATGTACCTCCCTAATGACTATGTCAAGTGTGGGCAAGGGACTGCGATGTAATAAGGCACCACTGACTGATTCAAATTTAGATCTAAGTGTTATAAGAAGATGTTAGACACGTTGGAGATCACGAAGACCAGTGTAGAGGGAAGCAGAGATAGAGTCAAGCCATACTGGATCACAAGTAGCCAATTAATCCTAGAGAACTTGTAATTCAGAAACATAACTATGAATACTCTGATCTGATTGTTGATGCATCCGATGAAGATGACAATAGAGCTAAAATTGGTGAACGTCATCAGAAACAGAATCTCTACTATGCAAGAAATCCATACCTCTTTTGGAGTATCAAACCTGCGAAATTCCAATTTAATCATAGAGATGCACGTATTTTGAAACCACGTGAGAATCTGATGATTCTTGCTTTCCCATTAATCCATATGATTTGTGAATTTGTTTTCATCCTCATTGGTCACTTTTATTGATTTATGAACGTCACCAGTAACATATCGCCAAAGAAGACAACCTTTCAAGAAACTACACATCTCTTGAGACCATAAATTATAGTTTAATCCATAAAAAAATAACAATAATAGGATGAGATATTGACTAGGAAACATCAGAAGTAGTCATCATTCAAAAATTTAGTCCTCACAGGAGAGAAAAAAGATCAAATCGAAACTAAACCTTGATCTTAAAGACTGAATTTGAAAATTCTGATTGCACAAATGAATTCAGAAGGGTCAAAAACCCTAGGAACTAGTATGGGATGTTGAAAAACTGAACCTTATATGGTTGAACAGGGTGGTCAAAGAGTTGAACCGATTTGGTCAACGTGTCATGTGGCCGACGGGCCAGAATCTTCAGACAGCACGTGGGGGCACATGGATACTCCGTTCAAGGTGTGGTTGCTGGCGTTGAACTCGTTTGGAAGAGAGGAATCCAAAAATATGATCGGAATAAAATTTTGATAAAAATTGACGGCACGACACAAAAATACAGAACGTAGAAGAAATAGAGCAATCCCAAAGGAAATTCTTCGCAATAAGGAAGAATAAACATCCAGAAAAAATTTTGGAGCTCTGATACCATGTTGAGAGAAATTGTATGTATTATTGCATCTTATATTGAATACAAAGAGGCCTATTTATACACAACATTAACATCCTATTTAGGAAAGAAGCTTGGCTAGCCTAAAGCTAAGCTTATAATTAAGCCTAAAATGAATCCTTAAATATATTATTTATAGCTGGATTATATACATTAACAGTGATTTCTGTTCTTTGCTGGGAACAGTTACTTTTTTCATGTTCATTGCATTAAACGGTAGAGGTTAGTGGCAAATGATTGGTCATTATGGAAGCTACAATTTTGAAAAGTTCATGTTTGATTTAGTAGCTTCTTTTTATTTGTATGTTCAGGTGTGGATTGCTACTGAAAGTGGTAACTTTGAGGTGACATACACCCTCAATGAGGAACATGTAAGTTACACAATTTCATGGGTCATCTATCATTCATGATGGATTAAATTGTATTGTCAAGGGAGAGTAATAGTGGGTAACCACATTCGTGAATTTATGTTGTTTTTCTTTAAAATGCTGATCATCCTCTCCCTTCTAATGATGCATTATTACATGGTCTGTAATCTTTACTTATGATATACCATTGAACGAGGCAGAAAATTGTATAAATATGCATGGTGTTATTTGTGTAATGTTTTTAACGCACAAAAGACAGATACAGTTTCTTCGATACAAATTTACAATCAGACTATATTGGATACTTGATTATGCTGACAAGTTAGATTAGGAAGTGCCATTGTTCTTTGGGTTGAGTAAATAAAGCTTGTTATGCCTTCTTGGAAATATATTACTATAAAATGATAATGAACTCGATATGTTTGAATGTTTGTCTGTTCATATGTTGTACATTTGGTTTTATGTATTTGGCATGTCCAATTTGACCTTGGAAACAAATCATTTATGTTTCTATTTTTGTTACTCATTTCCCTTTTCTCATGTTCTTGCAATTGAGTTTTACCGGATTACTTTGTGGGATGATTTAGTAAGCAAACCTTTGTTGCTGTGTTCTTGTAACGATAATTCAATACGTATCTATGATTTGCCCACATATCATTCATGGTGGTCCTAATGGTCTTTTGTCACTATGGATGGAAACCAAGTAAGAATATGGAATTGCGTATCCGGGTCATCGGCTACTTCCTCACGAGCAAACTACTTCTCATTGATCTTCATTCATCGTATGTCTTACTCTCTAGTAATACGAATGTTGATCAATCCCAAAATATGGTCAGTTTCATTTAATTTTTCAATGCAACTATATATGGGATGCTTATAGTTAAACGAAAAAGTTTTTTGAATTAGTTAGTAATTACTTGTACACAATTTGTGGATCTTCAAATATAGATTATTTGATATTGTTAAATTCAAGTTTTTGTTATTATCTTAAGGATAGATCATATATGTCTGCTCACCATTTGTCTTTGTTATTACGATCATGTTTTGTAAAATGTACAAACTGTCTTGTTTATGCAGATACATTAACAAAAATACTTAGTTGGTATAAGCTCTAAATAGTTAGTGGAGATCAAATCTCTGGAGGTTCTGGTCACTTATCTTTCTTCTATAATGGTGGAGGTAAGAAGTTGCTTTTATCATCATGGACAAACCTACCTAATCGTCCCAATTATGTTGTAATTTTTTTTTGTAATCTCAACATTTATAACTTGTAAACTAGTCTTTGTATTTATTATTTTGTTTATAAGAATTGTTAAGGTTGTAATTAAAATCTTATATACTAAGAATATTCTTTTTATTGATATAATTTAATGATATTTTACTTTTTATATACAATGTTTCAAATTATCAATTATTTTTGTATAATAAATTAACAATAAAACAAATCTAAATATTATATAAAATAATATGGATTAAAAATGTCACAAATAATTATAATTAACATGGTACAATATTTTGTTAAAATGTACATTCAAAATTTGACTACATATACAACTATTAAATCAAAATTATCAATCATAACAATTTAACAAAATCAATTTATAGAAGATAAGCGTCTTTAATTAAATGTTATGAAAAATTATTTAAAATAGTATATCCAACAGACAAAAAACTCAAAAAATAGAAAAATTTAATAACAAAAATATTGGAATCAAAATTGATAATAGAGTCATCTAACTCATCAAACATAACTTCGGTAAAACCATGGAAAATATAGAACAGAATATAAAAGATCAATTGGAAGGAATTACTCAGTTAGTAAATAAACTAACATTGGATAAAGAGAACAATTCTTTAAAATATGAACTTATAAAACCTATCACTGATCAAGATGAAATAACAGTTTGTAAATAAACTAACATTGGATAAAGAGAATATTTCTTTAAAATACTTTAAAATATGAACTTATAAAACCTATTACTGATCAAGATGAAATAATTTATAGTTATGAATCCGATCAACAAGAAATATATATGGATCAACAAAAATCAAAAGGTTCAAAATCAAAAGAACAACTTGAAAGAAATCAAAGTGGAGAAAAAAAAGATAAAAAAAATATAGGTATAACTAGAATTATAAACCTATAGATCAAGAAGAATTAAATCGTTTTGGATATTACAGAAAAGATAATAACATATGAAAATTTCCTACAGAATACACACCAAAACATATTACATTAGGACAAGATGGAATCCTTAATTTAGACTGTGTTTTATCTGCAAAAAAATTATTACTTGAACGGTTTTAATCGACTAGCATTGGTCATTCGATTAGAAAAACCTTTTGAAGGATTAACAAATATTAGTAGTTTATGTAATTTTATTATCTATAAAACTATTGGCATAGTATTAAGCTTTTTATTAGATAATGAAATATAGATAAAACATGCCACTAAGTTTCTTAATGCTATTGAACCAATAAAGGCTTTTCATGTAGTTACTAACAAAAATTATAAAAAATTTATTAGAAAAGATATAACCTCATACAAACATGAAATTGAAAATGAAGAAATACAAAATGCCCTATGGCATATAAAGAATATAAGAATATGTGACATCTGTTATTTAGAAGAATACATTTGTGAATTTAAAAAATATTATTATAAATTAACTACATAACAAGAAATGTATATATAAATATTTATTCAAAAATTACCTTATCCGATAAACAAAATAGTAGAAGAATTATTCTTAATTAAACAACATGATAATCTAGTAGCTTATAATCTAGGCAGAACTATTTCAATAGTAAAAAAAGTATTATCACAAAAATGTTTGGAAGCAAAATTACATAAATCACTAAACAAAAAGATATTCAATTATGTTGTTCTAAATATTCAGAAGTACCTCAACAATACGGATGTGACTCTTTTATCCATCAAAAACAAAGAAAACATAAATATAACAAATAAAATGGCTAAAATATCCCACAAACAAATATAAGACATTCCCATTTAAACCTTATAAAACATTTTTTAGAAGGAAAGCATATAGACAAACCAAAATAAAGAAAAAATATTGTCCTCAAAATAAGAAAACATGTTAATGTTAGTTATGTAAAGAAGAAGGTCATTATGCAAACAAATGTCCAAAAAGAAATCAAAAGAAAAATAAAAATTAATATTTTAATTCAGCATTTAAATATAATTTAGAACCTATTGAGTCAGAATGTGAAACAGATTCAACAATTTCCTCACTCTATCAATATGAATTCCAAGCTTCAGAATCAACAACTGAATCTGAGTACCACATTCATTCAAATGATTATTCAGAATAAAAAATTAATGCTTATATAGATACAAGTGCTACTATTTGTATAGCATCTAAAACATTATTACATAATTGGAAAAAATTAAATAATCCTCTACAAATAAGAATAGCATATGGAAGTTTTAAATCTGTTTGGTATGTAAGCTATTATAATAATATCATTATTGAAAATTACACTTTTATTATACCTTCAATTTATCAACAAGAATTAGGATTACCATTAATTTTAGGGAATAATTTTAATTTTAGGAAATAATTTTCTTAAATTATGTAATCCTTTTTGTCAATATTTACATTATATAACTTTATGAACGCCAATAATAAAATCTTTAAATCAAAAATCAATAATTCTCAAAATTCCTATATGCCATATAACTTATTATAAAAATTTACGACTTATAATAGAAAATTAAATTAATTACAATTTTTTCATATTAATAATCTTACTTTAAAAATTGAAATAGAAACCTTAATAGAACTAGTTTGTAGTGAAAATCCACTAGATCCTAAAAAGAATGCTAATAATCAATTGGTTGAAATAAAACTAAAAGATCCTACATAGGAAATTAATATTAAAAATAATATTCCATATACACAACAAGATGCACATGAATTTATTAATGAATGTTTAGAATTATTACAAAACAAATTAATAACACCAAGCACAAAGATTTAGCCCTAGCCTTCTACATAAATAATCATTCTAAAAAAAAAGTGGCAAAAGAAGAATGATAATTAACTATAAAGAATCAAATAAAGCTACTATAGGTGATGGATATAAATTACCTTGAAAAGACTATATTATTAGTAGATTAAGAGGACATCATTGGTTCACTACACCCGACGCAAAATCAGGTTATTGGAACAAAGACCATATGAAAATACAAAACCATTAACAATACCTATCCACCACAAAAACATTACCAATGGAACGTATTACCTTTTGGATTAAAACAAGCACCAAGTAATTATCAAAGATTTATGGATAAAAATTTAGAAGGATTAGAAGAATTTACATTAGCCTATATTGATGACAATATTATATTTTCAAATAAAGATAAGGAGGATCATCTAAAAAAGGTTTTTTAAAAATGTTCTCACTAGATGTAAACAAAAAGGATTAATTTTAAGAAAAAAAAAGAAAATTAAACTAGTATAACAAAATATTGAATATTTAGTTATAGAATTTCATAACGGATTTTTAAAACTACAACCTAACTTTCTTAAAAAAAATTACAACAGTTTCCTAAAACATTAAAAATATAATTGAAGTTCAAAAATTTGTTGCCTTACTAAATTATATATCTGATCAACGATTTCTTAAAAATCTAGCTAAAGAAAGAAAAAAAAGTTATAGCTTAAATCTAGTTCAAAAAATCAATGGATTTGGACTGAATAAGATACAACAATGGTAAGAACATTAAAAAATCTCTGCAGCGATCTACGAACATTATATAATTATAATGCTAAGGATATATTAATAGTAAAAATTGATGCAAGTATATATACATGGATTGACTGCCTTCTAGCACTAAAAGGAAATATCCTATTCATGAAAAGGAAACACTTGCATGTATTAAAACATTAAGAAAATGGAAAGTTGATCTATTATCGGTCAAATTTCACATTCAGACATATTCTAAATATTTAGGTGGATTTACTAAATATAATATTAAAACAAATTACAATAAAGGATGCTTAATCTTATGTCAATTAAAATTAAATCAATACAATTTTCAAATATATTATATAAAATCTTAAACTAATAGTCTTGAGATACATTAACCAGAGAATGGAAACAACTATCCTTAGCCTAAAGGATTCACTCAATAAGAAGAAAACCAAATTATTAAACCTTTAGCAATAGGTGTGAAGTGTAACTAAAGAAATTAATTAGCTGCAAGCAACCATTAACCTCCTTGAAAAACAACAACTATCAATTGATCAACCACCTAATGTATGACCAACCATCCAACCAATTACTCCTTAACAAATTATCTAAACAGCTTTACCTAACATTCCCGAATATACTATTCCAACTACCAATCCATTATCGAATCAAGCTACACCGGTCTCCTAGAAAAAAACAATTTCAAATAATCCAAAGTTTATGTCATATTCAATGGACCTGTGGCTGGAATGTATGATGAATGACATAAGGTCGCTATTCATATTAATAGAAAACCCTCAATTATCTATCGATGCTATACAAATCACATTAAAGTAGAAAAAACCTTTGCTGAATTCAAATAACCATCATTAAGACCCCTTTATAAATAAGCCCTTTAAAAACAACCATCAGACTCCATAATGAAAACCTTGGGAAAACTTATCAATATGGAAAAAAATAAACGTGCCTACCAAAGCTCTCAAAGAAGAAATGAAAAAGATTACTTTCTGAAATCTTCTGTGACTGTTGTCAAGCACTCAGTGACTAGAAAGAAGACTAAAAAATATTCCAGTATCCCCAAAATAGGGATGATATGGACCAAAAATTATTATATTTCTAGGAGTTTATGCACTCACTACTTAACTCTTTTTTCAAAGTGGGTCAGTAGACACTATTTATTTAACCAATTTAAACCCCCTTTCTGAATTCTGAGCAGGATTTGTCCTTACAGTAAAAAACTACAAGGAAAGATTTTCTAAGGAAAGAGATTTTTGTCAAGGTTTTCAGTAGCTATTCTATCTTAAAAAAAGCAGACAGTCTCAAAAAAACCGAAGTACAACTATCATAAACCGCATATGTACAAATTGGAATAAGCAATGACATGTATCCACCCATAGATGACCCTACTAAGTATGATTTTGATTAAGATCTGATTAATCAATTCAATCTACAATGCATCGAAGGAGTTTATCAATAATGCCTAAAGATCACCCAAGAATCTTTAATCAAATTAAACTACAGGGGAGCAAATATGTTAATGACCTCAACATATAAAACACCTATCTCTACTAAATCATTCCAACTAATAAAACAACTTAAAGCATCTTTTTCAACTTTATCTAGAATATTTAGGGAATTATCATAACAGTGGAAGCAAGCTCTTTATTAACAACTACATCAATATCCACAACATCAATGCCAAAAAGTCCCTTGACATCACAAAAAGAAAAGGATAAAGATGACAACTCATCAAAAATATTATCATCGACGAATTAAATCTTTAAAAGTTTTTAATAATGTAGGCCACCTATCTGTCATTACCTTCAATTATGTAAAAATATGTAGGCCATCTACCGGCCTCTACTACTTTTGCTTTTTCTTTCTTTATTTTTTGCTTTCTAGGTTTTGGACACTATTGAGCGTCCAAAATATAATGTAAACTCCGAGCTTAGCTTGATATGAAAAAAATAAACACTTATTTATAATATCCCTGTCCAGACTCTTACAATGTCACTCTAAGCCTAAAGATTGACGTTCAAGAGAAAAAGATTAAAATAGGTATGTTTAATTGTGCTTTTAGTTTTTCATCATTATTATATCTTTTATTTCAATTTATTATTTTATCTTCTTCCTGCTAAATGCTTATTTGTAATACTTATATAAATATTCATCTAGCAATAATACATATTGAATGAAAAATTACACTTAGTAGAAAACTTATTAAAACGTTTAGTGATACTTATAATTATTTAGAACAAATAAATGCTTATGAACCCCCTTCATAAATTTAAAGAAATAATAAATTGAGATACAGAAAACTATAATCAAGAATGATTAGAATTAAAACAACTCTATAAACAATTTCAAGAATGCTACAAAATTCATTATTCAGGAATGATTATCCTATTTGTCAATTTATGTTACAATTGTTTTTAATACATAACTGTCCACTTTGTAACCAATTACTAACAGAAATTATTCGTTTAGAAACTTTTTATTCACTTAATATAGATTAGAAAAAGATTATTATAAAAGAAGATATAACTATCTACAATTTTTTCTTAATAATAATGATTTAATTCCTATTAAAGAAAGACTATTAAACAAATTGGAGGATAATTTATGTGTATTATTTCTCATAAATGACAAAAGTACTTATAGGAAAAATAAGTAATTGTTTTACAATTCAATCCCTTGATTATTGCCTAGAAAGAAGTAAATAAGATCCCATGAAAATAGGGACCTAAAATGGAAATGATATTTTAGGAAATAAACTATTGAGTAAATAAGGAAACAAATGAAGTAGTAAGACTAAAAATATTCTTCCAACTCTCCCCCTCAAGCTAGGTTGTCACACCACAACCTTATTTGAGGCTCTACTTTGATATGAAGTTCTATCAAGAGTCTTTTAATCCATATTCCTTCACAAATTCCCAAAGCTAGTGCTCTATCCTCAGCCTCTGCACTGCTTCTGGCAACCACTGGTTGTTTTTTACTTCTCCAAGTTACCAAGTTACCCCACACAAAGGTACAATAACTTATTGTAGACCTCTTATTAGTTACTGATCCAGCCTAATAAGCATTTGTGAATACTTTAATACTCCTTGTCTCGCTTTTTTTAAAGAAAAATCCCTTTCTAGGAGTCATTTTCAAATACTTCAGGATTCTAAGTACTGCATCCATATGTTCCTATTGAGGGTTGCTCATAAACTGACTAACCACATTTACAGGAAAACTAATATCTAGTCGAGTATGAGACAAATAGATTAGTTTTCCAACTAATCTTTGATATCTCCCTTTATCCACTAGTGTGATTCCTTCTTTAAGACTCAATTTATAAGTTGATTCCATGGGTGCCTCAATAGGTTTTGACCCCATCATCCCAGTTTCCTATAAAAGGTCAAGTGTATACTTCCTTTGGGATATTGAAATGCCCTTACTAGATCTGGCCACCTCCATCCCCAAGAAGTATCTCAAATAGCCCATATCCTTAACTTCAGATTCTCGGACTAGAGCACCTTTTAGCTCCTTCAGCCTTCCCAATCATTACCTATAATAACAATAACATCAACATAAACTATAAGAATAGTCATTTTACCACTATTCAGTTGTCGAACAAATAAGGTGTGATCAGTTTGACATTGGTAGTAGCCAAGTTTCTTCATTGCCTTTGTAAATTTATCAAACCAAGCTTGAAGTGACTGTTTTAGGCCGTAGAGTGATTTTCTAAACTTGTATAACTTCTGAGGATGTGTAGCTTCTTCTAGTCCCGAAGATATTTTCATGTATACCTCTTCTTAGATCACCATTGAGGAAGGCATTTTTCACATCTAATTGATATAATGGCCAGTTTAGACTTGCAACTAGTGCTAATAGAATCTTAATAGTATTGAGTTTAGCTATAGGTGCAAAACTCTCGTGATAGTCAATTCCATGCTTCTGTGTGAAACCTCTAGCTACAAGTCTTGCTTTGTACCGGTTAATACTTCCATTAGGATTATATTTAATGGTGAACACCCATTTACAACCAACCACTATTTTTCCCTGTGGTCAATCTGATATTACCCAGGTTTGGTTTTTCTTGAGTGTATTCAACTCATCATCTATAGCTTCTCTCCCCTTGGGATCCTTCACAGCTTCCTGAAAATTTTTAGGTAATTTTTCAATAGATAACTGAGTCACAAAAGCCTTAAAATGTGGTGATAACCTGTTATAAGAAAAAAAAATTGCTGATTGGGTGCTTTGTACAAGATCTTACTCCCTTCCTTAGATCTATTGGCCATCCTAACTCTTTAGAATTTGTAGTAGGTTTTGATCCATAGCCTTGCTCAGGAAGTGTGGTAGATTTTTCTAGTTCTGCTTCATATCATGCCTATTGTTTGCCTTTCCTCTTTGAGTAAAACTATGGTTGCACCTCAGGATTTTTGTCTTCCTGTCTCTCCACCCTAATTTCAATATCCTCGTTATCACATTCATTGCTTTCTGTGCAATTCTAGTGAGATTTGACTGGAATTGACTATATTAGTAGTTTCAATGGGAATGGTGGTGTCAGGATTTAGTATTTTAGGTCTGATGTTATCAAAATTGTGTGTTTCAGAGATGGTTTCATAAGAATCAGGTCTAGTTTGATCAGGAGTAAGCAAAACTGAGGTGCTTTTATGAGAATCAGAGTCTTTTATAGGTCTGGTTGAGTCATGGCCAGGTGCGAAAGGCAAAATTTCTTGGTGTAGTGTGTTCGGTGAGCCATCACTTCCCAAAAAGAACCATTCACTCTCACTTCTCTCCCCTGAATGGGTATTTTTGGATAATAGGCTTGCATTTCAAAGAAGGTCACATCCAAAGTAACAAAATAATGCTTTAGAGTAGGAGAGAAACACTTGTAACCTTTTTTAGTAGAAGAATAACCTAAGAAAATACACTTATAAGACCTAGGCTCAAGTTTCCCACAATGGTAATTATGCACAAATGCAACACAACCAAAAAATCTTTTGAGGTAGAGTATTAACAAAGGGAACCAAAGGATAAATCTCAAGCAATTTTTGTAAAGGTATATAAAACCCCAAAACTTTTGATGGCATTCTATTTATTAAATAAGCAGAAGTGAGAATAGCATCCGCACAAAATAAATTTGGAACATTTGTTATGAGCATAATAGATCTAGCAACCTCAAGCAAATGTCTATTTTTTCTTTCTGAAACACCATTCTGTTGTGGTATATTGATGCATGAGGTCTGATGTGTAATACCATTGCTAGTCAAAAAATTGACCAATAGATTGACTTAGATATTCTTTACCGTTATCACTTCGTAAAATATGGATTTTTTTGTGAAATTGGTTTAGTATAAAGGAATAAAATTCCTTAAATACTCAAAAAACTTCTGTTTTTTCTTTCAAAAGATATATCCAAGTCAATCTTGTATAGTCATCAATAAAGGTTACAAACCATCTAACATTACTTTTGGTTTTGACCGTTGATGGCCCCTGGACATCACTATGAATGATGGAAAAAGGCTTAATGGGTTTATAGGCTCGAGGTGTATAAGAGTTTCTGGTGTGTTTAGAAAGTTTACTATAACATTCCATCCCCGATGGGAAGGGTAAATGGATCAATTGGCTCAGGCTAGTAGGTTAAACTTCATAAGGTGATATGAGCATACATTTGGTCTCTACTTTTAGAGGAATGATTCTTTTGGCACATGCACTTATATGTGCATGCATTCATGGTATTTCCCGGTATTTATTTGTGAATATGATCTGTTTTATAAATTCTGAAATATTTGCGCTTAATTGGAATTGGAACTGTTTTAGAGTGATTGTCACTTGATAGTGACTCTTCAAAAATTTTCTGAAAAATTCGGGAGAAAAAATCCGGACCGGAAAATTTTTCGAGTGACGGACTGATTAACTGTATAGTGCTGGAATAACTGTTCAATGGCAATGGGACAAATTGATTTATGATTTTAGGATTAATATGTTGAGCCATTGGAAATTGGAGACAAATTTGACTAGAAACGAAATTGAAAAGTGAAATATGTTAGGGAATTGGCAAGTGACAAGTACATAGGTTTGATTGTTTGGATATCCCTTAATGCCCAAGATTTTCAACTTTTTCCTTTGGCAAACACGAAAATCACTTTGACAATTTGTCTCCTCCATCCAAGGGCATGCTATTTTCTCCCATCGTTTGATCCTCCTCCGTGCACGATTCTTACTTGTCTCTTTAGCTTGCTTGCTCCTTCCTTGTTGTTAAGATCAACCCTAATCTATGAGAAGATGAAGATTGTTGAGGTTTTGAGAGAGAGCCGTGGGTGTTAGAGAAAATGAAAGGGTTGGAGGAATTTTCGAAGGAGAGCTTGATTTGGTAAGTAGATTGGTTATATGTTGTTTATTAGTGAGTGTGATGCATTTATTGTGTTTAATGTGAAAGATTGGGGTAGTTGAAAGGGAGTTATGGCTATTTTAGAGAGAATAATGTGAGAAATTTAGTCGGAGATGACGACCTGCGACCTGCATGTCGCGACGAAGGGATAATTGGACGTCGCGACGAGCGTACGCCGCGATGAATGTAGACGTCGAGGCGAGCCCCGATTCGTTAGCCTCGGCGACTCTTCTCGTGCGCCGCGGCGAGCGACCCCTTGACGTCGCGGCGAGAGTTCCTTCGCCGCGGCGAGCCCCATTTGTCTGAATCAACTTATTTTAGTTTTTGGGAGATAACTTATGGTGTAGATCTCCAATTGAGGTGATTCTTGATTCGTTATAAACTAGAGAGAGGGGTCTACAATTGAGGTAAAGAAAGAAAGTTTGA
>JANIJH010000006.1:36922831-36936318 GCA_024520975.1 Erythroxylum areolatum
GAGGTTGGGTGTTCGATTCCCACCAAAGAGGACAATACTGATTTGTGTTGGATGCCGTGGTATAACCCGCAAACACAGGCTGGGTGGGAAATGCTAGCCCAGGTGTGGGGTCCAACATATGTAGCTTTTGTTCTCATCCTTTGATCTATTTTTTTGATTTGAAGGTTTTCCATGAATCTTCTAGCATGTGTCCTTGGTATGTCCACCTTTTTGATAACGGTCACATCAAGGCTTACCCTATTTTCTCTTCATTTCTGGTCCATTTACTCTTTTTACAGCCATAACAGAAGATTCAGTAGGATTTTTATTGCTTGGAGTACCTTCCATTAACAGCTTTCTGCTCTCTTCATTTTTCACCAAATTAACTACCTCCATAATGGTTGGTAGTCGTCGAGTTGCCATCATTTTTCCACGAACCTCCTCATAAATAGAGTTTAGTCCCAAAAGATATTCATATACCCGTTCTCTTTCCGCAATTTTCTTGTAGCACACCATATGTTCACTGCAAGCCCATTGGTGTGGGTTATAGAGATCCATCTGTTGCCATAATTTTACTAGCGTGGTGTAATAGTCAGTAACTAATTTCTCACCTTGTTTAGTTTCCATCATAATTCCTTTGATCTGAAACAGAGCAGCAGTATTTTCTATAGTGGCATATGTCATTTTGCCATCCTCCCATGTCTCTTTTGCAAAGGTTGCAAGGACAAACTGCTCACCAACTTCGAGAGTCATGGAATTAACCAACCAACTCATTACATGGTTGTTTTCAATCATCCACACCCCATATTTTGAGCCAGACACAGCTGGTGGCTCGGTTGTGAGATATTTCTCCTTCTCTCTCCCTCTTAGGAGCATAAGCATGCTGTGGGACCATTGTAAATAGTTGTTCCCATTCAGTCGATGGTTGGGGAAAAAGACGAGTTTCCTGTGTCGATAATGGTATTCGGCGTTTCTAGGATCGATCCTTGTGGAGCGTTGCCTGACGAGCCAGTGGTAGAATTTTCCCTTGACTTGACGTACCACACTCCTATCATCCCAAATGAAACCATCCTCCTCTGTGTTCAAAGCTCTGATACCATGAACACGTTTGAGGGTAATTTATATGTATTATTTCTCATAAATGACAGAAGTACTTATAGGGAAAATAAGTAATTATTTTACAATTCAATCCCTTGATTATTGCCTAAAAAGAAGTAAATAAGATCTCATGATTGAGACCTAAAATGGAAACGATATTTTAAGAAATAAACTATTGAGTAGATAAGGAAACAAATAAAGTAGTAAAACTAAAAATATTCTTCCAACAACTATCTATTGCAATTAATCTTTACAATTTATATAATCAAAAATTAATCCATAAATACAACCAACTTATAGAGCATCACATAATCTCTCATCAATATGACTGAAATAATTCAAAAATCCCATAATAATAATGATAATATTTTAGGTGTAATTCTTTAAGAATATGTATTTCTGTGTTTAAATTTTAAGGTATATGCTCACCATACATGATCGTGTGGTCAATTGTGTATTATTTTAAAAAATTATTTTTTCAGATTTAGGAGGTTTAATAAGAGTCAAAACTTGCAAGAGAAAAAACATATGATAAAAAAGGAGTTTTATAAAATAATAGTTTAAGATTCTAAATAATATCATTCAACTATAATTTTATTAAATTTTGATTTTAAAGATTAATTAGAATACTTACGCCAACAAGTTTTGAAAGAGAGCTAAAAACAGATTAAGATTACTTATGGTTGTTTTGTGACTTGTGAGGTCTTACTTGAGTGAGATAGCTCAAAATTTTAAATATTTGTATCTTGTTATTGGATTTAGTGATTTTTTTTTTTTTTGGTTTGTCTTAGCACTTTTCACCTCTGTATTAGAGAGTTTCTTTACGTTAAATTTTATGTATTATTTATTTTTTAGTTATCTTTATCATTTCAGTAATTTATTATTAATTGAAGTGATCTAATCGATCTTGGAAGTATTATTGCGAGTCCAACAAGCTTTAAAGGTACGCATGAGAGGCATAAGTGCGGAATTAACCAACCTGGTCAAGGAAGCTCAATCAACATGCCGCTTGAATCTGCATTAGACATCAGCAAAAAGGATGAAAGCTCAAAGCAGGTTTAGATCCTCCGTCCTAGTTATCCTATTTCAACTCTGTTTTTGTCCCAAAATGATGTCATTTTATATTTTATTACATCGTTAGAACAGGGTATATAGTATCAGTGTGGTTTTCAATTCCCGAGTTCAACAGTGACAAAATGCCATTTCAAACTCAACTCAAATATTTCTGGAAAAAAGCATAACTCTTCCACTTGCATTACTTGAGCTCAGTCGATTTCCAGGTTTTCATGTGAAGCGTTAGGTTATCTACTGCGGTATAAATCTCCTCCACTCTTCTGTGCGATCTGTCACAAGAAAGGAAGGCATGAATTTCATATTTATCCTCAATCCAACTACATCCAGGGTTCTTTAGCAGTCCTTCATCCTTCATCGTCTGTCTTATTCTTCCCAGGTCAGACCATCTCCTTGCATACGCGTACAAGTTAGCCAACAGAACAAAATTCCCGCTGTTGTTCGGTTCCAACTCTATAAGCCTCTCTCCTGCAATTACGCCCAGCCCAACATGACCATGAATAACACAGCCTCCAAGCAGAGTACCCCACAAAACAGAATCAGGTTCCATCGGCAAATTCTTAACAAGCTCATAGGCTTGCCCAAGTTGTCCTGAACGACTTAAGAGATCAACCAGGGCTGTGTAGTGTTTTAATGTGGGTTTCAAATTATAGAATGACATCAAATTAAAAAGTTCACGGCCCCTCCCAACTGATCCAGCATGAGCACAAGAGGTAAGACAAGACAGGAAAGTCACACTGTCAGGTGTAAAACCAGCATCCAAAATTCTCCAAAATAGAGCAATTCCTTCCACTCCGTACCCATGCATGGCATAGGCTGTTAGCATGGCATTGTGAGACACCAAGTTTGGGCTTGATATCCTATCATATACCAATTGTGAACACTTCATATATCCACATTTGGCATACATGTTTACAAGGGCTGCTCCTATATGCGTACTTGAGTCATAACCAAGTCTGACTGAATATGCATGAACCTGTTTCCCCCGTTCAAGTGTTGCTAACCTTGAGCAAGCAGCTAGAGCAATTCCAATTGTGTATATATCGGGCCTCAAATTTAAGGTCTGGATTTCATAGAACAACTTCATAGCTAAATCAAGGTGGCCATTTTCAAGATGACCTGCAAGGATGCCATTCCATGTATATATATTTTGCTCATAGCCATCTTCTTTCATCTTCTGAAGTAAAATTTGAACCTTTTCAATCTGATTGCAATGAGCGTAGCCAGATATCAGTGCATTCCATATGGGTACATCCTTCTCGACAACCTCATTAAAAGCCATCTGAGCAGCAACTACATCACGGCATCTAGAGTACATTTCCACCAGAGCTCCACCGACAAATGTATTAGACTGCAAACCCTTAATAATGGCATGAGCATGTATCTGCTTCCCTTGTCCCAGAGAAGACAAATCAGCACAAGTATTCAAAGCACTTCCCAGAGTAAAAGAATCAGGCTCTATTCCTTCCACCCTCATCAATTCTTGAAACATATTCAAAGCTTCACGAAATAGTAAGTTATCCACATATCCAGAAATCATGGAGTTCCACGAAATCAAATCCCTCTTGATCCCAGCAGACTCCATTTGGAGAAACAGCTCCTTGGCCTTGGAGACGTTTCCATTCTCACAATATCCAACGATCATTGTATTACAGGAAACTGCATTTTTAACAGAGAAATTAGAAAAGATCTTAAATGCACTACCCATATCACCACACCTCCTGTAGATGTCAACTAACCCATTCACTGCAAAATGATTAGACATAAACCCGCGTCTAGTGATATAGCCATGGAATTCTTTTCCGAGTTTCAGCTTCTGCAATCTAGCACATGCTGGAAGCACACTGGCCAAAGTTCGCGCATTTGGTTCAAGCCCTTCTGCTAACATTCTATGTAGCAGCTCCACGGCCTCTTCATCATAACCATTCTGTGCAAACCCTCCAATAATTGCACTCCAAGAGACAATATTTGGTATCATATTATCCGAACATGCCATTTTTTCCAAAAAATCCAAGGCCTCATAAACCATTCCATTAGCAGCGCATGCTGTGATCACGGAGTTCCATGACACCCTATCTTTCTTGGCCATCAAAGAAAAAACTTTCTTGGAATCCCCTAAACTTCCACATTTACCATACATATCAATCAGCGCATTACTAACATAGATGTTTGAAAAGAAATGATTCTTAGAAACTATTCCATGTACTTGCCGTCCTAGTTCCACCATGCCTAGACTAGCACAAATCTTGAGCACAACAGGAAAAACAAAGAATTCCATATTAACTTCTTCAAATTGTAACTCCTGAAAAAGAGAAACCGCTTCCTCACACAGCCCACGATCCAAATGAACATCGAGAATTGCAGTCCAAGCGTACGAGTTCCTAACCGGCATTGAATCAAACAAGAAGTTCGCGTCTTCCAAGCAGCCGCAACGAGAATACATCTGAAGCAACTTGGTGTCAACGAACTCATCGCTGCCGAACCCAGTTTTGATGGCATGGGCATGAACCTGGATACCAAAATCTCGGCAATGACAAGAGGTCAGAAGTGAAGCAAATATACTGGAATTAGATGCTTTCTCTTGACTAATGTGCGCAGGTTTGCGAGTCTTTCGATTGTGTGCTTGAAAGGAAAGGGCATTGGTATTGGTGAGCTTTGTATCACAGTGTGATGGTGTCGGTAGTGGTGGTCGCGACGGAGGGTGGATGATCATGATGGGTTCCAACAAGCCCGCCAACATAGTCCCAGTGTCTTCAGGTAACTTGCCACTGTTTGTGGACTACGGATAAACCGCATATAAAATTTGAAAAATACTTAAATCATATATTTGTGGTTATATTTATCTTTTATACAATTATATAATACTTTTATTTAAGAGATAATTGTTACCAAAGTTATCAATATTATGGGTTGTATTAATTATATTATATCAATAAAACTTGTGAACCATCAAATTTTAGTTGAAATATTTATTTTAAGAGTTGAAAATAATTTAATTAATAAACTTAAATGAGGAGTACAAGGACCTATAGACTGTCCATTGTCAAAATAAAGTAAGAAGGGTATTGCTTATCCTACGTCAATGTCATTGAAAAGCTCACGAGGCAATATAAGACTTTGAGCAAGTTATACAGAGATGTACAGGGATGACAATGGAATAGGCCTGACCTAATCACCCTTTATTATTGAGATTTGGGCTCGACCTGAGGCTTGAGATAGCCACCCAAACTTGGACCTAACTGAACCAGTGGAAACTTGAGTCGAGCCCGAGTTTGAGCCCAACCCAAATCTATTTTAAAATTAAAAATATAAAATGATGTTATTTTTAGCAAAAAAAAAATGACTTCGTTTTGTTTATAAAGGTCGAATTGAGTTTGAGCTTGAGTCTCCTGAGAACCGATTTTTTAGGAAAACTAAACCTGAGGTTTAGTTGACCTAAGTGCAAGTTAGGCTAGGCCCGAGCCTAGTTGTCATCCCAAACAAAGAAGTCAATTTTCAAGAACATTGTTGTAGAATGAAGATTAGGAAATCCTAAGTCTCATTTAAGAATGTTTTAGTTTCTCGTATGCTAGTTTATTTCCGTAATATATTACCAACATTTGGAACATATTTTAACTGGCTATGAACGAATTATTTATTAATTCCCTAGCTGGTATTAGACCTCCTAAGTTGTTTGTGAGTCTTGACTAATGTTTGACACTCAGGGCGACATAATGAGGCCAAAACTTATGAGTAGGTAAGGAAAATAGACATTGTCAAATGTTGGCATGCATTGATGCACATTAGTGAAAATCTTTAACAAGATGTGAGATTCGGATAACATGAGAAGGCTGAGTTTTGTTTAAATGGACCTAAGTGAGATTATCGTTCAAAGGTGTACATGCAACTTCAATATAAGTTTTGTATCTAAGAAAACCTTTGAAACAACTGGTATCAGAGCCATATTTTGATATGGCAGGAGGCAGTAATTTTACATAGTGTGTCAACAAAGTGGAGGCATTCATAGGACCAATTGCTCAAGGGGAGGAAGAGGATGCAAAGTTATGGTGGAGATGAGAACCTCCAATAGCATCAGTGTGGGTAGACCTCGTATTAACACTTATGAGAAGATGAAAAAGGAGTCAAATGACTGGTTCCTCCCTAATAACACTTTATAGGTAGCGAAGGAAGTTTTAAAGAGGTTAAAGCAAGTGATATGCATCAAATACACTAGAAAATAAAACCTAACTGTGCAAACTAAATTTGAAGTAGTGGTGAGTAGGGTTCATATCTACAAAGGGTATGTGTGTGGCTCTTGTTATGTATGAATCAGTATTTTGGATATTAAATAAGAAAATAAAGTGAAATTAAACTAATGAAAGCAAATAAAATAAAATAGTGGAAAAATGGTAAAATTGAAAAATGGGTTTAAAATATAGTTTTTAGTTCAATCTCTACCTACACACGAATAGGCAAACTTAGGCTTCATGTTGTTCTTATACCTTTTTTAGAAACCATTAATTATAGGTTAACAATAAGCTCTGTTAATACCAATTTTTCCTTAATTTGTATCTAATCAAAATAAGCTCTTTAATGAAACTTAGCTATCAAACAACATAGAATAAACTCTCTAATTTTAGTTTGAAAACTGCATTAAGTAATACGAAAACAAGTTAATAATGATTTACAACCATTAGTTTACCACAATGAATTAAAGTTAAAAAGGTTATGTATTGCATTATAAATCCTGACAATTAGTTCATAAATAAACAATCTATTGAAAGACTCTAAATCATTCATCCATGAATACCCAAAATATTAAGTAAAGAATAACATAAACAATCTCTAAATAGAGGGAACAACAATACAAGATGAAGAGATGCCGAAATGTGTTCTTTGATGTCGATTTCTCCTTCGAACCCAAAGCAAGATCTCAAAGAGGTAAGTATTTTGCCCACTTTTGCACTTTTTAAAAACCCTTCACGTCTTGTTTTGCCACATATATGTCCTTTTATAGCAAAAATTATGGTTTTAGGACATACACGATTAGTTACACATATTTGTAGCTAATTGTGTATGTAAATCTTTTCCTAAATTTGTGTTTCTACACTGTCTTGGCTAGCTACACGGTCGTGTAGCTCACTTACACATCCATGTAAGCACATAGATGGTCGTGTTGGTTATAGAATGTGCTAAAACAATCTTACATGCTTTTAGAGAGTTACATGGTCCTATACATGGTACCATAAGCTGCTTGAAATTCATTTCTTTCAATTTCTTTTCCCATCTTCACCCTAATTCATCTCCCTCTTCTTCCACAGAGATAAATAAGGTTGAACATTACGAGGATGACTCCAAGGATGCACTTTTAAATTATTTTTGTTCTTGTACTTCCAACTTATTCCTAAAAAATGAACCAAAATAAGTATCTTAAGCACTTCATAACTTTAATCACTAAGTATTAGGGTGTAAATATGTAATCAATCAAGCATTCATCAAGCTCTCCTATACTTATCTTTTGATTGTCCTAAGGCAAAACAACAAAATCAAAGTCACAATCCAAAATATTTCCCCCTTTTTCACATTTCCTAAAAATAAATAGTCATAAGAAAAGATTAATAACTTTTAAAACCATGAAAAGAACTTAATGTAAATGTTTTTACTCATGGTCAATATATAACAATTCCCTTTAAAAAATGAGCAATCTAGGGGTATAATTTGATAAGATGTGTTTAAGAATAAGATAGATCTATAGGTGCACTCAAACACCATCTATGATAAAGACATTCCATAACTTTACATATCGTTTCAGTTCTTCAACATTAAGATTCACATTCATAATCATGAATCAAAGGGCTTCAAGGGTTATAATATGGGTAAAGGTAAGGTAAGAAGTATTTAGATAATTTAGTTTAAAAGCCATCAAAGCTAATGAAGCAGGAAAAATACTCAACGGAGTATTAAGTGCAAAAATTAAGATCCGCTCAAACTAGGTACCATTAACTATAATGAATGCAAAAACTTGATTTCACAGCGTAGATTGAAGCTTTCACACCACAAACCATATGAAGCATAAGTAATTAGAAGGAATCACTCATAAAAATTGATGATAAACAATACATTATAACCATAAGGAGTGATAGTTTAAAACAACATCTTTCTCATTTGCATCATAATCAAATCATCCATTCCATAAAACTTTATTAGGAAAAACTAATATTAATTACTTTGTAAAACAAATGGTTTTATCCTCAATTACTTATTTTTGTTTTATTCTTTTTGTATTTTGCTTATTTTATTCTTTTTAATACAAAATAAAAGAAATTATATCAATAATGGAATTCATTGATAAGAGATGAAATCACATTTAAACAATTATAACCAACCCCATATATATGCACACCCCACACATATGCTTTTGACAATTATAGCTCGTAAAATAAGGAATGCCTGTATCATTTTTATGTTAATGCATGTGATAAAAATATGGTCTCAAATAGAAAATAAAAGCAAAGTTTGGATGAACTTGTCATAAAGGTTACACATAAACAACAAATAATATGACTAATATGGATGTGTAAGTTTAAAAAGACTTAAAATCTCATTGACTTATGTCTACCCACTAGTTGTTACTATTATAAAGATAACACATATTAATGAATCATAAAAGTAAAAGTACATGCCCAGCTTGTATGATTTTTTCTAATTCTTTCTACTATCTAATTATGACTATATAATCATAGAAGCAATAGAAAAAGAGAAAATGTTTGTTGCTTATTTCATTTAAAAAAACACATATCCCCACACCTATATTTAAAAATTACATTATCCCATATGTAACATCAAATGGATGAAATGAAGCATTCAAAAAATAAAATGTTGAAAAATGTAACATCATTCTGGACTTAAATTACATTAAAGCTTTGTTTCTCTATTGCACCAAATCAAAAGATATGAGAAACTGCAAGTTACATAGAAATAATTTAAGTCCAGAATGATGAAGAAGCACTTTCTAAACAAAAATCGAGCACTTCCTCCAGATCATATTGTCATGGAAAGCTTTTTTACTTTTCTTTTTATATCATTGCATTATGATAAGAGTCATTCTTCATCTCTTCCAACTCTTGTAATTGTAGCTACACACTCTTGCACCATCAAAATTCATATTGCATCGCTTTATACCCACTATGCTTTTTGTTATAGCTCCACAAGAATGTGACATAGCTTCCCAAACACCAATCTATATTAGGTCATACTAATTGGCATTTTATAGGTCCATAATACATCTTCTAGCCTCAAGTTCCAATCCTTCCTATTTAGCTAAATGGTTTTCTCTATGCTCAACTTGATTTCTTTGTTGGATACCTTAGCTTGGCCACTAGTATAGGGATGGTAGGAGGTGGAAACTTTGTGTATGATATGGTACTTGTTAAACAACATTGCCATCGCCTTATTGCTTATTATGGCTTTTGGCATCCAAAACTTAGAAAGGATATTAGAATTGACAAAAATTGCAACAATTTTAGTGTTATTAGTTTTGGTAGCTTTAGCTTCCACCCACTTGGAGACATATTCAGCTGCAAGTAAAATATAATGAAAGCCAAAAGATGGAGGAAATAATCTTGTAAAATCAATATCGTAAACATAAAAAATTTCATAGAAATGAATTGGAGTTTACGGCTTTTGATTTTTTACTTGATCGTTGGCACCCATCATATGACTTGCAACACTCTATAAAACTTTATGAGTGGTCCTTTTTGCCACAATGTGTCCTGCATAAGCATATAAATGACAGAAGGCTAATATAGAAGGCATCTCACTCTTAGGAACACACCTTCTTATAACTTGATATGCAAAATGCCTCTATATATAGGATTATCCCACATTTAGTACTTAGCTTCACTTTTTGATTTATCCATTTAGGTGTTTGACAAACCAACAGGTAATTTGTTAGTAACTAAAAAATTCATGATATTTGCATACCATGTAGGTGTCAAATTGGTGGAAATAGTTATTCATTTGAAAACGTTTTTCTAAAAGAAATATCATCTTCCTTTCTAATCAAGTAGCTGAGGTGATTAACAGCCACTTTTTCTATCCCCTTCTTATCTCTTATTTCCAAATCAAACTCTTGAAGGAGGAGAATCCATCTAATTAACCTTGGGTTTCCTTCTTCTTAGTCAGCAAGTACTTTAAAGCAGTATGATCAGAACAAATAATAACCTTAACACCTAATAAATATGATCAAAAATTTTCCAAAGCAAAAACAACAGAGAAAAGCTCCTTTTAGTTATGGAATAATTTTGTTAGGTTGGACCTAAAGTTTTTGAAGCATAATAGATGACATAGGCCACTTTTCCCACTCTTTGTCTTAGAACAATCCTTATTGCATAATCACTTACATCACACATGATCTCAAAAGAAAGGCTCCAATTTAGGGGCTAAATTACTGATGGGGATGTTAAGAGCTCTTTAAGTCTATCAAAAACCTCTTTGTGCTTATCTTCAAACTTAAAAGAGACATCTTATTGTAATAGCTTGCAAAAACTTGAGGCTATCTTCTAGAAATCTTTAATGAACTTGTGGTAAAAACTTATATGATCGAGAAAAGATCAAACTTCCCACACATTTGAGCGATAAAGTAGAGCAAAAATTAGATTAATTTTATAATTTTCTATCTTTATACCCATAGAAGATATGATGTGCGCTAGAACTATACCTTAATCTATCATAAAATGAAAAATTTCCTAATTAAATGCAACATTAGTTTTAACAAGACATGGTATGGCTTAGAGAAAGGCAAGGAGAAGGTAGATGAATCTTCTTACTATTAGTCCAAGAAATAAACAAAATGGGATGTTGCTTTTTTCATTTGTGAAGAGCCATATTTTGCTCATGAATGCCTAAGATGGAAGATGGGTGAGGAGCATATAAATTCTATGGTTATGAAGGAAGATTAAAGAGAAGGAGGTGAAGACTCAATAGAAGAAGTCTACCTTAATAACTATGGTTTTTTGGGCATAATGAGTATTGTGAAAGAGCATTTAAACAAAAGCAAGGATAAACCCAACAGAGTGGGAATATGGTACGTTAGAGATATGCCCATGACTAAGGAGTCTTCGAGGAAACAACATTTGGAGGAGTGCTCATAGATTATTTTAACAAGGGAGTTGAGTTCTTCTAGTGGGGGTGTTTGGTTAAGACTCCTACGTCCTAATAGTAGAATTATGTTGGCATTGGTAAGCCTTGACTAGTGTTTGACACTTAGAATGATGGAAGATGGAAATGATTTGCAAATAGGCAAGGAAAGTAGGCATTGTCAAGTATTTGTATGCATTGGTGTACATTGGTAAATTTTTTTAATGAGATACAAGATTCCAATGTGATACTATAAAATAGCTTAAGATGGAACTTGGTTTGAAGGTTAGCTGAATTACATACATAAGGGAGACATGTGATAACTCTAAGGACTTAATGTGTGCTCCATTAAATAGACCATGACTAATGGACTTGACATGGGTAAGCATTGACTTGACCAATGTGCTATGAAAAGCTTTAGGATTGGATGAATGGTAGCACGTCGTAACATTACACATAATAACTAGACTAAAAACTAGAGCTACTGATGAGTCTAGGTCGACCCCATAGAGAGAGTGTGTAAAGCTTTTGAATTGAAAATAATAGGTGTTTAGGTTAGGGGGTTTGGTTTAATTTCAAATAAGAAAATAAAGTGAAACTAAACAAATGAAAGCAACTTAAATCAAACAATATTAAAATGAGAAAAGTGATGAATACGTTAGGGACCTGTTCATTGGTTCAATTTTGACCTACATATAATTGAACATACTTTATTGAATTGTTATTCTCATACCTCTCCTAATAGCTATTGATCATTGGTTATTGATAAACTCTATTAACTGCAGTTTTCCTTTAGGTTATGTTTAATTAAAAAAAGCTCCTTTAACTAAACTTAACTACCAAATAACCCAGAATGAGCTCTCTAGATTTAATTAGGCAGCCATATTATGAATTGGAAAATATATTAATCAAGGTAATAACCACAAAAAGTTGGGGTTGCTCAACCAAGATTATATTATCCTTATTGATTCGACATCATTAGTTGCCATAAATGAATCCAAACATAACGATTACAGATTGTATTCAAGATTCTAATAATGGGTTCATACATAAAAAATCTATCAAGAACAAGAATAAAGATCATTAATACATGAAAATCCTAAATCCATAAGCATAGGATAACCTAAACAATTCCTAGAGAGAGAAAGAACAACAAATACGATGAGAGAATGCTTATTTAGGTTCTTCGGCATCAATATCACCTTTAAATCAATGTTGAGAAGTCTAGCCCTTCATGGGTCTCTAAAGGATGACAACAAATTTTCCCTTTCTCTTTGTCCAAAACTGAGACCTCACTCCTCCAAATTATTCATACTCTTTCTACCATTAACATGCTATATTTATACCAAAAACTAGGTTTTTGGGTGCTAGGTCAAATGATTTATGGGCGTGAGCATGGTGGTCACAACTATGAATGGCTTCATTGAAGCTCATAATCGTGAGCTTTTGTGTCATGGGCGTGACTTAAATTGTCATGCCCATGACTTATTTGTCATGGCTATGGCTAGATGGTCACGACGATGACAACATGGTGCATGGCCATGAGTCTTACATTCTTCATTCTTTTTGGCATTTTCTTATCTCCTCTTGCTCTAATCCTTCTCCTTCTTACTCCATGAAGAAAATTGAGTGTGAAAGTTGTTGTTTGGATTACAAGCTTTACAATTTATAGCCTTCAAAATAATGCAAGCGTAACATCTCGTTATCGCTCAGCTCTTTTGCTCGCTCGTCGATCAGTCAGCTCTTCCGCTCGCCGATCGCTCAGCTCTTCTGCTTGTCAATTGGTCAGCTCTTCCACTCGCCGATCGCTCAGCTCTTTTGCTCGACGATCAGTCAGCTCTTCCGCTCGCTGACCGCTCAGCCCTTTTGCTCGTCGATCGGTCAGCTCTTTCACTTGCCGACTGCTCAGCTCTTCTGCTTGTCGATCGGTCAGCTCTTCTGCTCGCCGATTGCTTTCTTCTTCTGCTCGTCGATCGGTCAGCTCTTCTGCTCGTCGATCGCTCAGCTCGTCCGTGCAGCCGATTTTCAAATTGTCTTTCTGATTCGACCTCCCTCCACTCTTTTGGCCAGAACTTTTTTTTTCTGACCTCCGATCGATCTGATTTTTGAAGCGTTGGATTTATAAGACATTCCTCTATCTCTATTTGAAAGTTTATGATTTTTGAGATCAAACTGAGAAAGATCGATCGGATCAAAGTGGGAAGGTCGATTAAAAGGTTATG
>JANIJH010000006.1:36936858-36964985 GCA_024520975.1 Erythroxylum areolatum
AAAATTCTCTTATCCACCAATACCATAGCAAATCATGAATCTATCCACTTTTATCATTCTCTACTTTACTTTTTTCTGTAATTTCTTGGTTCAAGAACTTTCATTTATTTGTTCTTAAATCGTGACTAATCACCAAAATTTCTTATTCAATAGGTCTAATCTTTCACAAAAAGTTCGGGGTCTAACAAAAACCATCTAAATAACACCTCAATCCGATGTTTATAGAGAAAGTTAGGCCAATTGCAAAATAGCTTCTTGTGTACAGTTCATTTTGTATTGTCTGGTCCAATTTTGACCCTTTAGACGATAGAATTTGTCTTTAACGTCTCTATGAAAGTTGTCAATCTTGAATTTCTCTTCAAAACCATCTAAAGAACACCTTAATCCAATGTCTCAAGAGAACGTTATGCTAATTTCAAAACAGCTTCTGCGTACTATTTATTTTGTATTGTCTGGTCCAATTTTGACCCTCTATATAATAAAATTTGTCTTTGATATCTTCATAAAAGTTGTATATCTTGAGTTACTCTTCAAAACCATCTAAAAACACCTTAATCTGATGTCTCTAGAGAATGTTATGCTAATTGCAAAATAGCTTATGTGTACTGTTCATTTTGTATTATCTGGTCCAATTTTGACCCTCAGTATGATATCATTTGTCTTTGATTCATGAAAGTTTTAGATATTAAAGTTTTCTTAAAAACCATACAAAGAACACATCAATCCAATGTCTCTAGAGAAAGTTATGCCAATTGCAAAACAGCTTCTATGTACTGTTCATTTTTTATCGTCTAGTCCAATTTGGACACTCTAGATGATAGAATTTGTCTTTGAGGTCTTCATAAAAGTTGTAGATCTTGAAGTCCTATTTAAAACCATCCAAAGAACACCTCAATCTGATGTCTCTAAAGAAAGTTATATCAATTGAAAAACAACTTCTGTGTACTGTTTATTTTGTATAGTCTTGTACAATTTTGACCCTCTAGATGATAGAATTTGTCTTCAATATCTTCATGAAAGTTGTATATCTTGGAGTCCTCTTTCTAAACATCTAAATAACACCTTAATCTAACATCTCAAGGAAAAGTTATGGTAATTTGTTCAATTCATTTGACCCTTCATCTGGTTTCGTCTGGTCCACTTCTGTCCCTCTAGATGACATAATCTATCTTCAACGTTTTCATGAAGGTTGTAGATCATGAGGTGTTCGAAAATCTTTCAAACCATACAAAGAACATCTTAATCCTATATCCGTAGAAAATGTTATGCTAATTGTCCCTGAACAGGTTCAATATGATTGAGGACAAAACCTTGTTTGACTTCCTTCGACCATAATTGTGTCATCCTACCTCTAAATAAGATGATTTCTTATTTATAAATAAATTAGAGACATAGAGCTACAAATGATCTAAAGGAATAGAATTTTGACCCAATCCTTAAGACTTACAATTTCTGGTTGGAAGTTGGGTATAGTGTACTGTCCCAGTTTAGTAACAGTCTAAAAAGGTTTTGGGCCTAAACTAATAGAATTCTAAGCCAAATTGAATGATTTTGGTGTCCTTAGAAACTTAAGACAATGGGGAACAAATGTTCTGAAGAAGTTAAATTCTAATCCCAGTTTCAGTTTCTCCCAAAACCTGTTCTGAAATAGGAGAAATGAGTTTGTTTGGATGTTTGACTGGTGTGGGCACCACTCATGTGGGATGGTGACTAATAAGGGTTCCTTAAAGTATATAGGATAATATGCTCATGCTTTATGACTCTGAATGTTAGGCTCCGGAATTGGATTCCAACAAATACTTTCTTATCATTGATGAAATTCTGAAAAGGAAAGAAAATGACCAATTTCATTTATAATCGTGTATAGATCCTAAATTTCATTAGAAAAGATTTTACCAGTGGAAGGAATTTATATCGTCTTACTATTACAAGATCTCTAACAAATTTTTTATCACTTTAATGATTTTTTTCTAATGAACCAGGAGTTGAGGAAATGTTTACAAATGATAAGTGAGTTTCATTTCAGCATACTAGATCTAATGCTAGATTAGTAGTTTCAAGAATTATACTTAAAGATCATGAATTTTTGTTCTCAATGTCAATTTGTCATCCGAATTTGATAGACTTTGATGAGAGTACTTCGTCTAGCTAATAATGATGGGAAAGAAACAATGGGTTATTTTAAAGATGTTATTAAGAGGATGAAGGAAACAATCAAGGTCAATCTAAAAAATAGGCCTTCTTTGTATAAACCTTATCTTGTAGTCATCAATGAAAGATGTGAAAGATAATTTTATTCTCTACTATTTGCAGCTGGGACATTTTAAAATCCTAGTATTATTTTGGACCAAGTTTTAAAAAGAAAGTTAAAGTTAATAAAGGAATGTTATTAACTATTACAATAATTGTTATCCATGAGATGATGCAAGATCTGCTAAGTTCATAAATGTAGGTTTATAAGGACACTTCTAGTAATTTTAGGCAATTTTTTAAAGAGACAAATTTAATCCATGTATAGATTTCTTAAATTTTTTACTTGTTGGAAATTAATCATCAATTTATTTTGTTTATAATGTTACTTTTATCGTCTTATAGTTGCTTAGTGAGACCAATTTGAAAGCAGTATTTCAAAATTGCAAATATTTTCAATTCGAAGTCTAAGTCTACATATGAGCGTAATAAGGTATCAAAGGAATTAAAGTACATTTGAATTTATAAATTCCAAGAAAAGGAATATATTAGAACATAAACGATTGAATAATTTGGTCTTTGTTCAATGCAACTTAAAAGTTTAAGGAAGATATGTTATTATTATTATTAAGTTGATAATTGAACTTTAATTGTTTTCTAAGACTCTTAATAGAACAAATAGTTCTATAAATGCAATTTGTCTTGACCATATCGATTTTATACTCGATTGAGTTTTTGAGGAAAAACTAAGTTTGATAGATAAAAGTGACTTGGAAGACAATTTTGAATGAGAAATTATTGGCATGTCTTTTAGTGCAATGAATTTAAATAATAAGTGATGATGAGACTCCACTCAATATTGATGATTTTGTACCAAATAAAAAATGTTATCAATGCGATTTGAACAAATATTTGATGGAATGAAGTTTAAGGTTTTTAATTTATTCTTTTTTCTTTTAATTTAACTTGTATTTGATACATATGATAAATTTTGTATATATGATATAAATATAAAACTTTTAACTATAAGTGTTTTGTTTCAAGTTTTGTTTCTACTTAATTATGTTAGTTGACAGGAACTGTTGTTGTAGTACTTATAGAGATATGAACATTTATTAACTATGATTATTATTTATATGTAAAATATGTAAAAAATTAATATTAACATAAATAAAGAGATGGTTGAAAATTTAAATTTATATTACTATAATTTTGGATGAAAGGGTTGATATACAATAAAAATTTGTATACCACAACATATTAAAGAATTATTTGGTAATTTAAAATTTATATACCACAACATATCAAAGAATTGTTTTGTAATTTTATAATTTTATAAAATTTTAATAAATTATTTAATTATCTAAAACGATATTAGAATCGATGTCGTAGCGTACTAAACTTAAATTCAACGCCAACACCATTGTCAACATTGCTCTAGACAAGTCCGAGCATAAAAAAGGGCATTATATCATCTATGCCACTAACTTTGTACCTATTCTATGCCAATTTTAAAACGTCGATGTTTTAATTAAAACCAACATCTCCTCTCAGCTTCACGCTTGCCTAAGCCAAGCCAACATCTCCTCCTTCTTTTGATTTTGCTTCCCGCTTTATTTCTTCGATCTTGCTCTCAACTCTGTAATTTGCCATTTTCTATACAAACGAAACAGAGACACCAAACAGAGTAGTGTTTCTTTCCATTTAGATGCATTTGGGTACGAACTCTTAATTCTCTCATCGATCACGTTACTTTTCACTATCGAAGTGAGTGGTCTCCGCCTTCTCTCTTTGTTCTATTACAATTGCCCCTCTTCTTCACGTCCCTTTTGCCTCGTTATCCAACACTTCTTTTACCAACAAAACACACACACAAAGAAACTCTTTCTCTCTATCAACTACTCACGTACTCTGGGATTTTAAGGTTTGATTGCGCTTTAAGCAAACAAGAGCTTTGAAGACTTTTGAGGATTTGGGGATCTAGGTTTTGGTTGTTTGGAGCCAGGGAGCTCGGAGGACAGAGTTGTCACCGTAATCATGGTCGGTGGACCCACTAAAGGTTTGATTTATGTCTAAAATTTCTCATTTTTTGATCCCCACCTCCTAATTTTCTATGTTCGTTCTCCCTTGGAACTAAAGAGTTAACATTCAGTGGCAATAAATTTCAATTCTATAGAATTTTTGAACATGCATTGGTTAACTTTTTCTATTTATCTTTAGCTTAGTGTCACTCGAAACTGAATTTGATCATTTGTTGTTGAGACTAAAAGGCATCATTTAGTAAATTATTGCATTACCTTATGATGAAGAAGTTTGCAGAATAGGTCCATATCATGGAAACTTCACATTAGCGATTGCTCATTGTTTCATTTTAGAACTAGCAAGATCTGTCATACAAATGTCAAATGCCTATAACCTGATGGTGTTCCTGCCAATTGCTTCTTTCTTCAATAGGTTGAACATTTCTAGTTATTTACTATCTGTATTGCTATGACAACTTTATACTTTACTAACTGATTCCATGAAAACAACTTTCATTTGCCACTTAAAATTGTTGACGATTTCAGAGGAAATATAATAATATAAGATCAGTACTCTTGACTTATATGATCCAGCCAAGTCAGATTGAGATTTTAGATACACCTTTCCCCTATTGGAAATATGATTTTAAAAACGTATTGCTATAGTTATCACAGTTGTTTCTTCTTCTTAGAGTTCCCAAAGAAGAATTATCTCTGATTAATAAGATGTAGTTATATGTTCACTGGATACTTTCTTTCCAGTTGGATATATGCTCTAGCTTCGACATTGGAACTTGCTCTCACAGCTTCAAGTCTTTTGCTTCTCTGTACAGTTGATCAACTACATCCTACACACATGTTCAGCACAAGAAAATATGAAATTGAAGTTATATTTTAGAGCTCGCTTGTACAAAATCTTATCACAAGAAGGAAAAAGAGCTATAAATATAGCAATGTGTTGATCTTTTCCTTTTTATAGTGGCAAGATATAAGAAAATAGAATTTAGATTTTTTTCCTTGTTATAGTTATGTAAATAGATATGATACAAGGACTTATAGTTCAATACAGCTTATAATGATCAAATTCAGATTTTTTATTCTCAATTTGAAAGTTAGATTTTTTATATTTATTGTTCAACAACTCACCCGAACGTGATATTTGATAAAATCATGACATATTACTATGTTGCTGGTATCAAAATACAATATACTAACCTTCAAGTTGGATACCAATTTGCGTATAGATGATTATTCAACTTTAAGGTCATTTCCAAGATTCTCATATGACAGACCAGTCACAGACCTGCAATGATAAAAAGATATAATTGTTGTCAATAATCACATTTATGCTTCAAGTTGATAAACTAACAACAAATACATACCTGTCACTTGGATCATCCTTATAAGAATTCCCAGCTGAAGATAACTAATCCTAATCAAGAAAGCAGCTATATGCATCCCCTTGTTCATCAAAGCAAATGTTATTGCTCTCAATAGATTCTTCTTCTTCCACATCTTTGAAAAGCTGTCTGGAGGACATTGAGAAGGTATATCTAAACAAAAAGAGCAATTAACTAACTTGGATTAATTGCTTGTCTTTAATTTTTTGTTACACTTATGATAACTTTATTTATATCAAGCATACAAACCATGAACTTCGTGGATTAAATATATCTAACTAAATGAGACACAGATATAGTTTTGTAAATTTTCATATAATAGAACAACCAATGAAATTTATGTGGATCTCCAGCGAACATGTATGTTTAATTGCTTTTGTATTGTTTGTGCTCATGACCACCATCTCCATCTTTAGGAAATCAGAAGTCCTAAAGAATATGAACATGGGACATACATTCTTAATTTTGTATACATCCAGAAAACACACAAACGTATATCCAAAAGCATAATGTTAAGCTCTAAGTTCAGAAGAAAAGGACAAGATATTTATAGCATAGGCATCTTTCCCTAATTTTTGATAAGCAAACGATACAAGACCATGACTGATAACATACCTTGAGTACGATATGTTAGTTTCACAAGTTGAGATTTCTGCAGTTGAATATGAAAGACCCTTATTATGCCTGTTCTCTTTTAGGAGTAGGTATTGGGTGTTGGATGGGGATACTGGATTAAGGTTTGGAGGGTAAAATGGATAGAAACTATTGTTGGATAGGATAATATCATTACAGGGGTTATTTCACATATTTATTCAACTTCTTGGATTGATGATGGTTGTTACTGCTCCTCATACTGTTATCCTACATTTTAGTGTAGTTAGTCATTTGCATTGTTTATTTTATCATTAATAACATGGCATTTTGCTTGGATCTTGCTCAATGGCTTTCGAGGGAAAATATGCTACTGATAAATGTTTTTATAGAGTACTGAGAAAGGGTAGCTAATAACTAATAACTATGACTTTTGTAAAGTTTAGGTACTGAATGCTCCTTTAAGTTTTTAGTGGTCATCTATTGATTAATGATAATTATGGAGTTGGTAATTAACAAGTTTACCGAATGTTTTTTTTAAATGCAGCAGCGGTCATTTTTGTTAAACTTCAGAGAGAGTTAACACCTAAGGCCTCCCAAGTTTAAGTATGTACTCTTTTGGTTTAGGGCTCTTGTATATGTAAATGGTCCATGCATTTGTTTTTGTGTACATTTGGAAGTGTATATGGACGATTTGGAATGGCTTGTGTATGGTTTAGGATAAAGGGAAAATTGGTTTAGTGTATGGAAGACAAATGTTTTTTACAGACATGACGACAACACAAAGAAGTGAGAGCATGAGTAGTGTTGCCAAGAGATATGTCAGTTATCAGCACAAATTCTTGAAGTTTTTTCATCACACAAAGAAGTGAGGGCATGAGTAGTGTTGTCAAGAGGTATGTCAGTTATTAACACAAATTCTTTGAGTTTTTTCATTAGTTAACATATAAGAATTTTGATTATATAGTCTTTGACTTTTTTGATGATAGGTTATCTCTACCAATTCAAGTAAAACAAATTCTATTGAAGATGTTCTATTATTTATGGACATGACCTACTCCTAATTGGTATTTATCTTTTGCCATAATGCTATTACTAATGACATTATGTTTAGTAGCTTATTCACAAATCACTAATGATGCTATTTTTTTATTCTTATAGGCACAACAACCACACGGTGTGAGCAATGTGATGATAAATAACTCACGAAAAAACAGTAATGTTGACTACAATAGTGTAGATATAGGTGGTTTCGTTGAGATGTGTGATTGTTTATCTCCATATGCAGGAGGCATATTTTGTAAATACAAAGTGAAAAGAAAGTAGAGTGTTTAAGTTAATTTGTACATCTTTATCAACAAGGTGCAAATTTTGTTTCCTACTGACAATTAGCAATTTCTTTCTTATGCTCTTATTATTATGTAATTTTAATAAATTTTGTTGATTATGTATTATCTATAAATGACGAATCCCTATGTTAAAGAATTTTTTTATGCCAAAATGTGATGTTTAATTCTTAAAATTTTCATGGGATTTCTTATAATGGTATAGAAAAAAAAAGGAACATCGAACTTCTTTTTTTTTTGGATGACATTGTGCGGGAAATTATTAGCAAAAGTGAAAATGTAAATGAAGCTGTGAGAAACTCATGATGGAATTGACAAAAAGAAAACAGGTTGTATATAAATCTGTATTCATGGATTACAATCTTGAAAGTAACATTTTTTAAAACAAATCAATATTAATTAACTTTGAGAATAAATCACTATCTACAAGTATAATTGTCACAAAAGATCTTTGGATTCATAAGCTAAACCTTATTAATCCTGCTAGTTTCAGGTCTCTCATTGCGACTCAGCACTATTGCTTCCAGGTCTGTGGTAGTTATTGCTCCAGCTGTAGCCTGATTCTCGATTTGTTTGGAGCCAATCTTGCCCAATCCATGAATATGATGCATGCCAATGCACAACCTAGAAAATGGAAAATACAAGACCACACAAAGTTACAATGGAGAGAACAAAACTTCCTCTAAAAAGAGGCATATTAATTTTCTTCTCCTGGCAATATCTCCATTTTCTGCCACGAGTGCATATGAGTTTCCTATAAGCATATATTAATAAGTATGAATATGTAAAGAGAATTCAAAACCTCAATACCGTCAATGCAGAAGAGTACAATCAAAATCTAGACAAACCAACTTGAGATGAAAAAGTTAAGTAGAGCATATGCATCAGTGACCTTTTAATAATAATTCAGTAGTCCATAGTCCTACCTCAAGCTGTTCATGCAGCTGTTTTTGAACTTCTATTTGCATGCGTAAAGCCTCTATAATTTGTATTGTGCTACGAAACAAAATGAGGATCAGAAGAAAAATATGTCAACAGTAATCTGACATTGTAAAGCAACCATGCCATGTTCATAAAGTGATTACCCTTTTCTTCGCCCATCAATTTCAATGCTACTCAAATTTGTTTTCTTTTCTTAAGCACTAGAATTCTTCTTCTCTGTAAAAGGGATGAAAGAAAAAAAGTGGCTACATGCCTTAAATATTTGTTTACATACACAAAACAGGAAATGTATCAGCCTGGATGTTGAAGTTAATAACAGTGATGATTTACAACAAAAGATAATCAATCATGAAGATGATGTCCTCCTTTTTTAAAACTCTTACCTTCCTTTTTGTCAGGCAAATATTTGGCCATTCGATATTTATGGAAAAGAAAGAAATGTAAGTACTAAACATTATACAGTAATAAAACTTGACAACAATTACATAGGAAGCCATATTGGAGGATTTCCCAGAATATCTATAGGTGTTGTATTTAAAAGATTTTTAAGGAAAGGGGAAGATAGAAAGAAATTGGAATGAGTTGAAAAAGAAGATCTGATGCCATCTTATTGGCAGTGATCCCAAAATTATGCCACTACAGTTAAAAGCAGTAATAGTACTCTCAGCCTGCAAATGGTGAATACAAGAATAAATTAACTCCCATATATCACTACCAAACATAGTAATATATTACAAAATCAATTAACGATTAAGCTATCTTTGAAAGTGAAACAAATTTCCCAACAGTTACAAGCACAAAAGCATTCAACTAAAATAGAAAGTCCATATAGCTCAACGCATTTAGCAGTCTCAGGCATAAACAAAGACTCTAAGCATTTACATCTTACTAGAGCATTCATATAACTTCTCTGCACATTTCACAGACATGTTTGTTTCATAAAAAAAGTAAAGGATGAAAGCTAGGATATTTTGCAATCAACACCTATTTTTATTATGAGAAACTTGCAGAAATGAGGCAAGCAAGAATGAGGGTATAAGGGCAGGGGTCATTGGAGAAATTCAGAGAATAAGATATCTAGCCATCCAGATTCTGGACCTTATCATAAGTTATGGTTTACTAAATGTTGTCATATTAGTTTGCACATTAGTTAACGAGTCAATGAATCAGTTCCTGTACTAACATCATAACTTTATCATTTACTTGATGCTTCCATATTAATTGCACACTAGTTGATGCATCAAAATGAATTCTGTACTATCTATTCCGACATTCCAAAGCATAAACAGCCTCTATTCCCAATCAAGGCTAAGCTAAGAGATGGTCCCATTCTATAATATCTTTTTAAGTTCTCACCCAAATGGACTTATTCAACTTTATCATGATAACTGTGAACTAGAATTATATGCAAAACCTTTTGCTATACTTACCACATTAAGACTGCAGACATAACCAAAAAAAGTACATTTCATATTTTAAAGTTTAAACCGCACAAATTTTTTAAAAATTACTATGCATTGAGGTACATTCTAGATCAGGATCAATGTGAAACAAGATGATCAACTTCTCTAATATATTCACCATTCAACTAAAGCATAAAAGTATACGTAAGGCAAATAGGACAGGGGAGGCAAGAATGTTATCAGGAATCGATGACAAAAGGCATACATGTCTAAACTTTTTCTTTTATTTTCAGCTTCACCTTTGTATATTTCATGAATCTGTAACTCCAATTCACTTCCAAGTATAGGTACACAATTTTGAGAAATTACAACAATTGCAGAAGACATAAACGAAATAGAGAGGTATGACCTGCTAACATTCTTAATTAGAAGAACTATTGCGTGTATTCATTTCAAGCCTCATTAACATATCCAAGTGAAATACCTTAAAATTATCAATATTGAAAAGTGAAAATATCTTATCTTAGTTGAGACGTGGAAAGAAGCCTAAGTAGAAGCTTTTTCATGATTGACAAAGTAAATCATCCACTTTCTGTGAGGTTTCCACTACTGCAGCAAGATTTTTGACTTTTATACATTAAAAAACCATTAGAAAACATATCCATGCATGCTTACTCCAGGACAAACATTAACATGTCAGCACCTTTTCCTGTCACAGCTTATCTATTGCATCTTGCTTAGAGGTACAAAAAGAGAGAAGGTCCAAAGGAGGAAAAAACTGGATAAAGAAATAGAGAAGAAAACAAATCGACAGAGAGGGATCAACAAGAGAAAGAGAACTAGATAACGAAATGGAAAAGAAATGCAGGAGAAATTAATAGGTAGCAGTAACATTAGTACGGATAATGTTTGCATTATCCCAATTTATTGCACCAATTTTCCATGATCCGTGACAACTCAACCTCTTTTATGCTATCCTCAAAGTTTTGTCTCAATTGTTAATTGCAGAACCATATCTTTGAGTGTGAAAATTGAAAATTACTAGTACACTCATAATCTATTAAGTGACACATGATTTGCGAGTTCCTAGAAGTTATAGATAACTCACAATATTATGCAAGTACCACAACATGATGCTGTAGGACACAATACCTTGTACAAGGGTCACACTCAATGTAACACAGTTCACAAGAAACAAATTCCTAACTTCAATGGCCCTACACTTAGGGTGCACGAGGTCAAATAACATGGACTTTCATTTGAAACAGATAAACTAGGAAGAAAAGATATTATTAATCTGGATTGAAACCAAATATTCCCAATGTATATATATGGCACTTCTGTTTCAGAATTTTAGGTGCATGAACCCAAAAGTTGGTAGAATGACACTAGTAAGAATCTAATGATCATAGAGTATTAGAGTCAAGAAAAATATCTTCTTCTCAGCAAACCACAGTCGTAGTGACTATCATACAAGATATACTGAAAAAGAAGAACATAACATATGTATAAATGGTCGTAATTGTATGCAAGAAGGGATGGTTACCATCGTGAATTCAACGAATGCAATATGAGTTGAATGATTATAGTCTCCAAGTAGCCTCAAGCGTTGAATCTATGGCAAGGAGAATTTTCAATGTAATATCGCCCCAAGTCCAAGCACAAGCAATGTTTTAAAGTAGGTAAGTTTGTTTTATTCTAAACCTCTCCACAAAAGCTTTCAAAGAAAGCACTGATATCTGCCTGCATAACCTTTATCAATTGAACAACAGAATTAGGATAATAAGTATCACTTTTTTCACTCAAAATGTTCATCATATTTTATATTAATATTACCTTATTGTCAATGACTTTAAAATTGAATCAACATCTGCAAGCGAATCGGTATCCAGCTTGAAGGTTAGTATATTGTATTTTGATACCGGCAACATAGTAATCTCATGATTTTATCAGATATCACATTCGGGTGAGTTGTTAAACAATAAATATCAAAAATCAAAATTTCAAAAAGATGATAAAAAAAAATCTGAATTCGATCATTATAAGCTGTATTGAACTATAAGTGCTTGTATCATACCTATTTACGTTAAATTAAACAGGTAGGGATGAAACCAATGATCGAGCTGGGACATTTTAAAAATTGAAATAATCAGATATCTGAAGCCGAGGGCATGTTAGTTTAGTTTGATTCCATAACCAAATGCAGCTAAGTAGAAACGGAAGCATTACCTTTTCCATTTTATACCTAGCCAGACGTTTACCGCAACCCATTTCAAAATTGCACCCAAAAACCACTCGACAACAACTCATTTCACAATTCACAATTGCACCCAAAAACCAAAAATTTCCAATCACCCAACAAAAAGGAGTGCAATTCTAAGAACTACAAAAGGGAAAAAAAACTAAAAAATTACCAAGTTGTACTCGTGATTGCAGCCAGATAACGCTCACTACCAAAGAAAGAGTGTATTTGTGTGTGTGTTTTGTTCGTAAAAGAAGTGTTGGATCCCGGGGCAAAATGGATGTGAAGAAGAGGGGCGGTTGTAATAGAATAAAGAGAGAAGACGGAGACCACTCGCTTCGGTAGTGAAACACTGCTCTGTTTCGTTTGTATCGAAAATGGCAAATTACAGAATTGAGAGCAAGATTGAAGAAGCAAAATCACAAAAAGGAGGAGACATTGGCTTAACTCAGGCGAGCGTGAAGCGTGAAGCGTGAAGCGGATAGGAGATATTGGTTTTATTGTGGAACAGAACATGTACAGAGGTAACGGCAAAGACGACCTGAATATTAAAAAAAGTCGTCTGTAAAGTAGGCAAAGTGCAAGAATGAGCTTGTCCTGGAAGGCTTCTACAAAATAGGCAAAAGGTTATATTCTGTGCTTAGAATGGATCCTTCCTTGAGCCAAAGTCCACTACAAATCCATGTCATCACTTCAACCGAGTCGCCTGAGTTCTCTCTCCTAACTCAGTGTTTGAGTCGTTCTTCCGTCATCGGCCTGGATGCCGAGTGGAAGCCTCTTTGCGCTCGCCAGCCAACGTTCCCCACCGTCACCCTTCTCCAGCTTGCTTGCCATCTCGGCTCCTCCACCTCATCCTCCGATGAGTCGCCAGTTTTCCTCCTCGACCTTTGCTCGCTTCCTCTCTGCTCAATTTGGGAATTGTTGAGAGACTTGTTCGTGTCTCCCGATATATTGAAGTTAGGGTTTCGTTTTAAACAAGATTTGGTTTACTTATCTTCCACTTTCTCTTCCAATGACTCTCATCCTGGTTTCAACAAGGTATTTTTAAATTTTCTGTTTTTTCGGGATAAGCTTTATTGTTGTAAGATAAGATTGGTAATCAGTTTCTGGTGACATTTGGATTGATATAAGCAATTTGTGGTAGCAGTTGGAACCATATTTGGATATCACCTCGATATGTAATCATACGCAACATAAGCGACTTGGAAAGAAGATGCCAAAAGAAACAAAGAGCTTGGCTACTATATGCAGAGAAGTATTGGGATTACATCTTTCCAAGGTATGATTTTTACCCTTTAAGCTGCAATTATACTTATTGAAAACGTAGTGTTCGGCCTTGGTTTTCGTGGAGATCTGTTAGTGGTTATATGGTTAAGGGAAGCGTAGTTTATTGCAAATCTACTTATAAAGCTACGAAATACTCCTGTGTTGTTCTTCTACTGAATTTTTTTACTTGACATTTGTATTATATGAATCGATTGTTAGAGCTTGTTATGTTGTAATTGGGTATTCTTTGTTTCTAATTTAAACTGTATGAGCTTTTGACCTTCATTGTTGGTAAATCATGCTGATTCATTCCTTCTCCAAAAATTTTAGACATGATTGTTACTTTTTCTGTCTTGTGCAAGCCACTGAACGGACACCTTTGAAGAGGATTGAAATTTCAGGAATTACATTGCTGAACTCTTTAACAGTGTTTGCATTTTCTTTAGGAGCTTCAATGTAGTGATTGGTCACTTCGCCCTCTTACAGAAGAGCAAAAAGCATATGCTGCTACTGATGCCCACTGCTTGCTGAGAATATTTAATGTCTTCCTTGAAAACTTCATCAAAGAAGGTTTGTGGTGTTTGTAAATCTTATATTATTTGATCTACATTATAAGAATTATTTATATTTATTATTTGGAAATAGGTGATGTATAATGTACTATGAACTTACTCTTTGAGGTCCTCATATTATGTGAACCACCCAAATTAGTGAAAACTTGATCAATGTTGTTGTTATGAGAAAGCTTCATGTGTATATTTGATGGTTTATTATGGTAATGTTGATACTTTTAAGACTTAATCTATTTGACCTGCTTTTAAAATCTCTTGGATGTTAACTTTAGGTACTTGTAACAAAGCAACGGAATTGAATTCTTTAAACCTTAGTCTCGGTTTGAAAGAAATTCTTGAAACGAAAGATGTTGGCATTAAACCTTTTAGGGTCAAAGTTTCTGAAGCTTTGGATATTGTTCAAGCTACCATGTCTTCTCAATATTCTCAAAGAGTAGCTGAGATGGAAAGCATAAAATTTAAGCCATCAGTTGCTGTTACCAAACCTATGGATTCAACCCTACTGAAGATTGTACTAAAATATGGGGAAAAAATCTTATTGAGAGAATCTGATAGAAAACCAAAATCCTCGAAGAAGGAGAAAAAGCAGCTATATGTGACTGCTGATAGGAAAGAGAGGCATTTTGAGGACACTGATGACTGGCAAGGGCTTCCACCTTGGGATAAGTCCATAGGGGGTGATGGTTGCCCCAAGTTCCTCTGCGATGTGATGGTAAGCATTAATTTTTGTATTATGTACTATGTTATGAATTAAGTTACTTGACTTAATCTTGAAAGGAGCAATGGCACATAAGTGACCTAATTCATGTCGGCTTCTTTAGCTTTTGAATTTGGGACCTATAGGTGTAGCAATAAAAGGATTGACCAGGCTTGACACTGGCCTTAGTTTAAATTGCTAATCAGTATAGTGAGGGCAAGATTGGCACATAAGATTTCCTCTAGTCCTGCTTTATGTTGAACAAAATCTAAGAAATAACCTCCTTAAATTTGATTTCATGTGGTGGAAAAGTTAAATGTTGTGATTTGTGATCCTTTTAGGGGACTGATTATCTAGTCATGCAGGTGGAAGGTTTGGCAAAGCATCTAAGATGTGTAGGAATAGATGCTGCAATTCCATTTTCAAAAAAACCAGATTCAAGGTATTAATCCATATACATTTTTTGTTTTTTGATAATGAAGAAGGGATCTTGATTGCACTTTCTTTCCTCTCCTCATCACATGCAGAGAATTAATAGATCAAGCATGCAAAGAGGATAGAGTGCTTTTGACGAGAGATGCAAAACTCTTGAGACACCAGTACTTGGTAAAGAATCAAATATATAGAGTGAAGAGTCTTCTTAAAAATGAGCAGTTAGTTGAGGTACAATAATCATGCATTCAAGAAGGTTTATGGTTAACTAGTTACTGAAAATGATGTAAAGAAAAATTATTTTTTATTCAAATGATTATTTGATGTTGAATTTATTAGCAGTTTGAAATTGGCTGAACTTACAAAAATCTGAGCTGCATTCATCTTGAAACATTGAAAAAGCCACTATTTTAATCACTAAACACTTGGTGAGATGGACTATAAATATACTTTTTTTCCTTGAACGATTAGAAGTTTGAAGTGTGTGATTAGAAGCTGAATCATTTATATTTCCTAGATGCTTGCTCTATTTTGCTCCTTTGATATAAAAGAACAAAACATTTCCTCTTGGGATGTCCATTCAAAGCCTCACTATCATTCCCTTTTTACTTGTCTCTTCTTTAAAGGAATGCTAATGGTGAAGCATTCTTGAGTTCATTGAAACATAGTTTGGAACACTAAGAAGTGCAGATATTATGCAGGTAATAAATACTTTCCAGTTAAAAATTAGTGAGGATCAATTGATGTCAAGGTGCACTAAATGCAACGGGAAGTTCATACAAAAGCCATTAACAACTGTAGAGGCTATTGAAGCTGCAAAAGGTTTCCAAAAGATTCCCAATTGTTTATTTAACAAAAATTTGGAATTCTGGCAGTGCACGGATTGCAGCCAGCTTTACTGGGAGGTAATGCTTCTTAATCTGGTTCTTTGTTTTGCTTTCTGCAGTGCACAGGAGATGATTTCCTAAAATCTTTGATGCAGTACAAATAGAAGAATTATTAGCTAGTAGCTAAAATCACAAATTAGGAAATATAGCTGATATTAGGCTAAGGGAATATCAAGTTTCAATATTGGATTTAGGCTAAGAATGTAGAATTTTCAGATTTTGTATGGCTGCAATTTTAAGGTTTGATTGCTGGAAATTTAGGCTTAGGATTTTAGGTTTAATATGGCTGGAATATAGGTTTGAAATGACTAGAATGTAGGTTTAAGAGGGCTGGAATTTGGGTTAGGGTTGCTGCAATTTAGTGAAGAACCCAAAGAATAGATAATAGGAAGCTAGGAATCTCTCCTAGTGTATAAGAATCACCCCTAGAAGACAACATCACATCTTTTAGTTGAAAACTCAAGTTTGTAAAAAAATTCCAGATTGCTTCTTATTAATGAAAGGTTGAGTACATGTATATAGACTTCTTAGAATCCTTATTCTAGTAGGAAAAGGATTTCTAATTTAAATCTTATTATAATAAAAATTCTTTATTCTAGTAGGAAAAGGATTTTTAATTTAAATCCTATTATAATAAAAATTTAATAAGTCCTATACAACTAGGATAACATATCTAAATAAGAATAACATAATACTTCTACTTCCTTTCTAATATAGAATCCTAATACAATATGGATTTTAGCCTTTATTTTTGATGTCAACTCAATTCCCAATCCTCATCTCACCAAATTAAAGCTTGTGATTGATTAATCTTTTCTCTTTTATTTCTTTTATAGACTTTTAAGTTCTTTTGCATCAATCTCCCTGACTTGTCTGAAGTCATCCTAGATGTAGAATGTGATAAAGACTGATCATATAAATCTGGATTCAACTTCTGAAATTCAAACTCTAAAATCCAAGTATTGTCAAAAATCGGCCCTCCTTTCCGGTTGACAAGAAATTGTAGATATCCTCCATCTTTGGTAGCTAGAATTTGTTCATTTAGAACATCTTCTATCTCCTCTTTAAGATGAGGAATGGCTGGAATTCTTACAATTGTAGCGGAGGATTGCTCATCACCTTGTCCATGGTAAGTAGTTAAGTCTGCAACATTAAAGATAGGATTTATTCTTGTGTCACTTGGTAATTCCAAAAAATAAGCTTTAGCACTTATCTTCTTGATGATCTTACGAAGTCCAACATTTCGTAAATGGAGTTTCTTATCCTTACCTTTTGGAAAATGCTTTGGATGAATCCTAACCATTACCATATCCCCTTCATTGAATTCTACCTATTGATGATGCTGATCAACATGTTCTTTATAAGACAAGTTATTGGTTGTTATCGTTTGTTGTATATCATAAAAAATATCCCTCATGTGTTATGCAAAACCTTTAGCTTCAACACTAACTCTTGTTGTTTGTAGTAAAGGAATTAGATCAATAGGCTTCCTTGGTTGTCAACAACGTACGCAGTGCACAAGGCTATCCACTTTGTGGGGATTTGAAGAGGGTCACTGATTTATGCAGCCTTACCTTTGCTTTTTTACAAAGAGGTTATATCCGTGATTCGAACCTGTGACTTTCTAGTCATAAAGGAGTAATTTTTACCAGTTGCTCTAAGGCTTTCCCTTAAAATTTAAACGTCAATGTACGCAGTGTATGAGGCTCTCCACTTTGTGGGGGTCTGAGGAAAGTTATAATGTACGCAGCCTTCCCTTTATATTTTTACAAAAGAGTTCCTTGGTTGAACTCCTGAAACTATTTCAAAAGGGCTCTTAATAGTAAACCTATTTGTAGAGCTGTTGTATGCAAATTTTCCCATAGGAAGCATTAGGTCCCAAATTTTCACATTTGTCCCCTAAACTTATATTCACCACCTCTGTTTATCCATCGATCTGTGAATGGAAAGAACTTGAAAATTGAAGCTTAGTGTTAAATGTTTTCCATAGAGTTCTTCAAAAATAACTCATAAATTTTGCGTCACGATCAGAGATGATGGTTAGGTAATCCATATAGATGTACAACCTCTTTAAAAATGGTGTAGTAGTATGGACAACATCATAAATCTTTATCAATATATTCACAAATGGATTCATAAGTAAACCACATGAGACAACATAGGCATCAAGATCATACATATTACTGCTTCTTGTAATCAAATGCATTAACTTGTCATCATTGCTGAATTTTGACTTTGCAAGTGTACTCACATCTTCTCCTTCATAAGCCACTACAATACAACCTTTATCAACAATGCCAAGGACATCATTAAGTTTTGAATTATCAAGCTTTGAAAATCTATGTAGTTGCTGGTTAATCTTTTCAGCCTCTTGTTCTGTTATATTAGATTACTGTCTGATTCTTTCAGCCTGTTTCCTTTTTGTTTCAACCTGTTGTCCTTGTGTTATGATCTGTTGTTAAAGGGTTTCAGCTTGTTGTTGAGGTGTTTCAACCACTAGTTCAGGCATTTCAGCTTCTTGTTTAAGTGTTTAAATTTGTTGTTCAGTTGTTTCAGCTTTTGGGTTTGCCAAAGAATGTACTTGGTTCTGTTTTTCTTCATCTTTAATGCTTTGATCATCTCCTACTATCAAACTCTCCATGTCATGAAGTACTTGAACATTATCTACATGTAGGCTTGAAGATTCTAGTTGATCAGTTGGAAGAGACGTGTCATTATTTTTTCCATCCATAATAAACACTTCTTCAGAGATAGTGACTGTTAAATTTGAAGAATTAAAATCAGTACATGACTTTACAGCAAAGACTTTCCCTTTTTTGTGCTATTGATCAATACCAATCCCTTCATCTTGCTTATTATCACATTCTCCATGTTTAGCACCAAGTATAGGTTGATTTTTCCTTGTTGGAGTTTTGAGTTTTAGGGAATGTATGTCAAGGTTGTCTAGCCTCTCCAAAATTTTGTCGAACATGTTCTCTTATGGGCTTTGTTACATGTAAGTTGGTTCTTGGTGCACCTTGTGAAGGAGTATCATCGATGCCCAACCGTTTTGAAATATTCAAAAGTATTTCATCTTGCTCTAACTCACTAAATATTCTTCTATACGCCCTTCCACTACGAGTTGCCATTGTGAACCAAAGCTCTGATACCAAATTGATGTAGGACAAATAGAAGAATTATTAACTACTAGCTAAAATCACAAAATTAGGAAATATAGCTGATATTAGGCTGCGGGAATATCAAGTTTCAAGATTGGATTTAGGCTAAAAATGTAGAATTTTCAGATTTTGTATGGCTGGAACTTTAAGGTTTGATTTCTGGAAATTTAGGTTTAGGATTTCAGGTTTAATTTGGCTGGAATATAGGTTTGAGATGACTAGAATGTAGGTTTAAGAGGGCTGGAATTTGGGTTAGGGTTGCTGGAATTTTCAGATTTTGTATGGCTGGAACTTTAAGGTTTGATTTCTGGAAATTTAGGTTTAGGATTTAAGGTTTAATATGGCTGGAATATACGTTTGAGATGACTAGAATGTAGGTTTAAGATGGCTGGAATTTGGGTTAGGGTTGCTGGAATTTAGTGAAGAACCCAAAGAATGGATAATAGGAAACTAAGAATCACTCCTAGGGTGTAAGAATCGCTCTTAGACGAAAACATCACAACTTCTAGAAAAATTCGAGATTGCTTGTTATTATTAAAAGGCTGAGTACATATATACAGACTTTTTAGAATCCTTATTCTAGTAGGAAAAGGATTTCTAATTTAAATCCTATTATTATAAAAATTCTATGAGTCTTATACAACTAGGATAACATCTTCAAATAAGAATTTAACATAACACTTCTACTTCCTATTTAATAAGAAACTCTAATAAAATACGGATTTCAACCTTTATCTTTGGCATCAACTCAATTCTCAATTCTCAATCCGGCAAATTAAAGCTTGTGATTGATTAATCTTTCCTCGTTTATTTCTTCTATAGACTTTTAAGTTCTTTTGCATCAATCTTTATATGAGTTAATATTATAAGTTGTGAATTTGAAACTGATGTGACAGGTAGTTAATCTAGTGGTGTAAGTAGTTCAGCCTTTTTTGTTTAAATGAATGGAACCAATATGATGTATTGGTTTAATAATCTTCATTAAACTCTGTAGCAGCATTTTTCTGTATCCTCTGGGGAGAATATTATAGGACTGTCTTATTACTCATCAAATTGCTACTTGTGCAAAAATGAGACTGCCAACTCAATCATTTTCTGTTGTTTGTGCATTCCATGGTTCGACAAATGAATAGCCTAAGGCATGATCAAATTGTAAACACTTTACAGGTTTTCCACAAAATATTGGTAAAAGGTTTGATTGGGTTAGACAGCCGAATGGAAACATATGACAACTAGAAGGGCTGACATAAGCTATTATTTGTCTGTAACGTCTTTTGGAGTTGACTGTTTTAGTAGTGCAGACTAAAGTTGAAAGAAATTAAAGATCATTTGGATAGGATTATGCAATAAGGAGTACTACAAACTATTTTATTATAATTCTGTTAATTTTAACTTGACTCATGAGTTTCTAATTTAGCAGAATAAAAGAAAAATTTTTAAAATGTATTCTGAGGGGATTCAAATTTGAAAACATATTTTTTAATTGTTTAAATTTTGGGAATTAAAATTCTAGTTTTTCATTTTCTTATAATTTTTTCGGAAAAAAAAAACTGTCTCTTTTACTACAAGTCAACAACCTCTGAGTGTTGAAAACGTAAAACCTTTTTCTTCATTTTTAACTGGCTTTATGATTTTCATTGCCTAGATAAATGAATCGTATTGCATGTTGGTCTTAACGGCACTCTGTTTGACTAGTAATAGATTATGTATAGAAAAGTGATTCATGATGTTTAAATTTGTGAATGATGCCAAGAATGCGTAACTAAGACAGTCCTTGTGAAAAAGAGCCTAGGATTTTACTTGAATTAACGTGCTCGTCAATATTACAGGGAACCCAATACCACAATGCAGTTCAGAAGTTCGTTGACATCTGTAAGTTGAGTGATTGACTATTACGCATCAACTTTCAATGTCCACTGGGCGTAAATGTGATTTATGGACGAGATGTAAAGGCGTTTCTTTATTATGTTTATTGAGTTAGGGAAATCATGTAAATCATACGAGGAGGATATTGGAAGCTTCAAATTGTATCTCCTTTAACATTTAGAACTTGTTTAGTAACATGAATAATTACTTGATTGTTAATGGTATATAGAACACCGTTAGACCTTCAACTTTCATAATTTCGCCTAAATATTTCCGTTAATATTGGTGGTGGTCTAGAATTTTGGATGGAAACGACTTCTTTTCCCCGATCACAGAGTTAATGCTACATTATACGTTCCTTCTTTCGCTTGTGTAGTGAGGGATAATCTGTCAGAGGTCATATAATAATAAAACGAAGGATTTCACCACCTTCAAAAAGAACCTTTTTATTGTTAATATTCATTACGTGTGAAAAACTTATTTAATTATCAGCAACTTCGTCCATTTACATGGTAAATAAATTGTTATTTTCAAAGCTCTTTTATTAAGTTTACACATCGTGGAGATTATAATTTGCACAATCATCCAACGACATCCTCCTCTGGCAGGTTTTTCGTAAAATTGGACTTATGCCGGTGTGGAAGGTAGATAGACATATTTCTTAGTTTCAATAGGATTCTTTACGAGTGCTGTTTCTATTTACTATTATCTAAAAACAACAAAAAACAGAATCATTAATAATAGTCAAGTTCATTACAAAAAAAAAGAAAAAGTAGGGGTGAATTTTGACCTTAATGTATCTTTAGACAATCCACTATGAACTGTGATCAGTTATTCAGTTTTGAATGTCTCTCTTTGTATGGCTAATTTAGTATTTCAGTGTCCTTTTCTGGGATGATCTAAAGAGGATTCACTCTTCTATCCATTATCTCTGGGTATTGTTAAAGTGACTTAAATAGTATTATCTATGCTTAACAGGTTGTGCAGAACAATCTAACTCTCAAACAACTCAACAAGGAATTCGGAAACTATTTGAATGCCACTGGTTTAATATACTTAAGGTACAATGATAACTTCTTACTTGAAGGAATAGACAAGAAGGAAATTGGTGACTCGTGACTCCTGTTGGATGAACAACTAACCCAACAACATGACACTTTAACCATCCCTTGTCTTTGGATATTTGCCCTCATCAAGGAACAAACTTAAACTCCTAAGGGTCCTCTAAAAGCATCTTTTTGATTCCAAAACTCACTGATCAACTTGAAACATCAAGGAAGTTGCCTGTAAGGGATTAAACATAAGGTTAAAGGATTTGAATCTTTTAAATGTATGAGAAACTTCCTAATTGTGAAAGATAAACTAAAACAAGTTATGTTAGGTACTTTGGCAGAAATGGTACAAATGCTACTATATTTTGAGGTGAGAAATGCCTTATAACAAGCTCGAAATAACTTTTATCCCAATCCTTGGAATAATCCATTCAAGTTACGACAGAAAAGAGCTTTTGTTAAGTACATTCAATCTTTGGAAGTTCATCACTCCATCCTAAGACAAAAATCAGGTGATCCAATGACTTAGAAGTACTTTCATAATGCAAATTTTCTAAGAGAAATATAAACAAAATTGACTCTTCGGCTATTTCAGATGGGAAAATCATTTGGAAACATGATGAATTGAAATTAATGTCTTAAAACTACTTCAGATGCACCTAAGCTAAGTATGCTAATATTTCTTTGATGTATATCATCCAATCATTCATAGTCCCTCTATATTCCAAGAATAAATTAGCATGCTCAATTAGCCTTTCACTATAACTGAAAATAAAGAGGCTCTATTTAGCATGAATTCTGATCAGGCACTAGTCCAAATAGATTCAGTGTACCGTTTTTTCAGAAATCATGAAATCTAGTTGATAATTAGCTTATAAAAGCTATTCAAGAGTTCTTCATTGAGGAAAAGAAACTTTAGAAAAATGAACAAGCCCTATCTTTACCTTATCCTAAATACCCCTCACTCTTACCCTTTTTAAGAATTTAGGTTAATCTCATGCATCAATGCTCTTTATAAAATTAATTTAAAAATATTGGTCAATTTTGAGCAAGTTTTATATATAATAAAACCCTCAATACACTACAAGTATACAAATCCTATCATATAGTATATAAGGTTATCGTTCCTACGAGGATTACACAAAAACAAGTTTGAACTTTAAGATATTCAAAATGTGATTTGAATGAAGATAAATAATAAATATTGAAACAAATAATAATGAAATAGTGATTGTCAAATTAATTTAGGGCTTTGATCAAGAGAGTATATTTAGGACTTATTCTTTCCTCATTTTGTTTCCTTAACTATTTTTAATCCAATTAAGTGTTTGATCCTAGATTTCCTAAGGTATTAATTAGTCTCTCTCAAGAGACTAAACTTCCCTTAATAATTTGCAACCTCTCAAATAAAAAAAACTTCCCCTAACAATTTCAATTAGATCTAAAGTTATACAAATCTTCCCCTAACAATATCAATTAGATCTAAAGTTATCTAACAGATAATTAAGTTCTCAAACAAGATCTCTCTTCGAATGATTGTTAATTTGATAATTGTGGGACTATTAAATGGGCAAATCTCGTTGAAAAATCTAATATGATTACTTTTGACTCATTCTGTAGATTTATTGTCAAGTATAAACATGTATAATTATAAAAAAACACCTAAATATGTATTGATATCAATAATAACTAATGTCACAAAATAAATCCAGAATAAATTGTAATATGAAATTAGAACTTCATGAACATGTTAAACATCTTGGAATCCAAATTGCACATCAATATTAATGAAATAACTAAAGGAAAAGAAGAAAAACTCTATTGGAGACTTGATCAAGAAAGTTGGAATTCCTGGATGTTCTTCTTGATCTCCCACGCTGATCCAATTTTGGTGTTGGCTACTGCAATTTTTTGGTGTCTTTCACATTCTTAAATAGTGCATTAGGGTCTTGGGGTGTAACTAGGGTTTTCCCAATTTGATTGGTTCAAAAAATACCCCCAAACCTACAAGGCCCCAAATTACACCCTAGTTGAAATGATACGTGTCCATGAAAATAAATATGATAGTTGTTAAAATTGTGATATGAATTAAAAGTGAATTGTATATGTCTTGAATTTTTTTGTTTAACGGATCATACTTAGTGACTTGGAATTAATTTTTACCATTAGAGAATTGAGGCATTAAAATATACATTTGGACTAGGAAAATGTCAAGTGATAAGATAAGTTGGTACATAAAAATTAGATGATTAGGCCTATACATTGAAAGACATTTGGCATAGCGAAGGCATTGACAAATGGCATAGTTAATAAATTGACAGGTGGCAGTAATAAGTGAGAGACAAATGCCCTAATATATTGGTGACATTTGGCAGCTCCAATATGGGACAAATGAAGAACATGCATAGTGACATATGTTGTTACAATTTGATGACACCTAGCAATGGATGAGACAAGTTTCTGCTGAAGTAATTTCTGTTTTTCTCATTCTTCACCATCTTGCACTCTCTCCACCGAAACTCTCTCAATCATACCTCCTAGAGTTTTTGCTTTATTTTGTTTGATGGATTTTGCTATGAGGTTTATTACATGAAAGACAATGGCTTGTGAGTTGCCAAATGAATGACTTTGAGTAGATATTGGATATGAAATTAATGAGGAGTTGGCATGTAATTGAGGTATTCTTAAAGCATAAATTAGGGATTATCATGTTGGTATTTTGAAATTTGGAAAGAAATGATTGAATCCGGAATTCGCTGGAAAATAGTCAGGTCATGATCATAGCATTCATGCTATATCATGGGCAGATGCATTAGCTTATGTCACAATCAGGGAATGTACCCCACGATTGTGAGCAAGGCCTTAACATGTTAATCTTTGTTTTATGTAATTATATAACCATAGTAGGATAGTATACCTTACATTGGTATAATTGAAGAACCATAGTAGGATAGCATACCTTACATTGGTATAATTGAAGTTGATTAGGTTTTGTAATGAGCCTAGTTTGAGATTAGATTAATTGGTTAAAGGTTGAATATGTTTTGGATTTTTAACTAAGGTAATAACTTATGGATGGTGTTATTAGATAATAAAGAATCTAAATTTGGAACTTATAAGTTGTTAAAGGAAAGAAGTCTACTTATGAATGCTAATGCGATTTAAAGAATAAGAGTAATGTGTTAGTTGTGAATGTTTGTGAATTGGGAAATTGTGTGACTACATGTAATGCGTAATTACTTAATGTATTCATTGGTGCATTATTCCAAACACTTATGTTCACAAGGCATGTTCAGTTTGATTAATTATGAATGTGTTGGCTCCTAAATTTCTTCTTTAATTAAGCATGATTTGAATGAATTATGAGATTTTGATGGATTAATTTTTGGAGTTAATTATTATGTCATAGTTAGTAGAATTTATTGCATGGATTAATGAAATTAATGTGTTAAGATAATAAGAACGTATCAAGGGCAAAATTGGTAGATCACTTAAGGTTAAAAGACATAAGGCTTAAACGAAGGGCAAAGTGGACCTTTCACATTCATTAAGAGTATAAATTAGAAGAAGAAGAATTGTGAATGAGGGAGAGAAAGAAGGATAGTGTCATGGAATGAGAGGAAAAGAAGAGAAAAAATAAGGTTTTTGGAGATCCTGAAGAGTTTGAAGAATTTGAAGCAGTAAGTATAAGCATCTTTTTTTTTTTTCTTGATTTGATGAATGAAGCATGTTTATGTGATAGTTAGATGTAAATTGGGATTGAATAGAGTAAGAATTTGGAAAAATTTGGGAGAAGAGTCGCGTTTCTGCAAAAGTTCTCCATGGCCAAATTTTAGATTTGTCGCGGCAAAGTCTCCTTAGTTCGCCGCAGCGAAGTTTCTCCTACACAGCTCGAACATGTTTCGGCATTTTAGCTATAACTTTTTTCTGTATTTATTCAAATGGAATGATTTTTGATTTGGAGTAAACTAGAGACATAGGGATATAAATTGTTTGATGAAATTGAGTTCTAATTCAGTCTTTAAGAATTCTAATTTCTAGAAGGATGTTGAGCATTGAAGATGGTTTTTGTATAAGAACGGTTTGAAAATGTTTGAGGTATAACTTTTCAATTTTTGAATGAAACTGAATGAAATTTTGGTTATTGTTTAATGAATCAGGAGAGGTGAGAGGAGCAAGATAAGAGGCACATTTGAGCAAGTTATAAGCAATAAATTCAAGGTGGCTTATATTTTTATAATTAAGTAATAAGCCATTAAAGTTTTCTTTTAAATCAAGAGAATAAAAATGTTTTCAATTACTTCATAAATACTGCATTTATTGCTGTTGAATGTTTTGAGAAATTGTCATATGTTTGGTATGTGAATTTGGTTGATGAATTATGATATGAAAATGAAAATGATTTTTGAAAGGATCTTATGTTTATGAAAACAAGTTTAAAAAAAAGTGGCATTTGGACAACAAGTTTACAAGTTATGAAATACATGTTATGTGAGTTTGTGGTGGTTCTCTAAGTTAAGTCAAGTGCATTTTGACAAAAGGCTTATCCCTTTTGCCTGTTAGTGGCATGGAGCTCCTTCATGGACTCGCATAAGTTCACGGCTACGCAAGACCATTAAGTGGGATTGCGATTGTACATTCTGTTCACGGTCGCACATGACCATTATGTGAAAATGTGTAGTAAGTTCTATTTTTGGATCCACTCAAACCATTTTGATATGCTTATGTGCTCATGATATGTTGATAAGATTAATGCATAGATGATTTGCATTATTGTAAATTTGGTTGAGAATTTGAGAAATATGTGCTTTATGATTCAATGTGAATTTTGTTTATAATGGAAACGAATATTTCAATAGTTGAATTTTGTTTATAATGGAAATGAATATTTCAAAAGTTTTGCTTGTTACTAGTTATAAAATTGTTACCTACGAGCTTTAAGCTTACCCATCCCCATTCTATCTCATCTTCAGGTGAGGAGCAAGAGACCGAGTAGTCAAAGAGTCAAGGCATCACTTCGATTAGACTTATTTTTTATTTGAAGTTAGTTTTTGTAAAACAAGACTTTAGTTGCATTTTGAGATTCCACTTTTTGAAAACTATTTATTTTTGGATTATGATGTAATGTGGCTTGAAGTGCCCAATAAGGCTTTGTAAAACTCTTCTTTTGGATATTAATGAAATATGGTCGATGTTTGCTTTTAGCTTTCAAATATTTTGAATTGCATTTGATATACAAATGAAGTTAAGAATTTGGAAATTTGCTTATGTTTATGCTCAAGTTCAATTTTGTCTTTGGATGAAATTTGATGAGGGTGGTTGAAATAATTTATGTTTGCCTTTAGTATGATAGTAAGTTGGGATTGTTGGGTCTGTATCGTGGGTTTCGCTGTGACGAAGCTAAGCGTTCGTCGCGATGTATTTGACCCAAAGCTATATTTTTCGTGGGTGTGGTGACTTAATGTAGCGCCCCCTTACCATAGAGTATCCACCGGAACGAAGTGCAGAATTATAAACACTTACTAATCGAGGAACCATCTAGGTTACTCACCTGTACTTCCGAGCTAATACTTGGAAGTATCAGTGACATCTGTGGACCGACGCTCCGAACGTGCCTCTAAAACAGTTACAGTATATAATTCACAATGATCAGTGATCTACAGTTAATTAACAGTTAATATTTCGCAGTCAAGCAGTCAATTAACAGTCCATATCGCACAAGTAATCACATTGCACAGTCCATAATTCCTAGTTCACAGTCCATAATTCCTATGCACAGTAATCCCCGTAGGGCAGTCAAGTCACAGTAAACACATAGATTGAGTTAACCACGTAGGTTACTCACTGTTACTGAACCGAGCCTCGTGCTTGAGGGGAGTTAGTGCATACCCAGAGGGCTCTCCTACTCCCTAGACGCGTCTACTGAATACTGTTTACTGTTATGCGCTCGGTCACAATACTGTAATAACTAGAAAGAGTCACATATGCATTGCATACTGTACTGAATGCCTGAAATGACTGTATGACTACTGTGAATGACTGTGACTGTCTACTGCAAATTA
>JANIJH010000006.1:36986407-37001092 GCA_024520975.1 Erythroxylum areolatum
CTCATAATATCTTATTAATAAGCCATAATGTTAGTACAAAAGTCACATATGTCCATTAGCCTAGGGCACACTACTAATAGGTAGATGCTGCACTCTAGGCTGAGAAACTAGAGAACATAAAATATGAAATGAATAAGAACAGGAAGAACAGGGAGCAGTCTTTGAAGAAGGGCATGAGTGCTCTAATGTCTGAGAGTGGTATGAAGAGCTTTAACACACAGAGTAAGGTTGGAAGTAGTACCTCTGCTTATAACAAGTAAGGAATGGTAGTTTAAATACAAGCCTCAACCGTGGGAGGCAATAGCAAGGTTAAGAGGAGTAGGAACATGAGCCCCCAATGTGAGCATTGCAGGAAGCTTCACAGGGGAGAGTGCTTCAAGTTACTTGGAGGATGTTTTCGATGTGGAGAGAAGAGACATATGATCATGGACTATCCCCAAGTAACAAGGTAAGAGGGACCATAGTTGCAAGCCCCAAGGCAAGCGGAAATAGTGGAAACCAGGTCAATTATTGAGGTGGGCAGTTCTGGAGCGGCAAGGAGGGATATTCCTCCAGGAAGGTCAAGGGGTCAAGCACAGGCAAAGGTGTTTACCATGACCAGGGAAGAAACTGTAGCCACACCTAAAGTTGTCATGAGTATGACTCAGTTATTTAATTCTGCAGTATATGTAGTGATTGATTCTGACTCCACGCATTCATTTATTTCTGTAAACATGTCATTTCATGGTGTGAACTCAGTGCCTTTGAATAGTCCTTTGCTTATCAGTACACCTCTAGGGAGGAATGTGATAATCAGTTAAGTGTATAGGGGTTGTGAACTCCTTATTGAGGGTGTTAGACTGGTAGTGGACCTCCTTCCTCTAGACCTAAAAGACGTAGATGTTATACTTGGAATGGATACCATGGAGAAGTATCAGGCGAAGTTAGATTGTAGGTTTAAGGAGGTGGAATTTAATCTGGGCAATAGAGAGAGGGTGATTTTTAGAGGAGAGAGGAGAGCACCATCACCAAGGATTGTTGCTGCTCTGTTAGCTGATAGGATGATGAGAAAAGGGTGTGAAGCCTTCTTGGCGCATAAAGTAGACGCTGGTGTAAATGAAGGGAGGTTAGAAGATTTCCCAATTGTGAGGGAGGTTTTAGACATGTTTTCAGAGGAATTACTTGGTATGTCATTGGTGAGTAAAATTGAGTTTACCATCGACTTGATTCCTAGTATCGCATCTATTTCTATACCACCGTATAGAATGGCTCCAATTAAGTTAAAGGAGCTTAAGGAACAGTTGGAAGAATTCTTGGAGAAGGAGTACATAAGGCCAAGTTCATCACCGTGGGGAGTGTTGGTTCTATTTATTAAAAAGAAGAATGGAACATGGCTGATGTGTATTAACTACTGGAGACTCAACAAGGTGACTATTAAGAACAAGTACCCTCTGCCACGAATAGATGATTTGTTCGACTAGCTACAGGGAGGAAAAGTATTTTCAAAGATTGATCTCAGGTTAGGTTATCATCAACTCAGGATCATGGAGTCTGATGTAAACAAGACAGCCTTCAGGACACAGCCTTACGAGTTCCTAGTTATGCCTTTTGGTTTGACCAATGCTCCAATTGCATTCATGGATCTTACGAATGGTGTCTTTAGGGAGTATCTAGATCAATTTGTCATAGTATTTATAGATGACATTTTGGTGCATTCCAAGAGTGAATAGGAACATAAGGAACATCTTAAGATAGTGTTGCAAACACTAAGGGAGAAGGAGATTTATGCTATGTTCAGCAAGCGTGAGTTTTGGCTTCATAAGGCGATATTCCTTGGACATGTGATTTCTAAAGATGGGGTACATGTTGATCCGAGGAAGGTTGAAGCAATGGTGAATTGGAATGCACCTAAGACAGTGACAGAAGTGAGGAATTTTTTGGGTTTGGCAAGATATTATAGGAGATTTATTGAAGGGTTTTCTATAATAGCTACTCTGATGACCAAGTTATTGAGGAAAAATCAAAAGTTTATCTGGAGTGATGAATTTCAGAAAAGTTTTGAAGAACTTAAGCATAGATTGACAAGTGCTCCAATTTTGACTCTACTTATTGGAGATGAGGGTTATATAGTGTACAGTGATGCTTCAAGAAAGGGTCTAGGTTGTTTGTTAATACAAGGAGATAAAGTGATAGCTTATGCCTCACGACAACTGAAACCATATGAGTTGAATTATTCGACCAATGATATGGAATTAGAAGTAGTAATTTTTACCTTAAAGATTTAGAGACATTATTTGGATAGGGTTCAGATTAGGATCTTTACAGATCACAAAAGTCTCAAGTATTTATTGAGTTAGAAGGAGATAAGTCTTAGATAGAGAAGGTGGTTAGAGTTACTTAAGGATTATGATCTGTTAATTGAGTATCATCTAGGCTAGGCTGTTAATTAAGTATCATCAAGGAAAGGCAAATGTGATGGCTGATACCTTGAGTAGGAAATCCTCCACAACCTATGTTCAGACGGTTTATTTGTTGTTGTTGACAGAGATGGCTAAGTTAAAAATAAGCTCAAAATAGGAGGAGCCTGATTGTGTCATTGTAAATTTTAGAGTTAGATCGATACTCAGGGAAAAGGTTAAGGAGTTACAAGCATAAGATACAGAATTGAGCAAGCTTAGAGAAGAAGCTCGGAATGGCAAGAAGTCTGAAGTAATAATAAGGGGTGATGGACTTATGGTTATGGGAAATAGACTTTGTATTCTGAATGTCAAGGAGGTCAAGGATGAGATACTTGACGAGGCATATAATGCGCCTTATAATATGCACCCAGGTAGTACTAGGATGTACAAAGATTTGAAAGAGCATTTTTGGTGGAAAGGCACGAAGAGGAATATAGCAGAATATGTAAGTAAGTTTCTAATGTGTTAGTAAGTCAAGGCTAAACACCGGGCACCCTTAGGCAAGTTAAGGCCATTGTCCAATCTTGAGTGGAAGTGGCAAAGGGCGACTATGGATTTTCTAATGGGGTTGCCCAAGACTAGTAGGAAACATGATGCCATATGGGTTATTATTGATTGCTTGACGAAGTCAGCCCATTTTTGGGCAATTAAATAGATTGATTGTCTACTTGTGCTAGCAAAGAAGTATATTGATGAGATAGTAAGATTACATAGGATTCTAGATTCCATAGTTTCTGACAGAGATCCTCGATTCACTTCGAGATTCTGGGGAAGCTTACAAGAGGCTCTAGGATCCAAGTTGAATTTTAGCACGACTTTGCACCCCTAGATAGATGGTTAATCTGAAAAGACCCTTTAGACCCTTGAACGAATGCTTAGGGCATGTGTGATGGATTTCAAAGGTGAGTGGGATGAGCATTTGCCATTGATCAAATTCGCTTACAATAATTCATACCAATTGAGCATTCAGATGGCTCCTTATAAAGCACTATATAGAAGAAGATGTAGAACTTCGATATGCTGGGATGAGGAAGGAGAAGGGAAACTGATCGAACCAGAGTTACTCCAGATGATAGTTGACAAGGTCAATCTAGTTAAGCAACAGCTTAAAGCAATGCAGGATAGAATGAGGAGCTATAATGATGCACACCAAAAGGTAATGGAGTATGAAGTCAGTGAGAAAGTCTTTCTTAAGATACCCCCTTGGAAAGGAGTGATGAGATTTGGTAAGAAAGGCAATTTGAGTATGAGATATGAGGGTCCTTATGAAATTCTTGAGAGGATTGAACCGTTAGCCTATACGTTGGCATTGCCATAAGAGTTGTCTCAGATACATGATGTTTTTCATGTTTCCATGTTGAGGGGGTATAGATCAGATCCCTCTCATATCATTAAGACTACTGTGGTTCAGTCGAGAGATGATTTGACTTATGAAGAGACTCTAGTGGAGATGGTGAACACTAATGAGAAGGTTCTTAGGAACAAGATAGTTCAACTAGTCAAGGTTCTGTGGAGAAACTATTCTATAGAAGAGGTCACGTGGGAGCCCTTGGAGGCCATGAAGGAGAAGTATCCACAACTCTTCAATGATTCAGGTAATAATTTTGAGGACGAAATTCTTTTAAGAGGGAGAAATGTTGGCCCCTAAATTTTTTTCTTTAATTAAGCATGATTTGAATGAATTATGAGGTTTTGATGGATTAATTTTTGGAGTTAATTATTAGGTCATAGTTAGTAGAATTTATTGCATGGATTAATGGAATTAGAGTGTTAAGATAATAAGAATGTATTAAGGGCAAAATTGGCAGATCACTTAAGGTTAAAAAGACATAAGGCTTAAATGAAGGGCAAAGTGGACCTTTAACATTCATCAAGAGTATAAATTAGAAGAAGAAGAATTGTGAATGAGGGAGAGAAAGAAGGATAGTTTCATGGAAGGAGAGAAAAAGAAGAGAAAAACTAGGATTTTTGGAGATCTTAAAGAGTTTGAAGAATTTGAAGGTAAATCAAGTAATTATAAGCATCATTTTTTCTTGATTTGATGAATGAAGCATGTTTATGTGATGGCTAGATGTAAAATGGGGTTGAATAGAGTAAGAGTCTAGAAAATTTTGGGAGAAGAGTTGCGTTTTTGTGAAAGTTCGCCATGACCAACTTTTTAGAAGTCTCTTTAGTTTGTTGCAGTGAAGTTTGTGCTGCATAGCTTAAACATATTTCAGTATTTTAGCCATAAATTTTTTTGTAGTTATCTAAATGGAACGATTTTTGATTTGTAGTAAATTAGAGACATAGGAATACAAATGATCTGATGAAATTGAGTTCCAATTCAGTCTCTAAGAAATTTAATTTTTGGATGGACATTGAGCACCGAATATGGTTCAGAATAAGAATGGTCTGAAAGTGTTTGAGGTATAACTTTTTATTATTTAAGGAAATCAAGAAAGGAAAGAGGAGCAAGAGGAGAGGCACATTTGAGCAAGTTATAAGCAAGAAATTCAAGGTGGGTTACATTTTTATAATTAAGTAATAAGCGACTAAAGTTTTCTTTTAAATCAAAAGAATAATTTTTTTTCAATTACTTCATAAATACCATATTTATTGCTGCTGAATGCTTTGAGAATTTGTCATAGGTTTGGTATGTGAATTTGGTTGATGAATTGTAATATGAACATGGAAATGATTTTTGAAAGGATCTTATGTTTATGAAAACAAGTTTTGGAAAAAGAATGTGCCATTTTAGGCACAAGTTTGCAATTTATGAAATACATGTTTTGTGTCAAATGCACTTTTATAAAAGGCTTCTCCCGCCTGCCAACTAGTGGCATAGAGCTCCTTCATGGACTCCCATAAGTTCATGGCTATGTAAGACCATTAAGTGGGATTGTGATAGTACGTTTTGTTCATGGCTACACAGGACCATTATGTGGAAATGTGTAGTACCTTTTGTTTTTGGATCCACCTAAACCATTTTGATGTGCTTATGTGCTCATGATATGTTGATAAGATTGATGCATAAATGATTTGCATTATTGTTAATTTGGTTGAGAATTTGAGAAATATATGCTTTATCATTCAATGTGATTTTTTTTTACAATGGAAAACAAACTTTCAATAGTTTTGCTTGTTACTAGTTATGAAATTGTTACCCACGAGCTTTAAGCTCACCCCTCCCATTCCGTCTTATCTTCAGGTGAGGAGCAAGTGATCGAGTACTCAAAGGGTCAAGGCATCACTCTAATTAGACTTATTTTGTATTTGAAGTTAGCTTTTGTAAAACAAGGCTTTAGTTGCATTTTGAGCAATTCCACTTTTTACAAATTATGTATTTTTGGATTATGATGTAATATGACTTGAAATGCCCATTAAAGCTTTGTAAAACTCTTCTTTTGGATATTAATGAAATATGGTCGATGTTTGCTTCTAGCTTTCAAACATTTTGAATTGCATTTGATTTACAAATGAAGTAAAAATTTGGAAATTCGCTTGTGTTTATATTCAAGTTAATTTTTGTCTTTGGATGGAATTTGATGAGGGTGGTTGAAATAATTTATTTTTGCCTTTAGTATGATAGTAAGTTGGGATTGTTAGGTTTGTCTCCTAAGTTTCGTCGTGGCGAAGCCAAGAGTCTGCTGTGGCTTATTTGACCCGAAGCTATTTTTTGTGGGTGTGGTGACTTTGCTGTGGCAAAGATAAATTTTCAGGTTTGTCGTGGCGAAGTTCAATCGCTCGCCGCGGTGTAACTAACAAAAAAGAGGTTTGTTGAAGTTGTTCCAATTAGTTCACCATGGCGAACCCACCTCGTTTTTGAAGGGTTTTAGCTCCCAAGTTCTAAGTCTTCCACCATGCCCTAGCTTCACGCTTTATTACTTATGGATAGTTAGACTCCAGTAACGGGGTCTAATAGAATGATTATATCCTATGTGAGCAAAATGGAATAAGTCAAGTAATATGCATTATATCTTTTGTATGTCACTCTAAAATCTGAAATGTTTTGTTTTGAAACTGCCAAGTCCTAGTTGTGGATAAATAGGCATACCTAGAAAGGTCTGTAGTATCTCTTGTAACTTGACACTAATGTGTCCCCTGATGATTGGCACTATGGTGTCCCCTGATTATTGACAATACGGTGTCCCCTGGTTATCAACATTATGATGTTCCCTAATTTCGAGGCATAAGTCTTTGCTATTCTGTGATACCAATCATGGTATCTTCTATTCTAGTCTCGTTACCTACTTCTGTAAAAACGATTAGTAGGCTAACTTGTTTCATATTCTGATACATGTTCAGTTTTGTGATAAACAAGTTCTGTTATTATACCAAATAAGTTTTGATTTGATACAGGACATATTCTAATTTGGTACAAGTTATATTCTGATTTGAAAGAATTATATCCTGTTATGATACTTGCACATTCTATTGTCATAATTATAAGTTTTGTTCTGTATTGATGAATCATATTCTATTTTGAGACACAATGTTTGGATTGTTCTTTAATATGAACAATTAAAGATTGCTTGTGATATGATCTGATTCTGCACATGTGAATGCCAGTCGACTGGTTGTCTTTGTCCCATTCCTTAAACCTTTTTATTAGAACCTACATGGAGGCAAAACTATCGTGCTAAGCAAAACAACATGGTAGTTTTTCCTCCGTGTAGGTTCTAATAGGAAGGTTTAAGAAATGGGACAAAGACAACCATAGTGGCCAAGAAAAATATGTTTTGTTTTGGAAATGTTCTGTTTGTTTTTGAGTTATATTCTATATGTTAAGACATATCGTATTTTGATGTAAATAGTTTGTAATAACCTTAATATAGGTTAACTTTTGAATTTATGACATGTTTTTTTTGATAAGTACAATATGTATAATATGTTTTGTTTAAAATCAACACCTAAGAAATGAAATATATGATTGCTTGAGTTTTGGAAATACTTTGGAATGTTTGTTATGTTTTAGTTTTGTTTTGTGTGACATTTGCATATCCTCTTAGGGGCTATGTGGGTGTTAAAAAACCGTTAAAAAAATGGAAAAGCTCATGCTTAGAAAGTGTCTATCACAATCATGTCATAGGAGTCATAGGGGGACAGAGGCCATGCAACCCCATGCACACTATTTAGGAGCATGCTCCTTATGTGCGATTATGACACCGTTTAAGTAGCTTCCATCTTCCTTGTTCTTCAATTATTTGATTTCCAACACTAACAAACAAATAAAACACCTCAAGAAATGTAAAATTAAGATTGAAATCATTCTCTAAACCACACAAACACTTAGAATATAAACAAACACTCACAATATCACAATTTTTAAGCCTATATATATGATAATCATCTAAAAAAATATACTAGAACACTTAAGGAAACATAGGATGAGCTAACCCTATCATCATCTCCACACTTAAACTTTTGCTTTTTTTAAGCAAAAATAAAAAAAAACTCAAAAAACATATAAGCATACATTTATGCAACATGCAATAATGGTATAATGTCATTGAATCCTAAGGAATCAATTTAACCACAAACATCAACCATTCAAATTGTGTCAACATACTAACCTATTCCTTTTATGTTTAAGTACTTTAAATTGAACACACATATTAATCAAAATATAAATACCTAATTCGTACACCTAAGGCACTTGTAAACATGCATTTATAATTAGTGATCAATCATAAAGGCAAACTATCAATAAGTATCCTTTCATTAAAATTTTTACTATTTTTAACGATCAGTAGGCTTTATTTATTGAAATACCATTTTTTATTTCCTTTAACATTAACCTAGTCCTTTGACACGAAGATGAACATTTTATCGTGAATAATGTTGAGCTAGTTTTACAATTATAAAACCCTCAATATTTCAAATGCGCACGGGTTATAAGCGTAGTATATAAGGTGTTGATCCCATGAGGAATTAGTGAACTAATCATATCCTAACTTGTCTAAGGGCTAAAAGTATAATTAAAATGAAAATAAAAATGAGAAAAATATTAAACAATTAAATATGGATTGATTGAAAGTGAAATTGTAAAATTAACACAGAAAGAAATCAAAATTGGGCACAACCAATTAAGAACTAAAAATTCACACAGGAAAGATTAACCAATTATGAGAGAAGGGGATTTATCCTATTATCTAACGTGAACTTAATCATTTTTTATTTAATTCGGTATTGATCCTCGAATTTCAAAGAGTGGAGTACTCTCTCTCAAGTTATAATCCTTTAACCCTAAATCATAAATCCTAATTGAATTGAATTAAGGAATTTGAAATCTCTCAATTAGCAAACAACCCACAGTTCTAATTAGATCTTAAGCACTCTAATAGACAATCGAGTCCTCGGACAAGATCTCTCTTCATATAGGTTACTAATTTGATTGTTTGTATGATCTATTAGATTGTTTAACTTTCATTACTAAATCTAATCATTTTTCTATCGGTTCACTCTGTCGATTTATTGTCGAAGCATGAAAATATGAAAAATAATCACAATACCTAACTCATTAACATCAAAAGCAATAAAATTAATATTAATTCAAGGAAAACTCCCTAAAAGAGTTTAGAACATCCTTAAACACAAATTCATCATCATCATATCCATCTTATACACCGAATGAAAAAAAATAACAAGTTGGAATGAGAAATATATCTTGGAGTGGACTAGGAGTGGCATTAGCAGTAACAGTTCCTTTTTCCTCTCTCCTTTTCCCCCTTCTTCTCTCCTCTTCATTAGCTTCTTTCTAAATGTAGCAAAATGGAGGCTCCCTTTTGGGGTTTCTTTCTTTTCCTTTTGTATCCTTTTTTCCATTTAGGGTAAAAACTAGGTTTTATCTGGGCCCAAATATCTAAAATAACCCTTGCAAAGTTGAGTTTAGAAGTAGTTCCTGTGCCTGTCACGATTGTGGCCAATGAGTCACAATCGTGACATTTAAAATTGGTCTTTTGTCACGATCGTGGCTAATGAGTCACGATCATGACTGGTTTGTCACGATCATGGCTTTGGCTCCTCCTCTAAGCTTTCTCCAAATCTTCTTTGGTCTTCTTTACCTAATCTCAAACACTAACAAATCAAAACACATCAAACACACAAAATATCCAATGACATGCTCTAAACCACGTAACACTTAATAAAACAAACAAATAAGCACACTAACCCAATTCTAAACCTAAACATACGCAAATCATCTAATTAACAAATACAAACATACTAAATTACCCACTAAAACATAATGCAACCTATAACTATCAAATATCACCCAGTTACTCAACTAGGCCACATTTTTTTTATTATTTAGCTTAGTTGGAACGTCATTATAGCCTTTTGACATAAAGACAAAACATTTTTTCATAAATGCCCCCAATTACTCAGCTATATTATAGATTCGGTCAAGAAAAAGAAACTTATAGTATCGTAGCCACTCATGGTTAATTTGGGCGATTGATCTTCTAATATGCTAGTTTCAATAACTTTCATTCTTTACATTTCTTCCAAGCTACTTGGCCTATAGTAGGCATTTGGTTCACTACTTTAGGTATTAACATTATGGCTTTCAACCTAAATATTTCGATTTTTGGGAAGTATCATGATCACCCAATAAGAAGGGTTTTCATTTTTTTAAATGAAAAATTTAAAGACCTATTGGTTCCAACAACTAATTACAGAGTGGATCATGTGAACCTTTCAATTCATAGATATGAATCTCAAACCTATGAATGGGGATATTCTCGAAACTCACAAAGAAAAAAGGAAGTTAGTTAGAAAAAAAGGAAGTAATTTGGAAAAGAAAAGTAACTTGGATAAAAAGAAAAGAAGTGATTCATTAAAAAGAATTGATTCAATACATATCTTATGTACCTATAAGTGCTATATTGGATTTGAATCAGATTTATGATCAATCCATATTGATTTTCTGTCTCTATTATATTCCATTTTTATGTGAAAAAGTCCTGTATCAAGAATTATGATTTTATGTATGGACAATTCCTCAATATCTTGTTCATTCGCAACAAAATATTTTCTTTATGCGGTGGTAAATAAAAACTTGCTTTTTGGGTTTTCTTATTCTTAAAGCCAAGGCTCTGAAAAGATCAATCAGGAAATCCCATATTTAGAAGCCCATTTACCTCAGAATTTAGACAAAAAATGGAGTTGCGATGCTGGGATATTGGGTAAAGATAGGTGATATTTTAGTTGGTACATTAACGCCTCAAATGGCAAAAGAATCGTCGTATGACCCAGAGGATAGATTATTATGAGCCATACTTGGCATTCAGGTATCTACTTCAAAGAAAAACTTTTCTAAAACTACCTATAGGTGGTCGGGGTCGAGTTATTAATGTGAGATGGGTCCTAAAATAGTGTGGTTCTAGTTATAATCTAGAAACGATTCGTGTATATAGTTTACAGAAGCGAGATTTATTATGGATTTATACCCCTTGGGATCGATAAACCTTTTAGATCTTATTAACCAAAGAGATGTGACTTTGCACTGTAGTTAGTTTAGCACCAATCACTAACCCCCAAGGAATTCCAAGAATTCTGGTTCCGAAAAAATGTACTTCTCCATCAAAAAAACGTATTCGAAAAAAGATTTGGAAACCAAAATGATATTGGTCAGTGTTGAAAGCTTTTTTGGTAGTGAAGTCTTCGTTATTAGTTCCATATTTATTAGTTCATTCTATATTTCTTAGTTCATACTATAGGTCATTCAGAATATTGATCCTAAAAAATCCAATGAGTTATACACTAAGAATAGCAATTATGCCAAATTCTCAATGGAATTTTTGGGAATATCGAAAATTCGAGTGGCAGAAGTTGAAGCAGCTACTTTCGAAGTAACAGAAAGGAAAGAAACAACCAGAGTGGGAGAGCTAGAGTTGAAAAGAGGATTCCTCATTTCTTTCTCTCATTTAAAACCGTGCATGAGACTTTCATCTTGCACAGCTCGTAAGCGATAAAAGAAAGGAGAACTCATTTTCTTTCTTTTTTGATTACCTTCCTTGCGTATGTGAGAGAACTCTTGGAATTTTTTTATCTCCTATTAAGAAATTGTTCATTCTTCAATTCATTTGAAATTACTTCAATTGGGATACGTTAGAAATAGGCCAATTTCATAGCTTTTTGCTAAATTTTTCGTGGAGTCAAATTATCAATATAAATCCAATGGATTTAGAAGGAATTCTTTGATAAATCAATTGCAAAATGTTTTTCTATTTCTAGAATGCTGAATATATGTTTTATATCTTCTATGCAAAAATGTTCAAAAGGGCCAAGGAGATACTCATTTATTTAACACATAATTTTTATTTAATCATATCGCCTACCTCATTTCTTTTTTGTCAATTATTCTCTTGAAAGGTTACTCATAATGCTAACCAATTCAATTGACTTGTAATTGTAAATGTATACCACAAATTTCCTAAGGTAAAGAATAAGAATCATATCCTAATTAACATGCATATTCATCCACAGATATTTAAAACATAAAATTCCTATGCTAATATGCGTTTACGGATTAAATGATCATGTTCAAAACTAAACTAATTCCATTAAATTCTTGCTTTGACACATTCACACAAAGCATACATATGCAATAAAATGTTCACACAATTTCAATCCTAGTCAAGACTAATATAATATGATATGAAAAATTCACACACATATGACATGTTAACGCATAAACTTCCCCACACTTAGACATCACATTGTTATTTCTTTTTACTTTTATGTATGTTGTGTGCATGAAACTAATCATGGACATTGAGGTGGCGATGATGTTAGTAAAGGAATTTGAACACCTTAAGTAGTAAAGTACTTATAAATCTTCTTAATATTGCATCACTATCATTGCTATTCTTGCACAATCTCCTTCATACCAAATTAAAGACCTTCTCCTAGCCTTCCTCTTCATCATCTTTTGTTTCTTCATTTGTTGAGACCTCTATTTACTGCTGCGCTCGTGCAGAACTCAAACTGGCTTATCTTGTTATATGTTTCACATGAGTTTTGGAACTAATATCTCAGAGTTCCATATGATGGACTTCTCAGATCTTATCTTACATTAATTGAGTGTGATTTAAAAACTTAGGAAAAGCAATAGTTTAGTCCTTTGACTCTATAGTAAACAACAAGCATGGTAACAAAATGTCCCAAGCCAAGATGACTGTGTTTCTTTTCAAGAACAGCAGCTATATAATGAAAAATATAGGTGGTTATACAAACTTAAACATTAGTATCCATGCACTATAAAAAGAATAAGTCTTTAATAGAATATTTATTGCTTTCTGATTTATCAAAAACAATATGAAACATAAACTTATGTAGTGACAGATGTTTAGGACTAAGAATAACATTTTTATAGGCATTTCTAATGGCAAAGTTAATCAACCTCATTAATTGTTTCCAATACCTCTTAGCATGAAAATTATCATGTTTTTAGATTTTGTTAGACCTAGGAAATCCACCAGTTTGGTCCATAATAGGTGTTTAATTTTTGATATATTTAATCATTTATATTTAGCGATTAATGACATGAAAATGCTTAAGATACTCACTTTAATTCATATATGATTTTAGGTACAATTTGGAAGCAAATAACTTAAAGAGAGTCAAAAGTACTGTATTTGGGTTATTTTCTAAAGATCAATTTTTATTTATCTTTATGGAGCAAAAAGAAGAAAATTTTAAAAGCAAGTTATTGGAAAAAGAGGTAAAAACGACAATGCAATATGCAGAAAATACAGAACAACAAGGAATAAAACACTGGCACGTATGGAAAACGTAAGCATTTAATGCACAAGTAGTCTACGTTTCATGCCTCATAAGTGGCGTGAACAGAGGCATGGAAAAAAAGAACCTAGCTGATTAATTTGCCCCATCAAGGAACAGGACACAACCAAGGTAAAGTGCGACATGATACATCTACGTTTAATGTAGTTTTTTGCATTAAACGCAGACTAGGAGAAGTAAACAACGCATTAAACACACAACGTGTCTACGTTCCAAAAGGAGAGGTGTGAGCAGTGAGGTTTTAAAGAGTTGTGATTGAACCCAAGTTTTTTTTATATCAATTGGTGACATTTTCATGATTTTTATTACACTCCTTTGCTCTTATTTTAAGATTTTATGCTTAATTTAACTCTTGAGTGCTTGCCTTTACTTTATGTGGTTTGAGAGTAAAATTGTCATAAATAATTAGTAATTGCACTAAATTAATTTTCTAGAACAATTGATACTGCAAACTATCATTTGTTTATTGTAGGAGACTCAAGAAGTAGAGCCAAGGAGTGAAGGTTGAAGATGATAAGTCAACAAGTCAATAGGGCAACAGGAAAGTTTGCCGCGACGAAGTATGAAAAATTAATGTAGAAACTCTTCGGAAAAAGTTCGCTGCGGAAAAGGTATATGTTCACGCCATGGCAAAAGTTGATGCTCAGTTAATAAAATCTTTCGAGAAAAGTTCACCGCGGCGACCCATTTTGTGAAAAATACCTATTTTAGGTTAAATGACAACGAGAGGTAGACACACACATGAGACTACACACACACTTTTCATTATCTTTCTCTCATCTCCATCTATGTACACCTTCGTTCTCTCTTCTGCATTCACGGTGGTGAAGTCTCTTGTAGCCATACTTGGCTAGACATCCCGATCCTTTTGAAGATGTAGCAATAGCTTGAGTTCAACGGGTTTAAAAGGGGAGTAGCTTAATCCATTTTTAGCTATGATTTATCAACTCCTAGGTTTAGGATTTGTGGTTTGTAGTTAAACATTCTTGATTAGAGTTTAATCAAGTGTTGGATATTAATTATATTGTGGGATTTGTTGATGTAGAACTGTGAGCTTAAATATATGAACTCTCATATATGTCTATTTGTGATCTTTTTGAATCGCTTTTATCATGCATAGTTGTGCTTGATATTGATTTTATTTGAGATCCCAAAATGACTTATTGCATTGACTTAACCACTACATGTTGGATCGGAAAAAGAAAACATGATTTGTTTGGAAAAACGGTAGATTTCAAAACTTTTAAGAAATCAATACTTGCAGCAGAAGTAACAAATCCAAATCAACATGCCAATCCATACATGATATGGTATGAGGATAATAAAATATAAACAAGATCAGGAGTATTACCGACTCCTTCGCTACAGCTTTAAATCCTCGCTGCGCTATCCTCTCCTTCTTCGTATATCCAAATCCTTTGCCTTTGACTCTTTTCCTTTAGCAATCTACTTTCTCCTT
>JANIJH010000006.1:37190492-37203017 GCA_024520975.1 Erythroxylum areolatum
ATTTATTTCGATAGTTCATCCATCTAATGGCTAGAGATTGGAAGTGTTTGTTTGTTTGTTTTGTTTTCAATGTCTAGGAAATTTCTTTCTATTTTTCATATTTAGCATTACATTGTAGAGTTATTTATACATGTATTAACTATCATAAAAATTAAAAATATCTATAAATACTATGGTAGTAATTACAAACATTCTAGAATTTCTAGTTAACTAAATATAAGGCAGAATATTTGAGAATCACTAAGCTTAAGAGGTGGCTGACAATGTATAACAATCAGCCACTCTCGAGCTTATGGGTAAAACAACGGTGAGCTTGTTTCATAGTTGAAGAAAAGTATAATTCCTCAATCAACGACGGAGCTACATGGGGCTTAGTGGTGCACTGGGCCTCCCAAAATTTTTTTAAAAAATTATTTTTAATATATATATATATATATTAAAAAACGGAGTTATTTAAGGATCAGTGATGTACTGAGCTCTCCAAAATTTTAAAAAATTAATATTCAAACTCTCCTATATTAAATTTCTGGCTCCGTCACTGTCCTCAATGCTATTGTCATATCATCATCAATCTAATCTGTAGCAAAGATGTGACAAACAAATAGTGCATTTTTAGCAATTAAATTCTAAAATGAATGTCAATCTCGATGATATATGTGAAAGCGAGACATAAACAGCAACAGTGAATGTAGCATTAAGGTTATCACATTATAAGGCGGAAGTGAGAGATGAGAGTCCAATTTCACTAAGCAAAAAAGTGATCCAAAAAAATTTAGTAGCAGCAAGAGCACTATTTTTATATTCAACTTCAACAATAAATTTTGTAACAGTTGGGTGTTTCCTAGAACTCTAACAAATAATATTTGACCCGATGTGTGTGCTTTGCAACCAGCTTGGTGAATCTCGAGATCATTTGTTTTTTGAATGTGTTTACTCTAAGGCGATTTGGAGCCATATTATACATTTGCGTGGTTTGTTTATACACTCTTATGAATGGAGTGTGGTTTTAAATCTCATTACCGGGGAATTTTGAGATGGAAGGACTGACAGTCTCTTAATCCGGATGTCGTTTCAGCTGGTGATTTATCACTTATGGAGGGAGAGGAACCGTCGGATTTATAAGCAGCAAGAGAGGTTGAAGTATGAATTGGCAGATTTTATTGTAAATGCCACTAAGGAGGTGCTTATTGTGTTTGGAAAACATGTATGCTTGAGCCTGGATATGCGTAGGCGTTGGTCTGTTTAATGGGTGGGTCGCTTTTGGGTGTTTATTTGGAGGAGGTCATTTGGAATGCCTCTGTCTGTGACTGTTTTCAGTCTTTTCCCTTTTCTAAGGGTTGTACATAGTCGTTATTTTTTTTCTCTTTGAGTAATATCATTCCTTAAAATTTCAAAAAAAAAATATTAGACTTAAGACATATACAATAACTTGAGGTGGAGCAACAATCAACAAGACAACTCACTCACTCAACTAGAATACGTGTGGAGGGTAAGTTATATGGGTTTAGTTAGGTAAATGCCATATGACAAAGTAGCTTTCGTTTATCGTAGAATCCGTTTAATCGCAATGTAGTGAATGTTGGTAAGGTAATGGATAATTTGGTATCCTTTGTTCACTGCAAATTGAACATTTGTTTAGGTTAAATAATAGTATTAAGGAGCCCCAATAGTGTTATACTATTTAGTAATGTTATAGTATTTAATAGGGTCAGAAAGTGGGAGACCATGGTTCTTTGATAAAGGTAAAGTAGGAATAATAAGTGTACCAATGGATTTGGAATGATCAATGTGAGTTCGAAAAGAAGATCACAAGTGCATTTGTTTTATGTTATATGGAGATCAATGGGGGTGTTTATAACTTCAATGCCAAGGTAATAGTGAAGAGAGTCAAGATCTTTAATGGTGAAAGTGGTGTGAAGGCCACGAATAAGGGTTTGAATGAATGATTGTGAAGAACCTGTAACCAAGATATTACTCAAATAAATGAGTAAGAAGGTAGTGTGGAAGGAAGATGTATAAATAAAGAAAGGAATGGCAAACTTGGAGGAAACAAAACTAAGATCACAAAGTTTCTGACTCAAGTTTATTAAATGAAGCTCTATAGGTTTATTTAAGGCTATGAAAGGCTTTGTTCAAATGACACAAATAGTTGGGTTAATGAGGATCAGTGAACTTGATAGTTGACTCATGATCACTGGTTCTTGAAGGTCACTACATAACAAGGCATTGTTATGTCAAGTTGATGAATGAACCAATTCTGAAATATGACAAGGGTGAGAAAGATGCGAATAGCTATAAGTTTAATAACAAAGCTAAATGTGTTAGTATAATCAAGGCCAAGAGACTAGTGAAACCTTTTAGTAACAAAGAGAGCCTTATAGTGATCAAAAGTACCATTATATTTACGCTTAGTACGAAAGACCTATTTAGAACTAATAATTATTATGATAGAGATCATTGAACTCATCTCACATTAGCTTGTTGCAAATGTGAGAATTTGTTTGCTTGAGTAAACGAGGTAGGATTTGACTATATTGGAGCTTGAGTAGTGCTGATGTAGGTTATATGATCAAGAAAGGCTTGGGTTTTTATAAGTGCAATCAGCAGTGCAACCAACCATAGGATGCAAAGGTGGTGATGACGATGGAGTTAGTAAAGCGTGAGACAGTAAAGCAAAATTTGGAGAAGATGGGAGAGGTAATGGAGTATTTATGGGAGGGATAGGGCCAAAAGGAAGACGTAAAGAACAATTATTGGATTGGGTGTAGAGGAAGTGGAGGATTTGGAAAAAGAAGAAGTTAATTTCAAGGAATTTGACATGTTGAGAGATAAAGATTTTGTTAGTGAGAGGGTAGTGACATCCTTTGTCATAGGGAAAGTAACTGATTAAAATAAAGGAAAGGGATTTTTGAGTGAGTTTCTCAGGATGTACAAAGTTGAAAGTTGAAAATTGAAGGCAAAGAATGTAGTATAAGGTATGGAGGAGTTATGAAGTGGGGTTAAGTGATTATTTGTAGATTACATATACCAAAAATGATTTGTGGTATGTAGGATGTAGGATGTTAGGATGTAGGATGTAGGATGTAGGATGTTAGATAAGCCTAAGGTTCCTTTGATTCTCCTTTTGGTAGTCTAAAGATTCATATGTTGGAATTTCAAGCTTTGTACAGAACCTCTTATTATTTAAAGTCTTTCTAACTTACCAAAAAAAAGGATTTGTGGTAGTTATATAACTAGCCTTTTATAGATTTGGCATTTTACAGGAGATATGTTGTAATTTTTATATGATAAATTAGTATTAGAAATGAAACCTTATGAAGTAAATGGTTTCTTATAAAAGGAAGTTGGGTTATTATAAGAAAAGTTAGGTTTCGGCTAGTAGTTTGTTGTATTGGATGTGCTAAGTCAAGAATGAAGGAGACGAAAATGGGCCTGGGATGGACATAAATCATAAAGACCACAGAGTGATGCCTTATGTCTATGACATATTATTCCCAAAGTGAATTAAAGAATGCTAATGAACCTGATTGGAATGTTGAGAGCTCGATTTCAAATCGCCTTTATTATTTTTTTATTGATGTGATTTTAAAGTCCTAATGAAGATTAATGAAATGTAATCTGACTTTGCTTATAAAGAAACAACTTGGCATGTAGATTAAAGAAGGTCAATAGGGTTTCAAGATCTTTAATTATAGTAATGAATGAATCAAAATCATATGGCAAGCCATTAAGGGTAAAAAGTTCCAAATCTTCTACCAAAAATTATAGAGAGATAGTTAGCTATATAGGAGTCAACTTTTTTAGTTGCTTGGAGTCGATGTATGAGTGTAGATTTGTGGGTGGAAGTTTGCAATAGGATTTTAAGGGTGGTTCATAAGTCTTTTGTTTTTTTTAATTATACAATTATTAATTACAAATTTTTATTAAATTAAGATTAAGAAAATCAATTTTTATCCAGACTAGAGATAATAAAGAAGCTTAATAAAGGACATGATTAAATAAGTTAAAGTCCAGTAAGGAAAATAAGCCTCAACTAGTATGGGTTGGTTATTTATTAGGCCTATGATGGGTAGGCCCAATAAGGTTCCTATAAATAGTTGCTAAGGTCTCTTGTTACCTATTAAAACATAAGGATATACAACTTTTATAAAGTCTGATCGAAAATTTCAAAAGCTTGTTTATATGTTAAAGAGCTTGTTTAAATAGTTCAGCAACTTGTTCATCACTCAATAGATTGCAAAATTGGTATTATTTTTTTGCATTTTCTCTATTAATAGAAGTTCATGGTTAATCTTAGGTCTATAATTAAGGTTCAAGTTATGATTAACATGTGGTATCAGAGTGGTTATATGATTGTATGAATTTGAATGAATATTTTCAAATTTATCCATAAGGAAATTAGAGAAATTATCTATTTTATCTTATATAAATTGTATCTTTGTTATTTGATTCTTGTAAAATATAGTTAGAATATGGTAAAAGGTCATTGGAAATGTTGTCTAAATTTGTCTTTTTTTGGCGATTAGAGGGAAAGGTAATGAAGATGTAGCCAACTACTTTTGGGATACACTCAATGTATGGTGTTTGTGATAAACGTGCATTAGATAGCTAGCACATACGGGAGCCAAGCATCAAACGTATGTCAAACATATTGAACACATGCTCCCCATAGTAGTTGGCACATCTATGCATAACACACATGTGATCCACGTGCTATAAAGGCAGTGCATATATGTGCATGCTATGCACCTTATGCATCCAAAGACACATGAGGCTCTGGCATATGTTGAACATGCATCATTCATAGCACATATGTTGTTGACGTCAGCATATTATAGGAAAAAACTTAAAATTTACAAAATGGTCCTTTATGTTATTATGGGTCAATTTTTAGGGTCTTGTGAATTTGTAAAGTGAGTTTTTATTTTCTGAATTTATTATATGGGTAATAAATAAGGTTTAACTTCAGAAAAAACAAGTAAGGCTATTAAATTCATAATTGAGTGAATTTTCGTTCGTTAGACTTAAAATAAAAAAGATATATGTGGTTTTGGTATCTTATATAGTGTATTTATTATTTAGTATCATATGATTATCACTCTAATTGAGATTTTCTTTATGATAAATTTTCAAATAAATTTTATTGGGCTAAACATTTATTGGATCTCTCGTAGAGAGCATATATTAATCGAGTGCTACAAAGGTTTAATATAGCTAATTGTAAAGATGTCATAGCACTTATCTTTTATGATGAGAGATTATCTTTAGCATAATGTCTAAAGAATGATACAAAGAGAGAGGCTATGAAGAATGTACTTATTCTAGTGCAATTGGTAGCTTGATGTATGCCTAAGTGTGTACTATATTGGATATTGCATTTGTTGTTGAACTGTTGAGTAGGTATCTAGCTAACCTAAGAATAAATCATTAGAATCTAATTAAGCAAGTTTTGAGATATCTAAAGGGAACTAAGGATTATATATTGACATTTAGCAAAGTCAACAGTCTAGACCTCATAGGTCATACAATTTAAGATTTTGCTATGTGCCCAAATGATAGGAAGTCTACATGGCTAATCCTGTTCAATTATATTGTGATAATCTTTTTCATGTATTACTTAGTAATAGTAATAAGAACATCATAGGATCTAAGTATTTAGAGGTCAAATATCTAACTATAAAGGCATTAATACAAAAAGGTAACATTGAGGTGGAGTATTTAAAGATTAAGTACATGCTTATTGATCCTTTAACTAAAGTACTTCGCCAGTTATTTTTTAGAACATGTATATAGTATGGGCTTATTGAAGTTTTCAGACATTGTTAATTAGGGATTGCTCTATTTGCTCTTGATATATTTGTACAGACTTTAGGTATTGTGATAATATATTTTTATATATATTATGGTCATCATTTTGTTCTCAATCACATAGTTTATTGTACATTGTCATAATATAGGTGAAAGCCTTAAGATCTATGTCGATCTTAAGTATTTTAAATGTTATTAAGCATATATATACATATTGACTTTAAGCCTATGTCTTCAGGATACATACAGATACATATATAAATCCATGGATTTGATGAGATATAGGAAGATATAAGTATTAAATCCCATAAGAGTTTTCTCTAATATAGTTTAGCATTTAGTAAGAGAAAGCAAATTTCTTTGATGTGGTTTAGTATACATTTTGGAGAAATTAAGACCAACAAATGGAAAGATGATACATTAAGAGTAAGATATCAAGAGTATGATAATGAAGAGTCAGAAGTAAAACTCGAAGCCTGGGATGGGGACAAGACGCTGCTATCAATATAACTCATGAGATCACAGGTTAATAAGATATGTTTCACTTGTTTTCTCCGAACTAGATAATTTGTATTGTTCAAAGTATGTAATATTTTTGATGGGTGGTAATAGGCTAAGTTGTGATACCAAAAAAAAAAGGGGAGAGGCCAAGATAGTATATTTATAATGATAGAAGAAGGTGTTGGTAATTTAATTGTGTTGAAAAGAGAAAAAGACTGTAGGGTGGGGAAAAAGAATAAGGAAAAACTAGAATAGAAAAGACCATGTTAGTGGTTCTAATACTAATTATAAGGTGGACAATGTAAAGTTATTTACATGTGCGTTACCTATCCTTGAGAAAAAGAAAGAATTATATATATTATGAAATCCCTGATTATATGATTCTAAGAAATTTAAATAAATTTTGCAATATAAGTGATCTTTTTTATGTTTTTAATTTAAGTATTCTCTTACATAAGAATGCAAATGCAACTTTAGATTAGTAAGGCAAAATCTTTCACTGAAAAATAAAAAAGATATGTATCTATCCCACTGTTTAATACATATAATTCAACCGTAGAAATTTGATAATTATTTTAAATTGTCGTATAACTGAAAGCATATTATAATCTTATTTATTAGTGAAGAACATTGAAAGTCAGCACCTTTTTCAAAAAAAAAAATGTGATAAGAGTTTTTGCAATTGTTTGACGTGAAAAAGTCACTAGTGTTTAATTTAAATGGTAAAGAAAAGGGGAAAAAAAAACAAGAAAAGTAAAAGTGCACGCTGGAATTTTAAAACTAGTAATCAGTTAAAGTCGGATGATTGTCCTTAAAAGTTGAAATAGGTTCAATGTAAGAGCAAAGTTGCGAGACAATGTGACCAACTAAGATAGGTTTATGTCTGCATAAAACCCATACAAAATCTCAAATTTTCAAAAAAGTAGAAGTTGCAACAATTAAACCTCCATAGGTTTCGTACTAAGCCATACATAATGATTATGCTTTTATTCTTAAGCCGACCACATTATTGTATGTTGGAGGTACATAATATGTTCCTTGTCTTAATCTACACTAACTTTTTGTCTCTCAAAAAACAACTAGCCTCCTAGAGTAAATGTTAGGATAGTTGATTGATGGTAGAAAGCAACGGCTGTCTTGAAAGGCAAGCTGCTAAAAACCAAGTCAAGCAGACATGTCAATTTGGGATTGCTGCAGCTAAGTCTTCACGCACCAACTTATGCTCGACCAAATATGCTTTTGTGCTGCAAATGCTGAGTTTTCATGTCATTTTCATGGGCGGACAATCTTTGTTTAGTTACTTCTGTAGCGTAAGTGGACACATGTCAATTTGGGATTGCTGCAGCTAAGTCTTCACGCACCAACTTATGCTCGACCAAATATGCTTTTGTGCTGCAAATGCTGAGTTTTCATGTCATTTTCATGGGCGGACAATCTTTGTTTAGTTACTTCTGTAGCGTAAGTGGACGGACTCATTCATGCCTCATAGTTTGACTAAAATTTTACCCATTTTCCCTTCGCCAATGAGCCACGCTCCACCTAATTTATGATCTTCCGTGTGCCAGTATCTCTCCATGATTTTCCTTCCCGTAATTCAAATCTTGATTAATCTTTATAAGAAAAAGTTCATCTTCAGAGTTTTTTCATTTAAATTTACAAGAATAAATTATTCCCAAACTTGAAATGAAGACTAATTATAAATGTATTCAGATTGAAATTTGAACACTATACTATTTCTTACTACAGTTAAAACCGAAATGAAGACTAATTAACATTTTTATTTGAACTTAAATTTTGATACTTTCCACACAACAAGATTTTAAGAATGTTTTTATTGGAATGATAAATAAGTGAAAGGGGAAACAATAACAATCATCATTATTTTTTATTAATTACAGTCAATATTTTACATACATAAATTTGCCCCAACTATATCTACTTCATGTAAATTGTTACATGGAAATGATACAAATGATCCATGAGTCAACATGCTTATTATACTTTCTTTCATATTTACAATAAAAATATAAAAATGATTTGGGTATGTGAAATATATATCTATTTATATAGCATACAAACAATAATAAGTATTCTTTCAAGTCGTCTATTATACTCAATTCAAAATTTTTAAATTTATATAGGAGAATACAAAAATCCCCATAAAACAATAAAGTTTAAGGGTAAATTATCATAAAATCTTAACCTTATCTCAATTTTGTAATATTAGCATAAATTTTAAAAAGTGACATTAAAATATCCAAACTTTCAATTTGTTGCAAACATAGCCCAATGTTAGGTTTTTTGTTAATGTTATATGTCAAAATTTTTGTACTTGCCACGTGGCTACCACACGTCGACTTTTTTCCATCTAATTATTTTTTATTTTATTAAATTATAAAACATAAAACCTATTTTTGTGTCTTTCCTGATAAGCCATATGCTTTTACCTTGATACATTTTCAAACTTTTATCTTTTTATCTTATTATAATGGCCACAGTCGTAAATACCGTCACATTTTTTGTAAAAGCAAACGCCTCAGTCAATCTCCAAATCCTACAATGGCCTCGTCATGATCCACAAATGTCAAGGCGTGGTACTAGACTCTCCTTAAGCTCATATTAGCACTCCACAACAAGATATGACTCCCCAAAGTTGTGAAGCTCTAATACTTTTGTGCGACGTTGTTTTCTTTACTTTAAACCTATCTCACACTACCTTGGAGCATCCTAAATGTGGGACTTGTCTGAATTTCAATGATATGGACTTTTGCTCGATTGTGGGTAATTAGATATTGAAGGACTTAGTTTATGTCGTTATTTGTCTTCCGATTAATAAGCCAGTAAGAGCTAGTCTTTAGTTATAGTTGGGTAGTTGCGGTTTCTTTTCCAATTTTATAGCATAGTTGTTATTCTTCAGTAATGTGAGATTTCTATTTAAATTGTTGGACTTTTTAAATTGGTTGGATTTATAAGGAAGAATAATATTTCAATTTAAGATCATTGCTCCTGATCAACAAGTGTAGCTTACCTCCTTCCATTTAGAAGGAAGTGCTCTATAATGGCATCAATGGTTAACAAAATTTTGAGAACCACCTGCTTGGGATGAGTTTACTAAAGTCCTTTACACTTTAGGGCAACTAACTACGAGGACCCTTTAGAAGCTCTCACCTGATTGAGACAAACTTCAACGATAGCAGCTTATTAAGAAACATTTGAAAAGCTTTCTCACCGTGTTGATGGCTATCTAAAAACTTTCCTTATTGGTTGTTTTATTACAAGACTTCGGGACGATATCTATTTAGATTTATAAATTAAACAACCACATACCTTGGTAGATATGATAGGAGTGGCTCGACTTATTGAAGAATGGGATTAATTACTACAAAAAAAACTAGCCAATCGATTTGCTCCCATCCAGGTTTGATGCTGCCAAAGTCAAATCCTAATTTGACGATTGGTATACTAGGACCTGCACCTAACCAATGTGAAAATAAAAGTTCAAGTATTCTAACCGTATTTCAATAAATAACTAATTAAAAGGCACAAGAATGTCGAGAAAAGGGGTTATGCTGCTATTGTGATAAGAAATTTGTTCTAAGTCACCAATATGTTCATCCACAACTGTATATAATAGAAGATTCTTCTCCACTAGCCTTGGATGAAGAGAATACTACTGAGCCTAAGTTGGAAAATTAAGAAGTTGAGTATGAAATCTCTTTTCGATGCAATTATTGGAGCCAACCATCCCCAAAAGATACATGTATTGGGCAAGCTGAAAAATAAAAATGTTACAGTACTTGTAGATGGTGGTAGCACACATAACTTCATTGATCAAGCTATAGTGATTAAGTATGGTTTGCCAATAGTTTAGAGTAAGAAGTTCCAAGTCATAGTAGCTAACTGAGAGAAAATAAAATGTGTGGGACAATGCTAAGCACTCACAATAATCATCCAAGTTAAGCCTGTTACAACAAATTATTATGTTCTTCCTATTACAACATGTTAGTTGGTTCTGGCAGTATAATGGCTGGAGACTCGTAGACCAATTGAACAAACTACAAGTAGCTGACTATGACATTCAAGCTTGGGGGAGTCTCTCACATATTTCAAGGGTTAAGGTAGACTGGTATTGAATCTTTAACAGAAAAGGAAGGTAGTTGCCTACAAGGTACGACCTTTCTCTTCCAAATTCTACTTTATGTTATTAACCCCCAATAAAACTCATAGCCTCTTGACATCGACCACCTCCAACATCCTACCACCAAAACACATAATCACCATATTCCTTTGTAGCCAAACACAGAGCCAATAAGTGTTAGACTATATCGATACCTTTATTACCAAAAAATAAAAATAGAAAGGATGGTGAAGGAACTTTTGCAATTTGGATTAATAAGGCATAGTAATAGCCCATTCTCATCACTAGTTCTATTAGTAAACAAAGCAGATGGGGATTGGTGATGTTGTGGTGATATTGGAGCCAAATTCTTCCCTAAATTGTATTTAAAGGCTGATTATTATCATATTAGAGTACAAGAGGAAGGTATGCCAAAAATAATATTCAAACCCATTAAGGGAATTATGAGTTTGTGGTGATGTAGTTTGGCCTCACCAATGCCTCAACAACATTCCAAAGCCTCATGAATGACCTTCTCCACCCGTACCTTTGGAATTTTATTTTGGTTTTCGTTGATGACTTTCTCATCTATTTAAGGAAATGGGAAGAGCACGTTTCAAATCTCTGAATTGAACTCAACATTTTAGCAACTAATCATTTATTTGCCAAAGAATCAAAGTGTAGGTTTAGTGTTTCACAAGTTGACTACTTGGGCCATATTATTTCTAAACAAGGTGTAGCAGTCGACCTTGCAAAAATACAAGTTGTTCTTGAAAGGCCAACACTAACACCAACACCAACAACATCGAAAAATGTTCGTGGATTTCTTGGATTAGTAGGGTATTTCAAGAAATTCATTTGTCATTTTGGAAGCATAGTTGCCTTATTTACCTAACTCTTGTCAAAGGAGGGATCTAAATGGAATGAGTCGGTTAAGTTAACCTTTAAAAAGTTAAAAGAAGCACTGACTTCTTCACCAGTACTATACCTTTTAAATTTTTTCTAACAATTTATATTTAAATGTGACACAAATGGGGTTGGAATCAGAGCAATATTCTCCCAAAATAATAGACTAGTAGTTCATTTTAGTGAAGTTCTAAAAGGATCAGCTTTTTTGTTGTCTACTTATAAGAAGGAGATGTTAGTTATTGTCAAATCTATTTAAAAATGGAGTTTATATTTACTTAGTTAATCTTTTACTATCCATATTGATAAGAAGAGTCCTAAGTATCTACTTGAGCAATGAATTACTACTTCAATACAAATTTGTTGCCTTTCAAATATCCTTGGCTATGATTATAAGATCGAGTACAAACGAGGCTTTGAAAATCAAGCTATCGATTCCTTATCTCATGTGGTTGAATTTTAGTTCCAATCAATTTCAATGCCCTGTTCAAATTGGTGGCATGTGTTATAAGATGAGGATAAGCAAGATTCTTTTTATGTGGCTCTTTCTCATACATAATCACATAATCAACTAGTACAACGATATAGGGTATGGCTCAAAAGAGATAAGGTTTAATTGATTCCTAACTTTGCTTTGATCCAACAAATAATTGCAGATTGCCACTCGTCAACCACTAGAGGGCATTTTGGGTCCCATAAAACATTCTCTCGCATTAAGGATAACTTCTTTTGGCCTAATAAGTGCTAAGTAGTAAAGAAGTTTTTACAACAATGTGATATTTGCAAAAGATAAACAAGACTGATTGTATGAAGCCAACTAGGCTACTCTAACCATTACCAATTCCTTTTATAATGTGGATAGAGATATCAATGGATTTTATTGAAGGATTGTCACCATCAAGCCACCACACTGTCATCATGGTCATGGTTGATTGGTTAACAAAGTATGCTCACTTTGTAGCCTTAAAACATCAATTCGTTGCAATTATTGTTGCCAAGGCATTTGTAGCTAATGTTGTCTAGCTCCATGGAATTCCAACCTGTAGGAAAATCCCGGGAGGTACATCACATGTACCGGCAGCGGAAAACAAAAATTTTTGTTCCCGGGACTTTCCTGAAACCCAGGATCCAGGTGTCGGTATGAATACATCAACCTAAATAGCCAAAAGAGACTATCTCTAAAGGTATCCACG
>JANIJH010000006.1:37217232-37227449 GCA_024520975.1 Erythroxylum areolatum
ACTTTGGACCGTCTAAAGAACCGAGCTAAATTTTTAAGTATGAAAATGGTTTTATGATGAATAAGATTTAAAAAAAAATCTATATCGGGATTTTCGGATTAGAGATTGGATATTTGGTAACGGGTTATAAGAGTTCATAAGGAATCATGTGTACGTATTGAGGGAATGTGTATAAGTAGTTGGGTTCCGAATACGGGATCCAACAGAAGAACATAGGGGCAACGAAGAAAAAGGAAAAGAAGAAGAACGATATATTTTTCATTTAATTAATGATAAAAAAACATTGTTTTCCTTTAAATTTAGACAACAATACTAACATCATTTGAATTTCCCAATGGAATGATAATTATGTATGTAAATTGCTGACGAAATGAAGATTTTTCTATCAGTAAACTTCATCGCTAATTTTTATCGTGAATCATTGCCGCCTATTTTTACGACAACTTTCACCATTATGTTGTTAAATCTCATTGACAAAGTTTCATGAATTAATTCCTTCCTCCTTTAACGATGGATTTTTTCTATAGAAAAATACCATTTTTATCGATGGAAATAAATGTCCGTCGTTAATTTACTATGAAAATTTAACGTAGATAATTTTTCATCAAAAATTTGTCATTTTCTTGTAGTGTATGTTATTAGGATGAACTTTTTTTTTGTAGAAGTTATGATGCTTAGTGTTTTGCATTGTCTATTGTAGCCTTGTTGAGTTGTAAGGTTGAATTTCTTTCTTTTTTTTACCAATACAATTACTTTTTAAAATGATTCTATTTCATGGAACATAAATTTTTTACATGGAATAAAAGTAATGTATTCCACGTAATTTGGTAATTATTACCAAAACTTCATGTATAATAAAATTAACCTTACATTTATTCATGGCTTAAGATACAGTTAGAGAAAATAATTAACTTTTTAACTTTTATTATAAATTTTTTTAATAAATATAATAATGTGTATGATTTCTTACCACTACTATATTCATTGTATTCATGTAAGTTATATATTTACAATTTAATTATTGAAATATTTTTAAAACTAAATTTAAGATGTTATATTAAATTTAATATCTGGTATGTTCTATTGCAAGTGACAGTGACAATACAGGCACTACAAGAAATTAATGCAATTTGTGACATTTTATTATTAAAACGTCACTGTTGGTGTACTTAAAACGTTCTACCTCTAGGAGCAAAACGATATCGTTTTGGTTTTCTTAAAACCTCTACTCGAGTCCCCTTCCCCCTTGCACGTTGTTTCCTTCTCCAAATCTGCTCTGCCATTCTTCCTTCTCCAGATTGCTCTGTCGTCTGTTGTCTACGTGTTCTCCTTCGAGCTACTGCGTCTCTGGCCATTGTAGTCATCTTCTCCGATGTATTTTGTCAAGGTATTTTTGTCTTCTCTCTATCTTTTTAATGTATTTTACGGGATTGTTCATTTCGGGAGTTAAGGAATGTCCGTGTGTTTTTGCTACCTTGAATGAGTTTCATTTTGAAAATTTTTTCCTTTACCGTGTTAGGTTTATTACGCAACAAACATTTGTAGTTTGCGGATGCTAAAGACTATACTGTTTTCAATTAGTTGAGAGTATAATCTAGTATAAAGAATTATTTACATATGTACATTCATACCCATTAAATAGTTAAATTTATCTGAAAATTAATGGGTACATACGTACATTCATACCCATTATTTGATTAGTATGACGTAGCCTTCAATCTTAGAAATTTGGCTTTTTTATGTATGTGTTTGTGTCATGCATGTGAGAGAAATGAAGTTGAATCAATATACTTTTTAATGTTGTGGTTAGAATGTTCCATTATAAGATAAGTTGGGGAATGATCCTGTCATATTCTTTTTCCCTATGGTTTCTATGTGAAGTAATATCTTAGATTAGGGTACTGCCAATAAGATTGCTTAACCATTCATTGCTTTCAATAACTCCTACCTTAGAGAGAGTAGGGAAAATATAGATGTTTGTTCTATTAAGAGGGCTTATCTTATACTAGTTGTCTAATCATAAATAAGCAGACTTGCCATTCCCTATTCTACAAGTGATGTCTTTATAAAATGTTTCTCGAGGTTGAATAGTTAGGCCATGAACTAAGAAGTACTAGAGATACATCTTGACTGCCAAAAACTCCTACATTTTAAGAAGTAAAAATGAATCCATTTGTTAGGATATGAAATTATAAAAAATGAATAAGCCTAGTTGTCCCCATTGCTATCCTCATTGGTATCAAAATCCTTACCCTCTTTAGGCACATGTAACTTATAACAATTTAATTAATTTATTAATATCTAATTACTTATGTTAAAGGTATAAATAAATATTTAATATCTAAAATAAATTCATCTTATTAATAATTAATAGTATATTAAATTATCATATTTTATTAATAAAAATAATATAAAAATTAGTTTAATATGATAGTAATTTAAGTCTTTCATTGAATTTTATTTTATTATGTAATAAAATGAATAAATAAAATTATTAAGTTCTTATTTTATTTATAATTATTTTATATAAGCAATAAATAATGATCTAACTGGGTCTTATATTTTTGGAAATTAAATAATAAATAGAATTACAATACAAGAGCATTAAAACATAAAGTACATCCTTCTTGGAATGAGCAAAGGGGCTAATAAAACCCCTAATACAACTGACTATGTGAGACAAAGGTTGTGAATATAGTACAATATGCTTCCTATCCCTTGTGTAAGGTTTCGTTTTTTTCTGATAGGTTCTATCTTGTTGCCAAATGTGAGCTACATTGTACATGAATTTGGTTGGCCATAAGTTGCTCCTTGACAACCTATATATTGTCACATAATACATGTTCCTTTGCTTTTTTTTTTTTGTCCTTGGAAATGTCTAGCATTCCTTTCTTTTTGAATATTATTTGGGGATCTACCAAATGCTATAATGTTCAAACAATGTAGTTTTTATGACACCTATTGATATGTAGCTTTTCATTTTTCGAATTAAATATGATTAACAATTTTAATAAGGTTTACCTTTTTCAATTATTTGTGCTAAATTTTATTCAACCTTTTTTTTTTCTACTAAAAGACAAGTATAGTTAAATGTAATATGTTAAAACCTATAATTTGGTAAAAACAAACATTTGTTAGATAGCCAATACACCACTGGATCCAGAAACATCATTTATCCTTGCATATATGATCTATCGTATATGGATACTTCTCGTGAATTTATCAGATATATACAACCTCTAAGAAAAGTAATAATGTTCATTTAGTTTAAGTAGCAAATATATGATTTGGTTACAAAATACACCAAATTAGTTATCATAGGTTGAAATACAATGATACACAATATCAATTGTTTAGTTTGTGAACATGGTGGTTACTATATTGAACAATATCTATTCATAAGATTTTATACATTTAATTGCTGAAGTTTAGTTCTAATTTATTGTGCTTTATGATAGATACTATTTCCAAGTGTGAGGAGGAGATTGTTGGAGGAGCTATTGGAAAACAAGAAGCAGGTATGCTAACTTATAAGTATCAAGTTGCTGGATTGTTAATTGATTTGTTTGCATTCATACTATAACTATTGAATGTGCTCTATGAAATGCCATATTTTGCTCTATGCAATTCCACTAAAGTATTAGATAAATAATACATTAAGTAAATTGCCAAGAGTTGATGTATGAATTACAAAGCTATTGTGTATTAGGTGATTGTATGTTTCTATTTATTGAGACCTTTGATGAAAAGTGTCAAACTATCTCATTAAGCATACGAGTAAGAGTCTTTGTTGATTTGCCACTAACATAACATAATGTTCTCATTCTTATATTTAATTAATAGGTATTTTTTGTTCTATGGATAAGAGTTGGATGAATATTGTTAGGGTTTCCCGTGAATACATTGATGGAGTGAGAATGTTTATGAATTTTGTGGCTAAAAAAAAGGGTAAAGATTGTGAAATTTCTTGCCCTTACGCATGTTGCATGAATTGTTATATAAAGTCTTAGATGAATGTTTTGGACAATTTAATGCAATTCGGCACGGACCAATCATACACCCATTGGGTTTTACATGGTGACTTGCCCAAATATAGATTTATCTCTAGGGAAGAAAAGCTTGACGCTACAAATGTAGACTTTGACGGGATAAGCAATGATATTAATGAAGGTGATGGTGATGAGGAGGATGATGGCATGCAAGATTTGTTTCATAATGTGGGTACTTTCTTAAATGATTTTCCAATTGATTAGGATGGAAGGAGTCCTCCCATAGGCTTCAGAGATTTTATTATGGGTGTCTTTCATGAATTGTTGAGTAAAGCAATTGAAGAGTTGTACCCTGAATGTACAAACTTTTCAAAGTTGTCATTTTTAATAAAGTTGCTTCTCTTGAAAGTATACAAAAAGCGGAGCAATAAATCATTTGACATTTTACTTACTTACCTAATTGTAAATATTTTCCAAAGTCCTAATATGAAGAAAATCACTTTTTACGAAGCCTAGGTTTGGGTTATGTGTCGATACATGCATGTAAGTACAATTGTTCCCTATTTTGGAAAGAGTATGGGGACTTGGAAAGTTGTCCCCAGTGTCGAACATCAAGATGGAGAATTAATGATGGCAGGGGTAAGAAGATACCTTATAAAGTATTCCCGTATTTTCCATTAACATCTATATTATAATGATTATTCATGTCAAGTAAGACTGCTAAACAAATGACATGACATAATGATAGACCTAAAGGTGACAGTAATACCATGGGTCATCCTTCTGATGGAGAAGCTTGGAAGAGCTTTGATGAGTTATATCCTGAGTTTGCCGGAGAACTACGTAATGTTAGACTAGGCTTAGCAACAAATGGGTTCAATCCACATAGCAATTTGTCACTTTCTTATAGCGTGTGGCCTGTTGTTCTCTTAGCATACAATTTACCCCCCTTGGATGTGTATGGATGAGTCATTTTTTATGCTATCTCTAGTTATTCTAGGTCCGAAAGCGGTGGGTAGAGACATACGAGACCACTAGTAGATGAATTAAATGAGTTATAGGAAGTTGGTTTCATGTTTTTGATGCTTCAAGAGGAGAAAATTTTCGAATGCATGTAGCTTTAATGTGGACTATCAATGACTTTACAGTCTATGGTAATATTTTTGGGTGGAGCACTCAAGGCTATAAGGCATGCCTTGCTTGTAACAAGCACACTCCTTCTTGTAAGTTAAGAAGTAAGATTGGTTACTTAGGCCATTGACATTTTCTTCCTTACGATCATCCATAGAGAAAAAGCAAGAAGTTTGATGGCAAGAGTGATCATTGGCCTATACCTAACTTACCAGAAGGAGATGATGTGGTGGACCAATTATATCATGTGGATAATATATGTTATGGAAAGCACCCCAGCAATAAGAGGAGAACGAGACTGGAAGGAGAGTTGAACTGGAATTAAAAAAAAAAGCATTCTTTTTGATATACCATATTGGCATAAGTTAAGATTAAGGCATAACCTTGATGTCATGCATATAAAAAAGAATATTTGTGACACTATCCTTGGTATTTTGATGAATGTTGAAGGTAAAACCAAAGATACAATTAAGGCTTGGCTTGATTTGGAAGATATAAACATTCGAAAGGAATTACGCTTGAAAAGAGCAGCTGATGGAACTATTGTGGCAAAACATCCAGTATGCTATACAACGTCTTCCGATGAGAAGAAGAAGTTTTGCGAGTTTGTAAAGTAGGTGAAGTTTCCAGATGGTTACGTAATTAATATATCTAGATGTGTTAATGTTGATGAAAAGAAGATTACTGGACTTAAGTCTCATGATTGTCACATATTGTTACAAAGCATTTTTCCATTAGGCATGTGTGCCATCTTAAATAAAGATGTGACATGTGTTTTAAAGGAGCTGGGGGACATCTTTCGTCAAATTTGTAAACGAAGTTTAAATAAGGATGATTTACAGATGATGTGTAATGAGATAACTTTAATCTTATGCAAACTTGAAATGATATACCCACTGGCTTTCTTTGATGTCATGGTACATTTGGCTATTTATTTGCCACTTGAAGCCTTCCTTAGTGGACTAGTTACGTATAGATGGATGTATCCAGTTGAAAGGTATTATTTAAGTTGATCCTATCACTCTTAAAAGTTAACGAATAGTACAATGTCCTATCTAATTATGATTAATCATTTGTTAAGATTCCTAGGTACACTAAAGAGATTTGTTAGAAATAAAGCATATCCAGAAGGGTCAATTGCTAAAACTTATGTTGTTAAAGGGAGCATGGCATTCTGTTCAATATATCTAAAAGGAATTGAAACCAACTTTAACGTGCTAGAGAGAATCAATGATATGGTTGATGGTAGTGACATATTAGTGTTCTTCCAACGTTATAAGCCGACTGATGCTGACAAAACAATTGCTCTTCCTACAGATGAGATAGAGATTGCACATTGGTATGTTCTTATGAATTGTCATGAGATTAGGCCCTTTACTGAGTAAGTTTTTCTAACCTATTGTGAAATTAAGATATATAATAAGTAGAGATATTTCATATAATCTTAGATTGAATTTTTTTCATCCATAGTGAGCACATGGATAAGTTGAGGCAACAAAGTCCATTATATGTTGACAGGACACATAGAGAATAATTTTCTTCATAGTTAAAGCATCGAGTGAGAAGAAGCTTTGTATGTGGTCTACACTAATAATTATATATTATTAACTAACTTTCATTTGTTGTTATAAATGACGACATTAACTAGCTCTCATGAAGGAAGTATCTTTGAGTCTTTGTATGCATTAGCATGGGGACCTCATAGTTTGGTGGAGAAGTATACTGTATACAATACAAAAGGCATGTGTTTTCGCACTGAAGCCCGTGATCTATGTAGGATTACACAAAATAGTGGTGTTACAGTGTTAAGAAATTATGGGGAAGATAATATTATATTTTATGGGTTGCTGACAGATATTATCAGGCTTGAATATGTTAGGGGTAAAAATGTTGTGCTTTTCAAGTGCAAATAGTACGAACTTGGAAATTCGAATATAAACTTCAATGGCATTGTAAAAAGAATCAACGTAACTAAGTTTTGGTTCAAGAATGACCCATTTATTTTAGCAAATCAAGGAAAGCAAGTCTTTTATGTGGAAGATTTGTTATTCGGTCTAAATTGGCGAATTGTGCAAGAATGTGAAGATAGACATGCATATGATATCCATTTTCATGGTAATAAAGAAGGTTCAAATGATGTTGACGAGTTTGATGAAGTTCTAGTGGAAGTCGAGGAACGTTTCTTAGAGTTTTTAGATCAAAATGATATTGCATTTGATGTAATAAAAAATGTTTTATTGAATTCCGAGCAACATTTGAATGATGATTTGGATGACTTAGAGACAAGAAGTAGTGAGAATGAATGTGATATTGTTTTGGAAGAGTCTACCGACGACGACGATCTATAAATCCTTATTATGCAATTGAACCTTTGTTGTTTTCTCTTCATTATTGTATGTAGAATTTATTCTACCCTTTATTTCAACATTAGATTTGACCCTCTAAATTTTGTTTTTGGTTAGAATTAGAGCTCGCCCTGTTAAAAATAGAAAAAACAACTCCATCATCTTGTAATATTTCTTTTCTATTTTGGCTCTTTTTTGACATTTCATCCAAATCCTTTTTAAGAATTAAACCTAGAATTTGGCTTTGATACCATTTTGAGAACTGCATATCTTTTTCTAGGAATCCTTAGAACTAAAACTGCATTCTCCACTAATTTCATAATTCTTAGAATGTCCCCTTCATTTTCTCTTAAGTCTCATATAGATTAGAAATTGCATTTCATCAAATGTCGTAACTATATTGTATGCGTTAAATTTCATTTCTAGGAATCCTTAGAACTCAAACTGCATTCTCCGCTAATGTCAAAATTCTTAAATTGTCTCTATCCAGCTACTAATGTTTTTAATTCCTTTATAGTTTTAGACTGGCATTTTTAACTTGCTGTTTACGTTTTTTTTTCTATATTGTGGGTGTTTTAGCTTCTTCTCTTGTTGTTGTCATTTTTATTATTGTCTCTCTTCACTTTTATTTCACTCCTTCCTTTCTGGCTACTAACTTTTTTAAATTTCTATTGAAGCTGTGTCATTTTTGTCATGCTTCTGGTTCTCCCCTGCACTTCTGTTTCTATCTTGACTGTACATAAATTCATTAGTTGTTGGATTCGTTCATTATAATGGCTATAATACAGTACCTTTATTCCTTTAACATGTAACATGTGTATAGGGCTATCATGGTCATTACATTGAAACGATGTGTAGTGAAATTCAACTTAAATGACTAACATTCGACTAGAAGCATTTTATTTTTTTGTCTTCCTTGCTTCTCATATTTCCCTTTACCTACTTGTTTGTAACATTATGAAGTTCATCCTTTTAAAGGATATAAGAAAAGCATAGTAAGAAAGTAATTTTCATTGAATGCCTCAATTCCCGCTCTTTTATGTTGCCTTTCACCTTCCAAGATTTCATGTTTTACTTCATTTTGTCAGTTCTTCTTAAAAGAGTAATGACAGTTATGTTCCTACTATTTACATGCGTTTTGTTACTTGTTTCAGATTTCAATACTTAGTTTCCTTATTGATTATCATTGAACTCTGTATAATCAGTTCTACAAGTTGCCTTATTAGCATGCAGTCTCAAATCAATAATTAGTTGTAATTAATCTTGTTTTTATAGATATACTGCACATTTAGGATGTGGCACTACTTCAACTTGCTTGGCTTGAAACATTGTTAGGAGAATTCAATCATGACAGACAAATTTTTTTTTTGCTTTCTCTTATTTGAATATGAATACAGTTGTAGTCTTCACTTTGTTTGTTTCATTTTTTTAATATAAGCATTATTTGTTTTTTAATGCTATTTTGCTTTGGTTTTAAAGTTAATTCTCTTGTGTTTTGGTCATTGCATGTTGATGGTTTTATTTTCTTAAAATCGTTTTAACACTGGTAGTTTTGTCAAACTTTTTTTTGGGATCTGTTCCAAAGACAGCAACTGAAGTTGATGTAAGTAATTCATGTGATTTGTAATAAGATTTTTTTTTGCTTAAGGTAATAACTTTCATACACACGTCACGTGGATAGATCTTTATCGTTCGATGCATCAGTAAATTGTAGTTTCAAAATAACACCATTTTATGCTCGTTCCTATAGTTGGTGCTAGAGGTTATAGTAAAATGCATATTGTTTTGCATTCTTAAATTGCATGCACATATAGCCTCATATTATTCTGGTAATATTTCTCTAACTATGTGTTTTGTGCTACATTCCCAGCAAGTATTATATTATCAAATTTTCATTACTTAATTCTAGATTCATCCCTTATTTGAAGACCACAGAAAGGTAATAGAAGTTGCCCTGATTAGAGGTAAGAAAACAGGACAACAACAAGGTATGTTCATATGCTAGTTTCTTTGTGATGATCCTATGTCAAATCGTATCATCTATGTTTATGTTTTAATGCCCTCCTTATCTTCATTTCATCCCAGCTGCTTGACTTGCTGCTTCACTTTCGTTTTTATTTTCTTTGGATTGTTGCATTTTTGTTCCCCTTCTGCTGGAGTTATTGCTATGTTGCTTCATCTTCTACCATCTACTGTGTGTTTTCATGTTTTGTGTTTTACTCCATGTAGTGTTGCATTTTAGCTTCATCTGTTGTATTGTGCAATTCATGCCTTCTTTAGCTATACATCAGTCTATTTATCCTAAAAAGAAACATCTGAACTTAGGTCAATTTTACAATAAAATTCTGAATAAATATTTTGGGTCATAATTAATAAAATATTAACAATTATGCCCAAGTGTGTAACAAAAATAATTAAATGGACTAAATTTAGGAGATAAAAGATGTAATATTTTGCATTTATCAAAACCTCAACAGATTCTAACAATTTAGAAAGATCTTGTACAACTTTATTGTCATTTATTTTTTTCAATGTACTAAAACTAACATGTCAAATTTTTTTTGTGCCATAATAGACTTATAACGTTAGCAAAATTAGTTTGTATGCTTGATATCATAATGATGTATATTTTTCCTTTTTCATTTAAAGTTTCACATAATAATTTCTATAACAAGTTTTTACGTACTTAACTTGCTTATTACGTACTAATAGATATATATGCTTGAGTTAATATTTATGCCCTACAATCATG
>JANIJH010000006.1:37236581-37256829 GCA_024520975.1 Erythroxylum areolatum
GACAATGAATCTTGAAGAAGCAAGGTGAAAGAGTTGAACAAACATCAACATGAGAGGGTAAGGGTGGGATGTCGTGAGTGAAGTAGAGGGATGGAGAAGATGAAGAAATGAAGAAGTTGGAGAGGAGAAGTGTATTTCATAAATGTATAAGGTGGGTCTTTCACTTAGTTAAATTTGTGGTTTAAACAAGTGGTGTAATATCTAGTCCATTTTATCTCCAATTTCTAATCCAATTGTCTCCTAATTTTTAATGGCACTTGTCAATAAATCCTAAAGTCGTTCATCAAAATTTCCTTTGCCATTAGACAGTAAATTCTAATACCATTTATCATTTGTTTTGCCAATTGACATTTTTCTTAGTCCAAGAATTATCCCAATTCTTTTCAGAAAATTTCTCCAAAAACTCCAAAAATTCAAAAACAAGAATTCTAATCTCCACATCAAAATTTCAATATAATTAAACCACAATTTCCAATAAAATCATATTTACAAACAGTTATACCTAGAAATATCAATGAATGCATGTATAGTCATTTTGATGTGTGCAAAATTTACTATTCACATATATGTACATATCATGAAATGCATGAGCATGAAAAGCGTTTCCTAATTTCTCCGTAATCTCTCACATTTACAATTTTAGCCTTAACATGGGTAATGGGATGTTACAATAACTCTTAACCATAAGCTTGCAATATTATCATATCTCCACCACTTATAAGTAAACTAAAAATGAAAATCAAAAGGTCTTTATAAAGGTTTAATGGGGCTTAGGTAAGGTATGATTGGGATAATAAAAGTGTGATAAATTTGAAGGAAATTTACAAAGAAAACATTACAGGAAACTTATTACTTCATAATATATAGGTCCTTGTATTATAAATCCATTGGTACTATATTTTTTCTATGCTTGTAGCATACTTTTTTTCAATCAATATTTTCAAGCATTCGTCAAATACCACAATTAAATAAATATTTGTCCTTTCAAATTTTCAAATTTCAAACAATCAAGTAATGTAAATAACCTTTAAGATTCAATTTAATAAAAAGGCTTCAAGAAAAATAGGATAAAGGTTAATAATGGGGTTATACTTAATGAAAAAGGCTAAGGCTTAAAATTTGTTATTCCTAAAGGTAAAATATAGTAGGGTAATTTTCAAAGAAATAGGCTTAAACATTGTTCAATCTAAGTGCCTTTGTCATTTTAATGCTTCTAATTTAACAACTTTGATCTCAACATGTATAATAAAATAAAATTCTAAAAATCATCCAACTATGCCTGATGACACATATGAAAGAATAAAAGAGCTTAAAATTTTATGTATTTTTTATTCTCTTAGGCTCAAAAGCTCACATAAAAAACGGTTATATATGTTTAAATAATATGCAACTCTTATTCAAAATTAACTATCTAAATGATTACTAAAAATATGACTTATGAAAGTAAGTTTATTCTAACTATCATCCTTTTGCATACTAATTTAAATCAATAATCAATAATGAAATAAAGTATTTATAGACATATTTCAACTAATTCAAAATATCAATTTATAAAATTGAATAACCACTTCCCCACACTTAAAATTGTAAATTGTCCCCAATGTACATAATATAAGCATATCAAAATCAAAAGTGAGAAAGTGGAGTTTAGTACTTCCCTAAGTAATAAGATTTTCAATTTTTGATTTTGATGAATTTGAGACTGTCCATCCAATACTAGGCATAAACATCCTTGCAAAATCTAAATAAATGGAGTAAAATTTAAAAGAAAATTAAAATAACAAAATGAAAATAAATACGAAATATTAAAATAAAATAACATAACATAAAATACATCATTCTTCATGGGTTACCTCCTAAATAGCACTTGGTTAACGTCTTTAGCTCGACATACTTTACAAGTTCAAGGTGTCTTAGTCAAATTAATATTCTCTGTTCTATTGTCCAGCTCACCTTCAAGATATAACTTCACATGATGGTTATTAACTTTAAAATTACCTTTATGCAGATGACTTAACTCGATTAAGCCATATGGATATACCTTCTTCACAATAGAGGATCCAGACCATCTTGATTTGAGCTTACTAGGAAACAGTCTTAGGGGAGAATTATATAAGAGAACTCGATCTCCCTTCTTAAATTATCGTGACTGCTTGATCATTTGGTCATGATAGCTCTCTCCTTGTAAATTTTGGAATTGTCATAAGCCAATGATCACCATTTGATTAATTCATTAATTTGGAAGTTGCACTTCTTACATACGCATTGACGATCAAAATTCATAGATTTGATAGCCTAGTATACCTTATGTTCTAATTCAACAGGTAGATGTCATGCTTTTCCATAAATTAGCCGATAAGGTATAGTGTCATTCAGTGTTTTATATGCCATCCTATAAGCCCATAGAGCATCATCTAACTTAGTTAATCAATCTTTTCTCTAAAGCTCTACATTTTTCTCCAATATTTGTTTTAAATCCCTATTACTTACCTAAACTTGGCCACTAGTTTGAGGGTGATATAGGGTGGTAATCAAATGAGTGATTCCATACCTTTTAAGCACCTTTTTGAATTGCACATTTCATAAATGCATACCCCTATTACTAATAATTGCCTTGGGTGTGCTAAAAATGAGAAAATAAGCTTTAAAGAAATTTTACGACAACCCTGGCATCATTGTGGGTAAATGTTGCAATTCCAACCATTTAGAAACATAATCAACAGCTTGTAGGATATATTTGTTACCAAACACAGTTAGGAATGGACCTATGAAATCAATGCCCAAAATATCAAACACTTCACAAATAAGGATAAAATGTTGAGGCATCTCATCCTATAGAGAAACATTACTTAATCATTGGCATCTATCACATAAAGCTTAGTACTTTTGGGCATCTTTAAAAATTGATGACCAAGAAAAGGCTAACTTAAGGATCTTTTGAGCCATAATATTTGCGCTATGGTGCCCTCCGGTAGGTCCAGTATGATAATGTTACAAGATCTTCCACCATTTAAAGTGAGGTATACATCTTCTCACTATTTGAACTATATTGATACGAAAAAATATAGATCTTCTGAAAAATAGTCTCTCAAATTAGTAAAGAATTTCTTCTTTTGTTGATAAGATGTTCATGTAAAGATAATTTGCAATATCTGTAAAGGGTTTCAATCTCACTTTCCTCCTCTAAATTATAAGGTGCTCTTCTAGGAATGTGTCTTCAATGCCTTCTTCATTTAGCTCTTCCAAATTTGGATTTTGCAGGTGAGATAGATGGTTTACTGCCAGGTTTTTAGCCCCCTTCTTGCCTTTAATCTCTAATCCAAATTCCTGAAACAATCAAAACCAAATAATTAATTAAGGTTTGGCATCCCATTTAGTGAGCAATTATTTCAATATAGAATGGTTAGTATAAACAACAACTTTAGACAAATTAGTTAAGATCTAAATTTATCAATCGTAAAAAATACTGCTAGTAACTCCTTCTTTGTCATAGTGTAATTCTCCTGAGCATCCATGAAAGTCTTGCTAGTATAGTAAATTGGTTCAAAGTGTTTCTCCCTCCTTTGTCCAAGTACTGCACTTACTACAAAATCACTTGCATCACACATTAGCTCGATTGGTAAATTCCAATTCGATAGAAACATAATTGGGGAATTAGTTAATTTTTCTTTGAGAATGTTAAAAACATTTAAATATTATTGGCTAAATGTGAACGACATATCTTTCTCTAATAATTTGGTTAAAGGCTTAGAAATTTTAGAAAAAATACTAAACAAATGTTTTATAAAGCCACCATGTCCTAGAAAACTTCTTATAGCCTTAACTAAGGAAGGGGGTGGTAGTTTATTTATAACTTCAATTTTAGCTTTATTTACCTCAATGCCACAGTGAAAAATTTTATGGCCTAAAATTATACCCTTTTGTACCATAAATTGACATTTTTTCCAATTAAGCACCATATTAGTCTTCTCACATCTCTACAACACCTTTTCTAAATTATGGAGACATAAATAGAAAGAATCACCAAAAATGAAAAATTCATCTATAAATATCTCTAATATGTCCTTGACCAGATTATCAAAGATAACCGTCATGAACCTTTGAAATGTAGCAATTGCATTAGATAATATAATATGCCTATAAGCCAATGTACTATAGGGACATGTGAATGTTGTTTTCTTTCGATCCTCCTAGGCAATTAGGATTTGAAGGTACCCTAAAAATCAATCCAAGAAGCAATATTACATGTGTCTAGCTAGCGTTTCCAACATTTAGTATGTGAAAGACAAAGAGAAGTGGTCTTTCCTTATTGCATAATTTAACTTTTTGTAGTCAATGTATACTCTACATCTATTGATAACTCATTCTTTTCATTAGATACCATCATCATTCCTCCTTTTTTTGGCATGACCTATATAGGACTCACCTAAGAACTATAAGAAAGAGGGTAAATCATGCCAGCATCTAGGGGTTTAATTACCTCCTCCTTTACCACTTCCTTAATTGTAAGATTTAGCCTTTTCTGATGTTAGACAATTGGTTTGAACTCCTCCTCCAATAGAATCTTGTGTATGAAAAAGAAAGGGTAAATCCCTCTAATATCAGAGATCTTTCATGCAATGCCCCTTTTATTCTCCCTAATAAGTGTAAATTATATCGTGTTTTAGGGCATAGTTTGATATGTGTTTAACTGTTAATTTAATCGTTTAGTATGAGTTTAAATTAGAATTTAGTTTCCGAAGTATTTATGTTTTAAGTGTTTTATGGGTTAGTACAAGTATTTGACCTTAAATATTATACTTTTTGAGGTACCTTGATGTGTTTGCTAGTGTTTCAAGGTCAATATTAAAGAACGGAGGAGTTTCGGAGACATTCAGGCCGAAACAATAACCTACGATCGTGGCATATTAGACGACGATCATGACAAAACCTACATATTTGGCCCACAATCGTGTCCTACATGCCATGATCGTAATAGAAGGCTCATATGTGAGCCACGATCGTGATATGCATCGGGCAGACGAGCAAACACTCAAGAATGTCAAGTTTTGAGGAATTTGTTGGACCTTTCGAACCCCACTAGGGTTACCCAAAGCATAAGAGGATATAAAAAGAATGAGAAAGAGGCAGAGAAAGAGCTTTTGCATTAGCCATTTTAAGAAACCATAGAGAGAAATCATTGAGAGATAGAGGAAGAGAAGAAGGAAGAGAGAAGAGGAGAAGAAGCTGACTCGAAGTACTTCCCATATTAGGAGGTTTCCTAACATCACTGCCTCTCATCATCCATTTTAGATTGTATTTCTTGTTCTTTTAGTTTTATTGTTGTATAGAATTGGATTGAACAGTTGATGATAAGATCTAAAATGTTAAGGATATTCTAAACTCACCTTCTAAATTTTATTCTTGAATTAATGAGGATCTGGTTGTTTATGTGTTTATTGGATGTTGTTGTGGTTTGATTCTGCTATTGCATAATTCGGTAATAAACTAAGAGGGTTAATCGAATGAAAAACTATTAAATTGGACTAACGAGAGTTAGATGATTTAATATAAATCATAATTAAATCAGATCGATAATTTGTGCGAAGAGTGATCTTGTATAGGTTTCTGATAGTTTATTAGAGAACTTCATAACTAATTAGGATTTTGGATAGGTTGTGAATTGAGAGATTGCAACCTCCATAATCTGATTAAGGTTTATGATTTAGTGTTGTTAAAGAAGTGCGCTAAAGGCAATCACCTTTAGCACTTATTGTACAAATCATTTTATGATTAATAAAGGCATTTTTCATTATTTCGATGTTCATACAATTATGGATTTGATGTTGATCTTAAATTGATTTAATGAAGTCCTTAATACAAAATATAGCATGGAGGAAATCATGATGAGATGATGATAATGAGATTCCTATCATATGTAATTATGTTTGTATCTAAACCTTCCTTAGTCATAGGATTAATAAGATGGGATATCATTAATCTGAATAAACTAGTGCATATTATACTCCTTGATTAGATCAAATAGTAGATCTCATAAGCTATAGACATGAGTTGTTTAGAGTTAACGTACGGATGCTCACCAAGGGTAGAAAGTACATTGGATTGACCTACTATGAGACAATCATATGGATATTCTATTCCATTATCCATGATAGTCTCAGCACAGCAATGGTGCAAGTATCCTTTGACTTAAGGTGCTCAAGGATATCTCAGATACTAATCCTATGCTTTGACTCCATTCATCGGTGCCTTTTAGGGGTTACTCATAGGTTGGTGATTGGGTACAACTTGAGGAATTTGGAGGTAATTGAGTAGCCAATAAATGATTCACGATTCCTGATAGAAGGAGATGATACCTACGACCTCTTGTTGAGGTCATTATCTAGGAGTCATCGGTCAGAGCAGGTATATGTCATAAAGAGAATCTTCAATGATACATAGAGTAATGAGATCTTTAGGAAAAGTTCTAATAACACTTGGACTAGATGTGACGTAGTCAGTCTATTGGGAATTGAAACTTTGACCATACTCTGAACCAAGTGGGGTGTAGATGGTGAAAGGACGAATTGCACGGCAACATTGTGTATGGAAGGGTTCGTAGTCAAACAAATGACTTTCTGGTCTATTGGGGACACGTCGTGTTGCTAGATACCGCTCTTGACTTACATGAATTAAGTGTTAATTCAAGTGGCTAACATAATCGAGAACCTAATGGGTCACACACATAGGAAATCCAAAGGATGAGTAAAAAATGGTCTTGAATGGTGATTCAAGATATGAGAGAGTGTCTCAGGATTGTATCGGGATGTGATCGTGGTAGAAAACATTGCATGCAATGGATTAGAAACAAGTGTTGTTAGCTTCCATTAATGCATGTTACTCGTGGTCATTAACTTCCCATAACTTCCATTAATGCATGTTATTCATGGTTATTTAACTTCCCATAACTTCCATTAATGTATGCTATTCATGACCATTAACTTCCCATAACTTTCCATTAGTGATGGGGGTTACAGAAGGCCAAATGGTGCAAAAAATTAAGATGATTTTTGTGCATTTTATGTAAGACGCAAGAAAAGAAAAAGAAAGGTTCTTTTTTTACTGCACTTTTTCTCTCTAACTCTCTCAGGAGTTCTTGTCTTTACTAGCACAAAAAAAGAATTCTAGCTATCTCCTAGTGAGGTTTCATCCTTCTATCTTCATAAGGACTTTCATTAAAGACGGTCTGCATTGATATTTTTGGCTTATGACAACCCAATGTGGAGAAGATTAAAGAACAAAGGAGATTGTCAGAAAGATATGTAAACATCTTACATTTCATGTTTTTGTTTTTTCTATATCTATATGCATGAGTAGATCTGATTTTTGAGGTTATGTTTTATTTATGCCGCATATATTTGATATACATTATGTATGCATGATTGGAACCTAACAGTGGTATCAAAGCCATCTTGTGCCTTGTTAGATGTCGAATATATGACATGTGAAAACTGTTGTCATGGTTGTGATAATTTAGAGTCCTATAATGATTTGTTTGAAATTAATTATAGAAAAATGGTTTTCATGATTTTCTTTCACCAATTTGTTCATAAGATGTAAACAAATGATTAAGTGTGACTGAAAATATTTTTAATGTGATTAAAATACTTAATTTTGACTTTACAAGAAGATGCATGAAATCTATCTTTCTGCTGGGCATGTGATGTCTATTGGCTAAACTGATAAGGTTACACATGATTTTCATGCAATTTGATTCTAAAAAATTATGTGAACATATTTGGGATGTGTTTATTCCTCTATAAGTTTTGTAGAATTATTTAAAATGTTTTAATAATTTGATCAAACAATTTCCAGATCTAGACAATTTTTCAGAAATTGTAGGATTTGTTTTGTTTGATGTTTTTGTATGTTTATATTTCAGTTCCAGAACCATAAAAATATTTTTATGTGATAAAAATGTGTTAATTTGACTTTTTATGCATGCCTAAATGATTTTTCTCGAAATTTGATTTCTAAAAAATTTTAGAAGTCATATTTGTTGTTTTTAATGTGTTATCGATATTTCGGTGATCAGGATAATTTTTGGGTGATTTATAAATTATTTTGATCATCATGAAATGACCTAGAGATGCTTGGAATGATAATTTGATGTTTTGGAAAATTATAGAATTTAATTTTGAATTAATTTTAGTAGAGAAATAGATTTTCTAGTAAGACTAGAAAAATTGGCATGTATGACAAAATTGAAATTGTTTAATTTTGGATCTCAAATAATTATTTTAAGGTAAAATAATTATGAATTAATTTCTGGAATTAGTAATTCGTCTTAATTAGATTAATATTAATTCCAATCGAAATAACATACAATAGTAATTTTAGCCAAGTTAGTAAAAGGATGATATTTTCTAAGTGTTGGATTAGGCTTAGATCTAAGTGTTGGATTAGGCCTTCATATTAAGATACATAAGATGCAATAACCAAAATGATATTAGAGAATGCATGGTTAGGAGAATGTGTGGGCTTGCATGATGGATGGTTATAGGCTTAGGGCCAATTTGATTGGGTAGTCCATATCATGCCAAGTATAGTAACTATATGTGTGTATATATATATAAGTTATATGTATAAGACCATCTAAGATAGATGAGAGCTTAGTCAAACCCCTCACTTAGAATATTAAAACTAACGCCTTCCTTTAATGTGGCGAGAACCAGAGTCCTTTTAAAGTTAAGGTTGTTGGGCAAACCCAAGCTTGCTCTACACGGATATGTTCAAACCATGGAAATAGAATTTTCAGATTAATAGGTCAGTTTTAACTAGAAATATTGATTTGTTGGGCAAAACCATGATCAACGTGGACAGAGGCAAAGTTGGGTAGTGTACATTAGATGTACACGTGTAAAGAGTTGATAGCCCAATGAGTTTTCACACATCAACAGTTGATAGTACTAAATTTGATAGTTGCATTAGAGATGCAATTGGTATGATCGATACCTACCGGTTGAACTAAGGTGGCTTATTAGGCAAACCCAAGGTCATTCTTAGGGATATTAGATATCAACCCACTAGGAGAATTTTTCTATGAGTTATCTCAGATTTATTTTAAGGGTTATGAATTTGTGAAAATAGTAGGAGCCATAATGCGTGTTATTAAAGTCCTTATAGACATGCATTTAAGTGCATTCTAATCTGTCTCTATTTGACGATAGGTTGCTATTGCTCGAGTCAACACCATGAGTACTAGTGTGAATCTAAGATCATTGATGGAAGCTAACAAGTTGACTAGAACAAACTTCCTTGACTAGGTTAGGAACTTGAGAATAGTTCTCAAGTTTGAGTTATGTCTTGGAAGAACCACTTCCTGATCCCCCAGTTGTTGTTGCTTCTAATGATGATCGGAGGGCATATAAGAAGCATCTTGATGATAGTAAGATGGCTAGTTGTATTATGCTAGCCACTATGTCGCCAGAGCTACAAAAGTAACACAAGGCTATGGATGCTCATACTATAGTCTATCATCTTAGGGAGCTCTTTAATGAGCAAACAAGTTCTGAAAGGTTCGAGACTTCGCAATTGCTCTTCTGCTCCAAGATGGTTAAAGGGACATCTCTAATGGAGTACGCACTGAAGATGAATGGCTACATCAAGCGGTTAGCCTCCTTGGGTTTTCTTTTGGATCATGAATTAAGTATTGGCTTAATTCTGACAGGTTTAATCGATAGTTACTCACAATTTGTGCTTAACTATTGGATAAATAATATATCTAGCACAATTCTCGAGATTCTTAAAATGCTCAAGGCAATTGAGTCATCTGTCCGTAAAGACAAGGTTGTGATACTGGTGGACTCTCTTGGTTCGAAGGAAAAGAGCTGAAAGAAGAAGAAGTCCGTAGGGCCTAAAGGAGGTGTCAAAAAAGTAAAGAAGACTACCTCGAAGGGAACTTGCTTCCACTATGGTAGTTTAGGGTCAATTGATTATGAATCATATAGCACACGCGAATCTTGCTTATTAGGCAAGATAACTAAGTTACCTTTTAAAGGAAAGGGTGAACAAACTAATGGACTTTTAGACCTAATACATACTGGTGCATGTGGTTCAATGTCCATATATGCTAAAGGTGGTTTTGTATACTTCATTACCTTTTCCAATGATCATTCTCGATATGTGTAAGTGTATTTTATGAGATACAAGTTTGAAGCCTTTGAAAGGTTCAAAGAATTCAAAAATGAAGATGAGAAACAACTTGGGAGAAGTATTAAATCACTTTGATTGGATCGAGGTGGTGAATACTTAAGCCAAGAGCTTTTGGATTATCTCAGGGATAATGAAATATTATCGAAGTGGACTTCACCTTAGACACCACAACAAAATGGTGTGGCTAATAGGAGAAATTGAACCTTGCTAGATATGGTGAGATGTATGATTGGTTTAGCGAATTTACCAAAATTCTTTTAGGGCATGCACTCGAAACTTCTATTTATGTACTAAATAGAGTCCCATCTAAGTTGGTTGATGTTACTCCATATGAGATATGGGCTAACAATAAATCCTATCTCTCTCATATGAAAGTTTGGGGTTGTCCTGCTTATGTGAAACAGATTCAGTTAGATAAGCTTGAAGCTAAATCTGATAAGTGTTTGTTTGTAGGATATCTTAAGGAAACTATAGGATATCAGTTCTACCATGTTTCGAAATAAAAGGTGTTTGTTTCAAAACATGCTGTCTTTTTAGAGAAAGCGTTTCTTCTAAGAGAAGACAATGGGAGCAAATTTGAACTTGTGGAAGTTCAAGATGCTCAATAGATGCCGATCAATTGCCTAGATATGATATTATTGTTCATGAAGATGAAACAATTGTTCAACCTTCTGAAATATAAGAAGTTCATAGGTCGGGTAGGATACGTGCAGCATCCCATTACGATAAAGTATATATTAGAACATCCTGAGGACATTCCAGTATGTAACCTAAAAAAATGGCATGCTAGAGCAGTCACATCTCTAACTTAATCATGGCATCATCAATAAAAGCGTAAGTGTCACAATATTTAAAAAACCAAAATTTCTCATTTTATTTCATAAAATCGAATATGTACATTTTAACTTTACAAAACATCCATATGTGTACATTATCAAAATAAATCAGAGTTTACATCTCTATATACCTAACACACTATATACGTGAGGAATTATACAAAACTTTTATCTAAGTCCTTCAGTCTCAGCTGATTGACCTTTGAGCCATGTCTTCTATCCAAAATCAAAGCTAGCTCTCTTTTTATTTGACTTAGAAGCTATATCGTCTCTCTCAAACCTGAAATGTCAACGTTGCAATTTTGGTGAGTTTTGCGAACTCAATAATTTAACCATCCTTGATAGTTCACTCAAATCATATAACACATCAACATATACAATCACAAGTTTTCACATCATTACATTTATCATCATATAACATCATAAAGCTCTCTTATTCACAATTTCCACATTTCTTATTCAACACAATACAACAATACATCTCAATCAGTCAAAAATATTAAATGTATAAGCAATGCTTATGAGATTCATTTCTGATTATTATGTTGTTGTGACCGACTGCCTATAACTATCCTGTATCTATTATGGATACCAGGCTCATTAATAACTGTCCCTTATCTATTGGGGATATAGGGCTCATTATACATTGGCTCTTAATCACAATATGAGCTTTAAGCTCTTTTTCGGTGGCTACTCAGGCCACAACTGCCATTATTTGTTCATGCATTCATGTAATGAAATGCATCACATATATTTCAAAAGTGCTCAATATTACACAGTCATATTCACTATCGCATTCTCATTCATATTTGTCATCAGACCTTGGTCCGATATTCAACATATACATTGAGAATCATTTATTTGATCAAATTCACATTCAATGACCACTTCCAATATGTATTTCATGCATCAAACACCTTGGACATTCAATTTCAGAAATCAATACAATTACATTCACATAATAATTCAATACAGCATTTAAAACAAAAAAATTATTACGTGAGACCATCTAGGTTACTCACCGTTTGCTCCAGATAGCCATTGCCTTGAAGTCCCAGAAATGCCTAGATGTTGACATTCTGAATGCTCTTCTATAACATTCAACATACACTTACTCATATCACAACTTTGCACAATTATATAAGTGCTCATTTATGCACATATATATATATGGATTATGTACAATACATGCTCAATGACAATCCTGGGTATATTTCCTTTATTCTCATCACATGATCATTCATCTATCAAAACGCATATAAGTCTAATTTGAACTTAGGTTTACAGCTTAATAAAAAAATTATTCTAAGTTTATTGCTCAATCGATCATTCCAACTTTTTCTTAAAACAAATTTTCGGGTCAATTTTGTATGGTCATTAAGACAAGGAAAACGAAGTATTTATGCATCACCTTCTTCTAGACAAATGTTACAATATGTCTTAAGTTTCTAATGACATGAAGTTCTCACAATTTGGTTTAGTATTTTGCCAGTTATACATAAAATACTTCAGACTGTACACAAACTGCAACAGTATTAAGTACTCAACTTCAAGCCAAATTTCTAAACTCTTGGAGACAGAATTAAAATTCAATTCCTTCATGAAACTTGTATCCATGTGTCTCTAATTTAATCTAAAATTAAAATCATCCCATCTGGATATGTACAGATCAAGTTCTGGCTAAAATATAGATTTCTTTTCAGTGAAAACACTCCATTTAAGAAATTCTAGCTCGCTTCATCATTTCTATCCTAAACTCATCAATCAATCATTATCAGTCCTTTCCTAATGAATTCATATGGATATGAAATTTTTTGGAGAGGAAATAAAATGTGTGAGGAGTTTGTGGTTCAAATTTCAATTCAATCGGAGATCCAAAGAAGAAGTTATGGCCAAAGAGTAAAGGGTGTCGAAATCTGTCAAAAAGCATAGCACCTTCACTGTCACGATCGGGCACTACCTGCTGATTCTTCTCTATCATGATTGTGCACTGCCTAAAGCTTCCTAAGCACGATCGTGCACTACTTGATTTCTCCTTTAAGCACAATCGTGCAACATGATCGTGTAAGTCCTTTGGGGTTTCCTCTCTGTCACGATTGTGCAAGTCCTCTGGGGTTTCCTCTCTATCACAATCGTGCTTTTGCATGATCGTGATAGATGATCTTCCCCATATTTTATGAAACAACATATTTTTCATCACTTCTCCATCTATTTTGCTTAGTCTATCATTTCTAACTTATGTGATGGATCGAAAAACAATATCATACTAGATTTGGCTAAACGGTAGATTTTAAAAAAAATTCTGAAATCAAAATGCAGCGAAAGCATGATAACCAACTCAACATGTTTTAATGTATACATGATACACTAGTAGAAAAATAAATAACATAAGAACATGATCAAATTTTTCCGACTCCTTTGTTACAGCTTTGACTCCTTGCTATTGTATCCTCTCCTCGCTATTGTATCCTCAACCAATCCGATCTACCACTTGTTCTCCTTGGATAACTTGGTTAACAAGATTATTTGGTAGGAAAGGAGAAGAAATATTATAGAGATTTTTCTTTTTATGATCAACTGGTTGAAAGAACCAAAATGAGACACACTCATTCCTAATTTCAGCTAACTCATGAAAAAAAAGGAGGAAGAAGTCTAAACAACCAAAATCAGTTTCGAAAATGAAAGAGAGAGAGCCATAAATGTGACATTCTCATTTATTTTAATATGGCTAGATGAAAAGACAAAAAAACCCAAAACAAGACATTCTCATTTTCGGTTATATGATGAAAGAAGGGAGAGAGAACAACAAATAGACTACTTCCTTCTTTAATCAAATGAATGCTAAATGGTTCATATGTTTTTCTACATGCCAACATTAAATGACAACCATTAAACCATTTAATGAGGACACTATTAAACCATTTAATGATGATTAAGCATGATAAAAACCCAACTTATATTTAGCAATTCAATGCTAAATGTGCAACTATCCATTTAGCTATGTAAAACCAAAATCTACATCATTGTAGATTTCGGTTTTGGCCTCCATTTTTCTTTCCAAGTATTGTTTCAATTTAATTAGTCAAATCAAACCAAAATCCAACCCACTATTAAGTGTTCATTTTGGGCTTCTAATTAACAATTAATTAGTGTAAGGCCAATATTTAATCATAGGCTTAAAACCCAATTTAATTAACCCTTAATTAAATTGTTCTAGGATTATTATTACAAATCTAATTTGGTCCTTTCCTTTTTTTTTCTTTCTAGTAACCTCTATTTATATTTCTTACTTTGCTTGATAACCTTTCCTAGAAGCCAAGTGAGGAATCTAATTGGACTTATATAATTCAAGCTCCAATAAGCCAAGAATTAATTTAATCTTATTATAATTAATTCCAGCTTATTAACCAAATGTCATTCCACTATAGACAATTAGCTAAACTCTTGAATTACTAAATATTATGAGAACACAAATTATAATGATATCATCACTTCTAGATGTTTCACGGAGATTGGTGATTAAACTGGCACCAGTAATTTGATGGACTAGCTACCCATCAAGTCTTAACACCAAAATGAGATCTTGTGTGTTAATCACCATATAGAGTAAAACAGGAGATCTAAAAGGAAAAATCAACATAAGGGAAAAATGGTAATTTTACCCTTTATTGTGTAGATGACTATAATATGGTTCATATCAGATTTCCCATTTGACTTCTAGGAAGGTTATCAAGCAAAGTAAGCAATACAAATAGAGGTTTTAAAACCTATGATTGAATGTTGAGCTTACTTTAATTAATTGTTAATTAGAAGCACATATGAACATCTAGAAATGGGCTAGACTTTAAATTAATTTGATTAATTATATTAATTAAATTAAATCAAAGTTATTAACGATAAAAGGTGGTAAATTTTCAATTTTAATGGGCTAAATTGGTTTGCTATATTTAAGATGGTTTTTAACATGCTTTATAATCATTAAATAGAATAATAACCTTATCATTAAATAGTTTAATGGTTGTCTTTTAATGATAGCATGTAACCATTTAGCATTCATTGGATTAAAGAAGAAACAGGTGCATTTGATGGACCATCTTCCTTCTTTCATCAAAAAATCGAAAATGATATGTATCATTTAGGTTATTGGTCTTTTCATATAGCCATCTTAAAATAAATGAGAAGAGTCTCATTTATTGGCTTCTTTATGATTGATTAAAGAATGAAGTGATGCATTAGATGCAAATCACTAATTTCGTTGATGATAACCGAAATTGACAAGGAGAGTAAGAAGGGTTCTTGCAATTTTGTCTCTCTCTCTCTCTCCTATCTTGCATGGTATAGCTGAAAATTGCATGAGAGGTGTCTCATCTTTGGCTTCTTTCTTCTAAGGCAAAATCTCTTCAAGTTTTCTTCTCCTTTCCTACCAAAGGATCTTGTTAACCAAGTTATCCAAGGAGAACAAGTGGTAGATTAGATTGGTCGAGGATACAACAAAGAGAAGAGGATACATTACCTAGTAGAGGATAGGATAGCACAGTAAGGAGTTAAAGCTGTAGCAAAGGAGTCGGTATATTTTTACCACCTTGTTTTTATGTAAATTATTTTCCTTATATCGTATCATGTATGGCTTGGCATGTTAATTTGGTTATATTTCTTCCGCTAAAATTTGTTCTCTAAAAAACAATTTTGAAATCTACCATTTTAGCCAAATCTTGCATGCTTAATTTTTCGATCCAACAATTGGTATCAGAGTCAATTTTCTTATGCATGATTTCAGTTCCTATATGTGATGCAAAGGTTGGCAAATTTTTTTATGTTGCATATTTTTATGTGATAGAAATACATATAGTGTATGTTTTGTTCTTTTGGTTGTTCATAGATTCTAAAGTTACCTTGTAAGTTTTCTTTATTCGGTTTATAACAGGGTGGGTGGCCTATCATCGTTATATTTCTTCCTTGGTTTCATTTTTATGTTTTCTTTGATTATATAATGTATAAATTCATGTAATAATGAAGATGAAGAAGCCATGGATTGAAGAAAGGAAGAGGTAAAGTTTCAATTTTGATTATGGTGTCTTGGTCAAATTTCAATTTTTTGTGAAAACCAAAGTGTTGGATTTTTGTTTTAACAAATTGTCGGTTTTGTGAAAACCAAAGTATTGGAATTTTGTTTTAACAAATTTTCGGTTGTATGGATATTTTTTACCAAAGTTTCAGTTTTTACAAGTGCTGGAATTTTTTAATGTCATATGCTTAAGTTTCGGTGTTTAAGAAAAATAAGTGTAGATTTTTGTTTACTTTTGGACAAAAATTCAGTTTTATCAAAATTTTGTTTGAAAAGAAAAGCCATTACACACTTCTTATCAAATTAGCCAGGTCATGTGAACAAAGAGTTCAAAGTGGAAGATCTAATTCCAAGAAGAAATTGTTGGGCTTAAAAGCCTTGTATTTTTATTTATGTTTCTAGGATGGACAATCAAAAGTGGCTTATTAGTTCATGTGATGAATGGATAAACGAATGCAAATAATATGTGATTGCATGTCATTCAGACAATTGCCAACCCTAGGATTTGCCATGTTTTCATTATGTATGAGATATATAATGAAACATTATAGGATGGATAATAAATTGCATCTAGATAAGATGACATTTGTTAAAACTTAAAGCCCAAGAAAATTGAGTGGCAAAGGATACTAATGTAAGAGTCCACGATCTCCATGTGATGGCCCCCATTTGTGTGTGGTGAATTGTTACTCCCCACTAGAGGGCATGAATCCTAGATCTTGCTTGGTTTGGGTCTCCTTAAGGAGAAGTCCACTCATTGGTAGCAAATGATACCTCCTACTGAAGCATAGTTTGTAAGTACCTTTAGTGAATAAATCAAATGGTTACATACTCAACATATTTTATTAGTAACCTACCCACCAGCTCTATTAGTAAATGTATGGACCAAATTATGATGCTTCTCAAAAAGTTAGGCATGAAGATGCTTGGTAGTTTTTTGAGTGGGAGGGTCCTAGTTTTTCTTTTAATGGATAAGATGGTCCACCATCTGTTAGTCTGTTATAGATAAGAAAAATAACCATTGTATAAAGTTTTTAAATTTTTTAAGTTTTGTTAAATCTATCATCATGCATCACGATTTAATACAAAGTTCCAATATTGTTGACTACTATGCTCATGTTTTAATAATTTATATTTTCAGACATAACTAACCACAATATGAATCCACTCACTTTACTCTTGACAAATAACAAATTGGAAAATGGAGAGAATTTTAATGAATGGAGACATAACCTTGAATATGTTCTTCAATATGAATGAATTTTATAGGTATTAACTAAAAATGAGCCTACACTTCCAGGTGGAGATTCAACTCCTGAGCAAATCTAATAACATGAGCGAAGGCAGAATGCTGATAAGACTACTAAGTGATATATTCTAGCTTCTATCAGTGGCATGTTGCAAAAGCAAATTGCTTATATAAAAACTGCTAGTGTAATGGTCCATCACCTACATGACATGTTTAGAATGAGGACTAGGTCTAAAAGAGTGAAAGCTATCCAAACGTTTCATAATCTCAGATAAAAACCTGGTGAATCGGTATGAGATTATATGCTAAAAGTAATCTCTGTGATTACTAAGGCTGAGATGCTTAGGGTAGATATGGATGTAAACACGCAGATGATTATAATCATCGATAGCTTAAACTCTTCTTTTTAGCAGTTTAAGTTGGACTATGAGCTCAACAGTAAGGATTACTCCTTGAATGAGTTGATGAATACCCTCTAGATATGGAGGGGATATTAAATATCAAGGCTTATGGGCCAGAAGCTAATGTAACATCTTCTTCTAAGCTTAAGGGTAAGGGCAAGCAAAAGAAGAAGGGTCCAATGAAAAAGAAGGCCCAAACAGGGGTCAAGGCCTAACCTATGAAAAAGAAGGTCAAAGCAGACATCATGGGAAAGTGTCTCTAATGTGGTGAGCAGGGTCACTGGAAAAGAAACTGTGCGGTCTACCTTAAGTCCCTCAAAAGAAAATAAGGTATGGGTTTCCTAAGTTTGTTAGGAACTAGAAATGTGGCAGATTTTGATTCTTGGATATTAGATTCAGGAGCCACTAACCATGTTTGCAATTCTTTGTAGGGGTTTCAACAAAGGAAAAAAAAATACATAAAGTTCATTTTTAAGTGAAGATAGTAGATGGATCCTATATTTCAGTAGAATCATTGGGAGTAGTTATCTTGGACTTTCCTAGTGATCGTAGGTTATATTTGGAGGATGTTTATTACATGCCAATGATTGTAAGGAATATGATTTCTATTTTTTGTTTAATAAAATCTGGTTATTCCTTATATTTTAAAATTGTTGTTTCAACATATGAGAATAAGGATTTTATTTGTAATGCATAATTAAATAGGGATTGTTCTTTATAGAACCTATTACAAGCTCACTAAACACCATAGAATTGATAAGACTGAGACAATCCAATGTCTCCAACATTAATTCAAAATATCTGTGGCACTTAAGAATGGTTCATATCAATCAGAAAAGACTTGATAGGTTAGTAAAGGGTGGGATCCTTATGGGCTTGGATAATGATCCATTTATCACTTGTAAATCATATATTGAAGGAAAATGACCAAAGCCTCATTTCCTTCCAAAGGAAACAGATCTGAATCCACGTTAGACCTGGTATGTATTGATGTGTGAGGGAGTCCATGAACATACAAACTAGAGGAGGTTATGAATATTTCATAACCTTTACAGATGATTACTCTAGACATGGCTATTTGTATTTGATGCATAAAAAGAGTGAGTCTTTTAAAAAGTTTAAAGAATTCAAAGCTGAAGCTGAGAAGCAGCTAGGCAAGCCATTAAAACAACTTTGATCGGATTGAGGTGGTGAGTACTTATCTGGAGAGTTCCAACAATATTTAATTGGAAATGGAATTGTTTCCAACTTGTTAGCTCCTCAAACACCTCAACAGAATGGTGCAGCTGAGAGGAGAAATAGGACTCTATTGGAAATGGTAAGATCAATGATGTCCTACACTAGCCTTCCAAAAATATTATGGGAATATGCCATACAAACAACTTATCTTCTTAACTTTACTCCATCCAAATCGATGCCTAAAACACTTAGGGAGTTGTGGACTGGCTGAGTGCCTTCATTGTGGCACTTAAGGACTTAGGGCTGCCCAACCCATGTCCTAAAGCTTGAATCCACAAAATGGAACCAAGATCAGAAGTATGCTTGTTTATAGGATATCCTACTTGTACACGACGACACTATTTTTTCAGTCTTTAGGACAAATAGGACTATTGGAAATGGTAAGATCAACAATGTCCTACACTAGCCTTCCAAAATCATTTTGCGGATATGCCATATGAACAACTTATCTTCTTAACTTTACTCCATCCAAATCGGCGCCTAAAACACTTAGGGAGTTGTGGGCTGGCCGAGTGCCTTCATTATAGCACTTAAGGACTTAGGGCTACCTAGCCCATGTCCTAAGGCTTGAATCCACAAAAATGGAACCAAGATCAGAAGTATGTTTGTTTGTAGGATATCCTATGGGTATTGTTTGTAGGATATCCTATGGGTACATGACGGCACTATTTTTCAGTCTTTAAGACAAGAAGGTATTTGTGTTAACAAATGCAACCTTCTTGGAGGAAGAATTTGTGAGAAATCACAAAGAAACAAATGAAGTAATACTAAAGGAGTTAGCTATGTCATCCAAACCAAGAGTTGATTTGGTTATAACAGAACAAGATGTCGAAATAGACTCAAGAGATGAATTGGAAGAGCAGCCTGAACATCAAGTAGTGTTTAGACATAGTGGTAAGGTTGTAAGACAACCAAACAGGTATAGGTCTAGGAGAAGGCATAATTTCCATCTGGGACTAAGAAGAACTGGATCCCATTATTTATACACACCCTATTAATGATGTTGATGCAAAAAAATGGGTCAAGGTGATTGTTGGATCCCGTTTCTGAAACCCAACCTTGAAGCAAACCATAACTAATATCGCTTCATTTTCTTGCTCTGATACCACAAATGTTAGGACCCGATTTCGAAACCGGACCCCAACCGGAAAAGCAGAAATACAAATCGAAAACATGTACCAAACGTTAGCGGACTTATACTTAAACAAAGGGGCGGAAACAAATCAAAAACGGAATCCATGAAATCAAATCGGATCAAAAGCGA